>OY987313.1:4595283-5195283 GCA_963920655.1 Geranium rotundifolium
GATCCATCTCATTGAAATAACTTGAATAATATATAAATTGAAATGACAATTCCTCCAACCAAAACTCAATGACAAGAAAACCCAACATCACCTAATTTGCAATTCAACCCTACAAATACACAACAACAAAGGAGTGGAGCTGAAGGCGAGACCTTTCCTGAGATGGGTTTGATGGGTTTTAGTAGATTTTACTAGAATGAAGAAGGTCGATTCATGGTTCAGAAGCCGAGTCTCCAGTTCCCATCTGAAGAAGAAGCACGAAGACCACCAGGTGCTCTTTTTTCTACTACCCCGATTGTTCATGTTGATTCTGTATCAAATTTGATCGGAACCCAGATCCTATTTTGCTTAATAGAGGCTTTTTTTTGGGTTGATCTTTGTTTTGTGCTAGGGTTCAGCTTCAGGCCGAGAAATGGGGAACCCAGAATTGAACAATGAATCGGTGGTATGGGTTTGTTCAGTTTCTGAAACGATTTCCAGTTTTTTTTCCTTTTCAATTACCTTGTATCATTTTTGTAGAGTTTTAGCATTTCTGTGAAGTGAATTGGGTTCTTTTGACTTGATTTAGTTTAGCATCTGTTTCTCTGGTTAGTGATGAGTGATGACTACTGAAGAAATGCAGTTAGGGTGTTTGATTGATTGGATTCATTTGGTTTTACTTAATCTAATGAGAGCATTGTGCCTGCAAAATATCCAATATGAACTAAGATTTGTATGAAAAAAAACAGAAATGAGAAACAAAAACAAACTATAGATGCTAGAATTTGACGGTGTTCTATAAATACCCGACTTTTATGATAAATTTCAAATTAATCCCCGATTAGTCACTGATTAGTGGTTCCCAAAAGGCACTCTCCGCCCGACTAGCGCCTAATGTTTTTTTCTAGAATTATGGAATTTGATTTGATTAACAAAATCATGTGCTCGCGTTTGGCAGTATACATTTCTGAGATGTGTTTTATGTGACGTTAACTTAATCTTTGTATCGTTCAATGCTCATTTTGTTGAACACAAGCTGTAATATTTAGTGAATTAGAAGAAGATATCGGCTTGTAAACTGAACTCGAGCTGTAGTTTCCTTTTAGTATTTATCACGACCGAGCAACTAAGTGTCTTCTTGGTCGCCAGTTCAGTTTAATTACACGACTTCTGCTTTCATTTACAGATTATAGACCAAGATACAACCAATTCGAGTAGTGGATGCATTACTAATATCATAGAAAACCACGATTTCTCCAAAGAGCTGCATGCTTGGCGCTCTAACTGTTGCGAAGCCTTTGTAGCTTCAGCTGGGTCGCGCTACCCAGAAGAAATATCAGCAAAGGCATGCGGCAACTACGCTGTTGTAACGAACCGCAAGGAATGCTGGCAAGGCTTGGAACAAGATATCACAAACAAAATCTCCCCGAGCTCTACTTATTCCGTTGCTGCTCGTGTTGGAGTGTGTGGATCTCTTCAGGGATCGGCTGATGTACGGGCAACGTTGAAACTAGAATGCAAAGATTCAGCAACTAGCTATCTTTCCATTGGAGGGTATATGATTTGTTTTTTCCCCTTTCCGTTACAAAAAAATGCTGTTTTAAATTTTAACACTAGTTCTTATGCAGAACGTCTGTGCCGAACGGTAGCTGGGGGAAGTTGGAAGGCACATTCTCACTGGCGACTGTGCCTGACCGGGTTGTTTTTTATTTGGAAGGACCATCACCCGGACTCGACCTGCTTGTAGAATCTGTAATGGTTACCTGTTCCAGCTCAAGCGAACATGTGGTAATCACAATCTCTTAACCCTTTATCGCTCAGATTTCTTCTAGTTAATAAATGGTATAAATTTAGGATATATCTGATCATCAGTTTCTTCTTTAAGAGTAGTACTAATTTGAAATATGTCAACTGCCAACTAAGTTCATCAGCCATTGCCATTGCCGTTGAGTTGTGTTTTTTTAAAATAATTGCCTCTCACTTAAGTTTTTTAATGTCTTAATATTCATCATTTTTTATTTATTTTCAAGGGTCAAACCACTTTTGAAGAAGAGAACATAATTCTGAACCCTAATTTTGAGGATGGCCTGAAAAATTGGTCTGGAAGAAGCTGCAACACTGTTTTACACCATTCCCTGGGGGATGGAAAAATTGTACCTTGGCGTGGAAAGGTTTTTGCAGCTGCAACGAAACGTACTCAGAGTTGGAATGGAATTCAGCAGGACATTACTGGAAAAGTGCAGCGAAAGCTTGCTTATGATGTTACTGCTCTGGTTCGTATTTTTGGCAATAATGTCACGACTGCTGATGTGCGGATTACTTTGTGGGTGCAGTCACCAAATTACCGTGAAGAGTACATCAGTATTGCCTGGTTAGTCTCTTACTCCATCCTGATCTCCAAACAATGATGATTAACTATTACATTAAACCCTTATGAACTGTATGTGTTCGTTTTAGCTGTACACATGATGCTCTTCGCCATTTTTGTTTAGAGCATGACTCGTACTCAATTGTGTTCTGTAGTTTGCAGGCAACCGACAAGGATTGGGTACAGTTAAAAGGAAAGTTTCTTCTAAATGGTTCCCCATCAAAAGTGGTCATCTATCTTGAAGGTCCAGCTCCCGGCACAGATATTCTCGTTGACAGTTTTTTTGTGAAGTACGCCGAGAAAATCCCTCCTTCACTTCCACCCGTTATTGAGGTTAGTTGAATAAAGGATTTTGTTCTTTAAAGTTGTTTAGTTACTCTCATGTTCAGTTAAATTCTGAGTTTACGAAATGGAAAACCTCACTTTACTACAGTTGAGTATACGTCTTCCTCACTTAACTACAGTTGATTTAGATTTGTTCTTGAGAGGCCGGTTGAGATTATTTTTGTCTCACTTATTACATTCCATTCAATTTTGACTTAAACACCATTAGATTTCATCGCGAAATGACCAAAATACCCCTGATTTGGATGGCATGCTTTTGAATTTCTGAAATACAATAAATGGTATTTGGTCATTTCGCAATGAAAACTGATAGCGTGATGTCAAAATCAAATAGAATGTAGTAAAGTAAGACGAAAATATTCAACCAGCCTCTCAAGAACAAATCTAAATCAAATGTAGTTAAGTGAGAAAGATGTATACTTGACTGTAGCGAAATGAGATTATCCCATTACAAGTCATTTATAAAATAAATTGATTTAAATCTACAGAATCCCGAGTTTGGAGTAAATATAGTTGAGAACAGCAATCTCAGTAATGGTACAAAAGGATGGTTTCCTATGGGAAACTGCACTTTACGTGTTGAAACTGGTTCGCCACAAGCACCTCCTCCAATGGCAAGCAATTCCATCGGAGCGCACCAACCTTTAAGCGGGCGCTACATTCGCGCAACTAGCAGAACACACAATTGGATGGGTCCTGGCCAGATGATCACTGAAAAAGTGAAACTCTTCTTGACATACCAAGTGTCTGCTTGGGTTCAGATTGGCGGCGGAGCAACTGGTCCTCAGACTGTGAATGTTGCACTCAGCGTGGACGACAAGTGGGTCAATGGAGGTCAAGTTGAGGTAAGTGATGATAGATGGCATGAAATTGGAGGGTCCTTTAGAATTGAGAAGAAACCGTCCAAAGTCATGGTATATGTTTCGGGTCCTTCTCCAGGCGTTGACCTAATGCTCGCCGGACTACAGATTTTCCCCGTTGACAGACACGCTAGGTTTAACCATTTGAAGAGACAAACTGACCAGGTAAAACCTATTATATTCTTCAATGATTATTTTACGGACAAGTAGAATTCAAAAACCGAAAAAAAAACTTTGTTGCTACACCTAGCTCATGCATCTTAATTAACTAATGTCATGGAAAAATTAGCAAGTAGTAACCATGTTCATTTTGGACACTGTATGCAAAAGATAACGAATAGAACAGATAAATCCTTCCCTTGCAGATGTTAAGTCTGCAATAGTTTTATATATCTGCGTGGATTTATTTTGCAAATATTTTTCTTGATGTAGCAATCCAATATGAATATAAATTACATTTTGGATATTTTTCTTAATTTCCTGTCCCATGTGTTTAATATTTCTCTTAACAGCGTTACACAACATGACTACAACAATTGCACTTGCCTCGTTATAAAATAATTCATTCCAAGCCCAACGTTTATTTTAGTTATATTTTAGAAAACAATACGCAAGTTCTTTCTTCTGCAGATTGAATTTGCACATTTATTCCATTGCATTTTTTCATAATTTTTTATGATGGTTTTGGCTTGGAATGCGCCTCAATATGTTGTAATGCAGGTACGCAAGCGTGACGTTGTCCTGAAACTCCAGGGCGTTGATTCGAGCAAATTGCAGGAAACTAAGGTGATAATTCAGCAAACACAAAATAGTTTCCCTTTGGGATCGTGTATAATGAGGGCAAACTTAGACAATGAAGATTTTGTCGATTTCTTTGTGAAACACTTCAACTGGGCTGTGTTTGGGAACGAGATGAAGTGGTACTCAACAGAATCGTCCCAAGGAAATTTAAATTACAAGGACGCGAACGAGATGCTAAAATGGTGCGAGAGCCACAACATAGACGTTCGAGGCCATTGCATCTTCTGGGAAGTAGAGGACACAGTCCAATCGTGGATTCAACAGCTGAACAAACACGACCTGATGAAAGCCGTTCAGAAACGCTCAACGAGCCTCCTCTCGCGCTACAAGGGGAGGTTCAAGCACTACGACGTGAACAACGAGATGCTCCACGGGTCGTTCTACCAAGAAAGGCTCGGCGAAGACATCAGGGCGGAGATGTTCAAGAACGCGAGCCGGGTGGACGGATCAGCCACCCTGTTCGTGAACGACTACCACGTGGAGGACGGATGCGACGCCAAGTCATCCCCCGAGAAGTACATTACGCACATTCTTGATTTGCAGGAGCGAGGCGCGCCCGTGGGAGGGATAGGAATCCAAGGGCACATAGACAGCCCCGTAGGGCCCGTGATCTGCTCTGCCCTGGATAAGCTGGCGATTCTCGGCCTCCCGATCTGGTTTACAGAAGTGGACGTGTCTTCTGAGAACGAGCATGTCAGGGCGGACGATCTGGAGGCAATGATTCGGGAATGCTACGCGCATCCTGCAGTGGATGGGATTATGCTGTGGGGATTCTGGGAGCTGTTCATGAGCAGGGACAGCGCTCATCTGGTGAATGCAGAGGGGGAGGTCAACGAGGCGGGGAGGAGGTTTATGGCGCTAAAGCGGGAGTGGATGACTCGGGCTCACGGGCAAGCGAGCGAGGGAGGAGAGTTCGGGTTCAGAGGGTTTCATGGGAGGTATGAAGTGCACATTGTGAGGGGGTCTGAGAAGGTTTCAAAGACATTTGTGGTGGAGAAGGGAGAGGGGACTCAGGTGGTGGCCATAGAATTGTAAGTGTCTCATCTCAACTCATTGTTTCTTATTTCTTGTTTCTGTAAATGGAACTGCAGCTGATGTTGTTGAAGCTTTTGCTGCCAGAATATTTTCTGTGGAAATGTAGATATGAAGTATTGGCTTGTTGACATCGTATTTTCCTATCCATCTACAATGTTGCTTCCTGTGTTGTAACTTCAGCTAAACTGGGCTTCATTTTAGTAGACAAGCTTATACAGTTTAACTCAAGTTTAGTTTAAACGAGAGTAAAAGTAAAAGAAGTCCTTCTGACTCAATTCGGTTCGCTTAGTTTTAAGTACCAATTTTTATTAGAAAGTAAAATAAAAATACAATTTTAGGCAAACTATTACATTTTTAGGCCATTATTAATAAGGGTGAGCATGGGTTGAGCCAAGCCGAGTTACACTGAACCCATCTAAAAGGAGAAGATTAGAGATATGAGGATATATTACATATCCAATACAGTCGGGTTATTTTTTACCCAGCCCGACCCATGCTTAACATTTAAAACCTACACAATTTGAGTCTTAGTTCAAATTTTACCAATATCAAACATTGGATCCTAAACCCACATCTAGTTTTTTGGGTTAAATGTGAGCTCTAATGTGTGTATGGTCTTTTCTTCGTAAGACCCGAATCTCCCCAACATTATGTTCACCCCTAATTATTAAAGTGCCATGTAATTAGAACAAATTAAGCTTCTAATTAAACTCATGAATTCCTCTACAATTGTGCAATAAAATTATAAAACACCTTCATTTTAATATAATCTTTCGAGTAGCTCATAATTTCAAATTATATATATATTCGTCGAATCAAAATTAATAAAGTCCACATATAATTAGAACCCTAAATTGGAGGTCCTTAAATCAACCCAATTTCTGCATAGAATTAAAATGCCTAATTATAAAAGCAAAGTGAGAGATATTGAATTAAAGTGGTAATTAAATATAGGTGGTGGAAGATTGGAGATAGAATAGAGTTTGGCAGCATCTTAATTGTTTGCCAAATATACATTCGAATGAAATGATTCTACATAAGTTCTTGCAATCTTGATTTAGTTGCTTAATATTATGATGCCTAAGTTTTAGTTAAACATTAAATAATTTTTTTTCACTCTTTGACTTCAAACTAGGGTTCGAGACGAGAAGAAAGTTTACTTTGCTTGTAAATGTGACTTTTTAAAAAAAATTTAGGTGCGCGGAAATAATAAATTTAGACTTGAGTGTATTAAAATTAGAAACGATATTTCAACTGTTTGTACTTGAAAATTTTAAGATAATTTTCTTAACTATACCCCTTAACTATACACAAGTATTTCATGAACCCCGTTGAGTATAAAATCAGTTTTAGAGGTGTCATAAGTATCAAAAAGTCTCACTTTACTTATGTTAACTTTTTAAAAAGATTTGTTAAGTTTTTTGTGAAATGACGAAAATACCCTTATATATGAAAAATTAAAATAAACAAGTAAAAATGATTTTGAATTTTTTTTTCTAGTTCTCTCGTTATACAAAATAAAGAATAAAATTCTGCATGTTAGTAGTAAAACTAATTCTTAAAAAGCTATTTTTTATAAAAAAGTTTTTAAAATAAAATATTATTTTTAAACGTCGTTTTTTAGAAAAATATTTACGGGAGGTGATGTTTGGTGTCTGTCTTGTGTTGGTAATTATCACATTTCTCTGTAATTATTTATGACGGTGATACCTATTTACTTCTTCCTATTTATATATAACCACCAGCAATATATAATGACTCGTTACATATAACTTATCTTTGCCCGATAATTATACTCAACATTTCCTTTTACATACTGTTACTGTTCGGCCTATATTAAATAAGTGGAGGCCCAAAACCCATGTAGTTAGTATCCTATATGGAAAAGGAAACCCTAATTGCTTGCCTATAAATAGGAGGCAATAGAGAGAAGGAAGAAAGAACAATTCAAGAGAGAAATAGAGTGAAATTCGTGCAGAATTTTCTGCTACTTTCTAGGCCGACCAGCAAGGTTCTCGAGTCCGATCGGAGGTCGATCCACCGTTGGATCGTGCTGATTTTTGGACAGCGTGTTCGGAAGACGTGGTACTACGTTCTGACCGTTGGAATTTGCGTTTGGAGGTCCTAGTGATTTGATACGATTTTTTGATCGTGCGCCATCGATTCGGTGAAGTTTCTCTACTCTTTCTTGTAATTGTGGTTTAAGCCAAGATTGGTTAATCTTGAGATATTGTGATCCTCTAATTGTATTTAGAGAGAACTCGTTGTACCCATTATATTGATAGTGGAGATTAAGCGGCCTCGAGGGTCCCGTGGTTTTTCCTCTCTCGTCTTGAGGAGGTTTTCCACGCTAAAATTGTGTGTGCCTATTGCGTGTTCTTGTTTGCTATATTTGTTAGCTTACTTGATTCGCTCTGCTTGATAGATTCCTACGAGATTTGCACAGGTGGGGAGAATTATTTAATTCCGCTGCATCCAATTATTCTATTAGATTCGTTTTTCTCCCAACAAAGTGGTATCAGAGGGAAGGTTATTTAATCGGTATCCTGTGTTAAATAATGGAAGCTAATACAAGCAGAATGGTTAGTCTGAATGTTTCAAATTATCATGTCTGGAAAGGGAAGATGGAAGATCTTCTTTATGTGAAGGATTATTATCTGCCGGTTTTCAGTGAAGCCAAGCCTGAAAACAAATCTGATGGTGAATGGAATTTATTGCATCGTCAAGTATGTGGCTATATTAGACAGTGGGTGGATGATAACGTTTTGAATCATGTCAGTGGAGAGACACATGCACGCAGTTTATGGAGCAAGCTTGAGCAGTTATATGCTCGAAAGACTGGTAATAATAAGTTGTTCTTGATAAAGCAAATGATGAGTTTGAAGTATCATGATGGGGCACCGTTGACAGATCATCTTAATGCTTTTCAAGGAATTATTAATCAGCTTGCAGGAATGGGTATCAAGTTCGATGATGAGGTGCAGGGTTTGTGGCTTCTGGGTACATTACCGGACTCGTGGGAGACGTTCAGGACGTCCTTATCTAACTCAGCTCCAGATGGTGTTATCACCATGGATTTGGCTAAGGGGAGTGCTCTGAATGAAGAGATGAGAAGAAAGTCACAAGGTTCCTCTTCGCACTCAGAAGTCTTAGTGACAGAACAAAGAGGAATGAGCAAAAGCAGAGGTCCAAAGGGTAGAGACAGAAGCAAGAGTAAGAATAGGTATACCAATGCAGAGTGCTATCACTGTGGTCTAAAGGGGCATATTAAAAAGTATTGCCGAAAGCTCAAGAGAGACAACCAACATGACAAAGAGAAAGAAAAGAAGGCAAGTCATGACGATGATGTTGCCACTATTACTGAAGAGTTTCTTCTCTTGTGTGATGAAGAAGATGTTAACTTGGCTTGTGATGAGACCAGTTGGGTAGTAGATAGCGGTGCCTCCATTCATGCTACAAGTCGAAAGGATCTCTTTTCATCTTATACATCTGGTGATTATGGCAATGTTAAGATGGGAAATCGAGGCATGTCAAAAGCTATTGGCATAGGAGACGTGTGATTGGAGACGAAAAACGGTACAATTCTTATTCTGAAAAATGTTAAGCATATTCCTGACATTCGTTTGAATTTGATATCAGTAGGCAAGCTAGATGATGAAGGTTTTCATCATACCTTTGGTGGTGGTTCATGGAAGCTCACTAAAGGTGTTATGGTCGTGGCTAGAGGTGAAAAGTGTGCTTCGTTGTACGTGACACAAGGTAGAGTTTATGGTGGCATTATTAATGCAGTCGAGAAAGAGAGTACAACTGAATTGTGGCACAAAAGACTTAGTCACATGAGCGAGAAGGGAATGATGGTTTTGGGAAAAAAGAACCTCTTGCCGGGAATGAAAGGTGAACCGTTAGAGAAGTGCGAGCATTGCTTGGCCGGCAAGCAAACTAGAGTATCTTTCAAATCATCCCCTCCCTCGAGAAAGCCAGAGATGCTGGACTTAGTATACTCTGATGTTTGTGGTCCTATGAAATCCAAGACGCTTGGAGGTGGTCTCTATTTTGTGACTTTTATAGATGATCATTCAAGGAAAGTGTGGGCCTATATCTTAAAGACTAAAGATCAAGTGTGTGGTGTCTTCAAGCAGTTTCATACCCTAGTTGAGAGACAGACTGGGAAGAAGTTAAAGTGCATGCGAACCAATAATGGAGGTGAGTATTGTGGTTCTTTTGATGATTATTGCAAGGATCAAGGCATTCGACATCAAAAGACGCCTCCAAAGACGCCTCAGCTAAATGGGTTAGCTGAGAGGATGAATAGAACGCTTATTGAAAGGACGAGATGTTTACTTTCACAAGCAGGGTTACCAAGATGCTTTTGGGGTGAGGCTTTGAATACAGTGGTTCATGTCTTGAATCTCACACCGTGTGTGCCTCTTGAGTTTGATGTTCCAAATGGAGTTTGGACAGGTAAAGATGTCTCCTACAACCACTTAAAGGTATTTGGATGCAAGGCATTTGTGCATATTCCAAAGGATGAAAGATCTAAGCTTGATATGAAGACTAGACCGTGCATATTCATCGGTTATGGCGAGGATGAGTTTGGGTACAGATTTTATGATCCGGTGCAGAAGAAACTTATCAGAAGCCGCGATGTGGTATTTATGGAGAATCAGGACATCAAAGATATTGCGAAGTTTGAAGAAAGTGCTCCGCAATTTATAACTGACTTGATTGATTTTGATATAGTTCCTCCTACAGTTGTGCCAAGTCAAGTTGAAGATGAAGTTCGTGATGACCAACAGGGTGCAGGTGATGTTGATGCTCCTACAGAGGTAGAGATGGATAATGAAGTTCATGAGCAGTTGCCAGTACCAGATGTTCCACCAGTTGTTCCACTCAGAAGATCTTCTAGAGATCGACAACCGTCTACAAGGTACTCAGCTGATGAGTATGTGTTAGTATCTGACGGGGGAGAACCCGAAAATTACAGTGAAGCTCTTGAAGATGAGAACAAGAAGGAGTGGGTTGAAGCCATGCAAGATGAGATGAAATCATTGCATGAGAATCATACTTATGAGTTGGTGAAGTTGCCGAAAGGCAAAAGAGCTTTGTAGAACAAGTGGGTTTACAGAGTGAAGCAAGAAGAAAATACTTCACGTCCCCGTTACAAAGCTAGATTGGTCGTCAAGGGTTTCAGCCAGAGGAAAGGTATTGACTTTGATGAAATATTTTCTCCTGTTGTTAAGATGTCATCCATTCGGGTGGTTCTTGGTTTAGCAGCTAGTCTTGATTTGGAGGTTGAGCAGATGGATGTGAAGACTGCATTTCTCCATGGTGACTTAGATAAGGAGATATATATGGAGCAGCCAGAGGGTTTCAAAGGAAAGGGAAAAGAGGACTATGTGTGCAAGCTTCAGAAAAGCTTGTATGGTTTGAAGCAAGCACCAAGGCAGTGGTACAAGAAGTTTGAGTCAGTCATGGGTGAGCAAGGCTACCAAAAGACGAAATCTGACCACTGTGTTTTTGTGCAGAAATTCTCTGATGATGATTTTATCATACTATTGCTATATGTTGATGATATGCTGATTGTTGGCAAGAATGTCTCCAGAGTTGAGAGATTGAAGAAACAGTTGAGTCAGGTTTTTTCAATGAAGGACTTGGGTCCTGCGAAGACTATTCTTGGCATCCGAATTACTCGCGATAGAGTTGCGAAGAAGTTGCATATGTCACAAGAGCGATATATTGAAAAGGTGTTGCAAAGGTTCAATATGGACAAGGCTAAAGTGGTGAGCTCTCCTCTTGCTACTCACTTTAAGCTAAGCACACGACAGAGCCCTTCTACGGAGAAGGAGATGGACGACATGGATAGAGTTCCGTATGCCTCAGCAGTAGGAAGTTTGATGTACGCAATGGTGTGTACAAGGCCTGACATAGCTCATGCAGTTGGTGTTGTGAGCCGTTTTCTGTCAAATCCGGGTAGAGAGCATTGGGATGCAGTCAAATGGATTATGAGATATCTCCGAGGTACCTCTAATTACAGACTTACTTTTGGAAGTGGAGAACCAGTGCTGGTTAGCTACTCTGATTCAGATATGGCAGTAGATGTTGATAGCAGAAAATCCATCTCAGGCTATTTAATGACATTCGCAGGTGGAGCAGTTTCTTGGCAGTCAAGGCTACAAAAGTGTGTTGCACTTTCTTCTACAGAAGCTGAATATATTGCAACAACTGAAGCATGTAAAGAGTTGTTGTGGATGAAGAGATTCATAGGGGAGCTCGGTTTCAAGCAGCAGCGCTATGTGGTTTACTGTGATAACCAAAGCGCGATTCACTTGAGTAAGAATTCTACGTTTCATGCAAAGTCGAAACATATTGATGTGAGATACCATTGGCTCAGAGATGCACTTGAAGACAAGTTGTTTGAGATTGAGAAAATCCACACAGATGATAATGGTTCCGATATGTTCACGAAGGCCTTACCAAGGGAGAAGCTTGATATTTGTCGTAAGATCGCCGGGATGGCGATGCCCTCCACTTAGTTGAATGAGGGGGAGATTTGTTGGGCCTATATTAAATAAGTGGAGGCCCAAAACCCATGTAGTTAGTATCCTATATGGAAAAGGAAACCCTAATTGCTTGCCTATAAATAGGAGGCAATAGAGAGAAGGAAGGAAGAACAATTCAAGAGAGAAATAGAGTGAAATTCGTGCGGAATTTTCTGCTACTTTCTAGGCCGACCAGTAAGGTTCTCGAGTCCGATCGGAGGTCGATCCACCATTGGATCGTGCTGATTTTTGGACAGCGTGTTCGGAAGACGTGGTACTACGTTCTGACCGTTGGAATTTGCGTTTGGAGGTCCTAGTGATTTGATACGATTTTTTGATCGTGCGCCATCGATTCGGTGAAGTTTCTCTACTCTTTCTTGTAATTGTGGTTTAAGCCAAGATTGGTTAATCTTGAGATATTGTGATCCTCTAATTGTATTTAGAGAGAACTCGTTGTACCCATTATATTGATAGTGGAGATTAAGCGGCCTCGAGGGTCCCGTGGTTTTTCCTCTCTCGTCTTGAGGAGGTTTTCCACGCTAAAATTGTGTGTGCCTATTGCGTGTCTTGTTTGCTATATTTGTTAGCTTACTTGATTCGCTCTGCTTGATAGATTCCTACGAGATTTGCACAGGTGGGGAGAATTATTTAATTCCGCTGCATCCAATTATTCTATTAGATTCGTTTTTCTCCCAACAGTTACTCCCCTTGAAATTCATATTCTTACATATTTTATATATTGTTATCAACTAAAATGCACTTATATTTTCTTATATATATATATATCAACTAAAATGCATTCAACCCGCCACCTGTATTGTTCTGTTCTCTTTCGTTCCCTTGATTTTAGTTTTCCAATTTTGTAATTGTATACGCTTTGGTGATATATGTATAGAAATGAACAACATACACGTATGGTTGTATACAAATGTTATATGATCTTTTAATGAATATCAACTAACTGTCAGTTAATTTTTAAAATAAATGTATATCTTGATGATTTATTTATTTATTTATGTACGACATCCGTTTTACAACATTTTCTTAAATTATTTTCTCATGCTGAAAACTTGAATTATTACCGCTGAGTTCTCGATCTCTTAGTGCTCTTAAGCTTACTCCTTAATAACACTAATATATTCATAAATAGTTACTTTTGATTGATGCGTAATCATTTTAATTGTTTAGGCGAGTTTTACTTATACACGATCATTGCATAAATTGGCATTACAAACAATTCGTAAGAGACTGATCTAAATTAAATTTGTATGCATCATGTCACATTCAAAAGTGACATTATATATGTGACTAATTTAATGATATGTGAAGGTGACATGATTGAGGTACCTAGTATTGTAGTGTGAGAAATTTGACGATCCACTAAACATTTATTGACAACACGTAACTAATTAGAGTCCAAAAGTTGTTGACAGCTCAAGCCAAAATTAACTTATTTTTTTAATACGTAACTTAAAGCTAATCATAACTTACTTTTTCGATATCAATATTCTCCAATTTGTCGCACCAAACGGATAAGGTAATGGCTTTTAATAATTTGTGTAGTAAAATAAACTTTTCAATTAATTAAAAGATAAAGATATTAAAGTACAAGAATATTAGAATTACAGTGAAATTGATAAAATTAAGTTTACATTCATCACAAAAAAATCATATGGTATTTCTAGCTAAGTATATAAAATAGGGAAGAAATCTATTACGATCAAATTTAGGTGTCTAAACGTCTGAACTGTAGAACATGTAGTGCAATGTTGTAGATGTGATGGACTCGCGCAAAATTGAAGAATCAAATAAGACGTGTAATTAACGTTGTAGGAACCATGCACAACATGTAGTGCAAAGTTGTAGAATGTGATGGACACGTAAAACCAATAAGTGTGCGTTGTAGAACGTCACTCCCACGTGTCGCACGTTGAGACAACGTGCGTCCAGATCCACACTGATTCAACATATGTAAAACGTTCAGACATTCGGACATTGTACAACCGTTTATAACCAAATGTGCCCCATATAATATATATATCATTTGAGGTCAATGTATTTATTTAAGTTACAGTTATACTACAAATAAAATGATAATTTTTTTAATGAGCATAGTATATGTAAATAAATTCAACTAAATTATAAGGATGTAATTATAAAAAGCTTGTTTAAATAAATAGTTTTAAATGTTTATTCTAATGGCTTATGAATTATTTATATTGAAAATGAGAGGATGAAGGAGACATATATAAGAGCAGACCAACACTTATCCAAACTCTTTGAAAAAGATAAAAAAAAATCTATTCGATAATAAAATAATCTTAACCATGATAGTTAAGAATATTAATTAAGGATTAATTATGCTACTATTTTATTTTCTAAACCGTCTTCATGTATCACGTCACTGATTGCAACTAACTTAACATATATAAAGAATAGTCTTCAATATATATAATGTATATATGAGTAAATTTATAAAATAATTGTAAAGTTCAGTATAAGGATAATATTGAATATAATTTGTATGTAAATAAATTAATTGATGCAAGAGTTTAACTTTGATTAATTGAACGAATTGAAGTCTGTTGATTCGCATAAATTACTTATTTTAAGATATATATATATACATATATATATATATATATATATATATGGTCGTAATCGGGTAGAAACCTATTAATACTGTGCAAATGTTAGAACTATTATTACCCATTTATTAAAATTTTCAACGCTCATCACGATTCAATTACTAATCAATGGCAAGTCAAAGTAATTTATTGCAAATCATTGCACAATTTAAACAATTTGCGTGACTAAGGGGGCAAATAGGTAATTCTATCTTCATTTATTCAACATTTAAAATATCAACAAAATCTAAGCTAACCATAGTCATCTCTTTCTTTTTGATGATTTATCATAACTAAATCAATCAGACAAAATCTTCGGCAATCATCACGATCTTTGATTTGTCACAATCTCACACCATCTTAATGTGTATGTAACACTAATGCAATTCTCGACCTTCTGCCTCCAGCATTAATTATTTGTCTATGGCCTCTTTGGTTTCACTTTCAGCAAATCGATCGGATTTTAGAGAATTACATATCGAGATCTTGAAATAATGTCGTGTGCTAAACATAAATCACAGAATGTCTCCAATATTTCAAAGTAGAGGAGCATCGATAAGTAAATATTCATTTTATTTAGCAATGGGCGTCTCTATTACATTGGGTTTCCCTTTTTTGGTTTTTCGATATTGATCATCATTATACGCCAAGTTATGTTGTTAATTCGTGAGTTTCAAGATTTAATCGCACTATTAAATGTTTTTATAATGAACTATCAATTTGATATATTGTTTCATGACATAAATGTCATGACACATTTTTTTATATTCATGACCAAATTTTAATTAGTTTCTTGAACAAAAAAAACAGTGTCATGACCAGAACTTTTATTTAGTTTCGTGAATTACCAGAAATTGTGTCATGACTAGAAATTTTGTAATTAATTTCATGACCAACACTTTTTAATTCGTTTCATGACCAAAATATTTTTCAATTTTTTTTAATTAGTTTCATGAACAACACACAGATTGTGTCATGACCAAAACTTTTATTTGATTTTATGAACAAATGTAAATTGTGTCGTGTCCAGAACTTTTTAATAAGTTTCATGACCAACACTTTTTAATTTGCTTCATGATTAGAATATTTTTTTTGTCTCATTCACATTGTTTGGATGTTAGATTTTGGTTCCCATGCAGTTTTTGAAAGTGTTTGACACCGTAAAATAGGTGATTATGCTCTTCTATGAACTTCACAATCATGTACTAGATCTTGGAAACTCATGTCCAAATGTGGTTTAATGTGTCGTGGACAGAGTGTAATGTAATCCCCATGATGTGTTGACCATATTTTCATGTCAAAATCAGTAGCGGAATCGTAATACTGGGATTGATGGTTAGACTTGATTAGGGTGCATATGCATCGTCGACGATAGTATCATTCATGCCAAAAAGAGCTGCAATATGAACTGATTCGTTAATTAATATACATATACCTGATTCGGGTGTATATGCATCATTGACGATAATATCATTCATGCCAAGAGAAGCTATAATATGAATCGATTTGATATATATATTGACGACAATATCATTCATGCCAAGAGGAGCTATAATATGAATCGATTTGATACATACATACACATACACACACACATAAGTTGCAGATGAACAAAATGGCTATTTATACAGCAAGCCGACTGTGGCTGCAAAATAGGAAGGATGTTGTTGCCGCGAATATATATATATAAGCTGCTCATCTCCAATATTTGTTTCACCGCCTACCAGTGAGTCGTCGCCGATCATCGTTGCCTATCGTGTTCTCCATTGTTGATATTTCAAAATGAGCAGAGTAGTTTCTCAAATTATCATTATATAGAATAGTTAATTATATCAATCCCGTAATCATAGGACCACTTTAAAGTAAATTTTTACACAAAGACACAAATGCCCTTGTTAACTAGTTTTATTATATTTTATTCTTGTTTTATTGGTTGTGATCTCATCCGTCCCTTTATACGATCTTATGGCTACAAACCGTTCTAAGATTTCTAGAGAAAGGACGGTTTGTAGCCGAGTCCTTCCCTATATATATTCATTTAAGGACTAAATATTTAATTAATTGGGCCAACATTCGTCTTATTTTAACGGGCCTAATTTGCATAGCAATTTGTAAGCACATTTTTTGGATAATGCTGCACTAAATTATTGTACTTATTATTTTTTTAAGGAATTTTATGAATTAAATAGCAACTAATTCGGTATCAAGCTGGACAGCTGAAGTTACAAATACTAAGACATATCCCTCACCAGCTACTTTTAGTTAAAACAAACTTGATCAATTCATGAGCAATTTGATTACGAACAGAAAACAGAACACATGTTTCGATAGTAGATAATACGCAACACCGTATTATTTTATAAAACTATAATAAGAAATACATTTGTTCTAATTTAATTAGAAAATAGCAAAATATTGTTTTCCATTTCTAATAATATTTCATAACAATTGGAAATAAACTTTCCAAAACCTTTTCATTTCTAGTTTGAAAATAATTGTGCAATATCTAAAACATTGTTTCCTAATTTTCCATTTTATTTGGAAAATTTTGACTAAACGCACTACATTAACATCACTTGCTTTTTGAAAGTTGATGTTCACTTAATCGAAAGATTTGAAGATGTCAGTTTTAAACTATTTTTTTGAGGGAAAAATAAATTTATCGATTAAATAACAACTAATCTGACATAAAGTCGGAAAGCTGAACTTACTGACGGTGGGACATATCATTTACCATAATCCCATCTACATATCTACTGTTTGTGTAAAACAAATTTGGTCAATTCGTAAGCCATTTGATACCGAGCAAAAGAAAGACAAACACATATTCTGATAGTGAATAGTGCATCTTTCGCTAATGATTTCACTAAAGTTGTTCATTTCTATCCGTCTAACATCATGTAAAGTCACGACCTCCATCTCACACGAATGGAAAAATCTCGTGATCTCGTCAGTCGACTCGAACCAATTAACCTCAAACAACTCTTAATTACGCTAATTAAAAATAATGTATATAGGTAACCGCCTATATACGAGAAATTATCTATATATATATTTCAAATTGAGCAATTAATAGGCGAAAACGGCTAGTGACCGGCTGATTTAATTAATATTTGGAAATTAATCATAATAGACATGGATCGTAACTTAACTTGCTAAGCAGCCCAACATTAAATAAATCACACATAAGTCTCTGAAAAGAAAAGGTTAACCAATGGTAATAAGGCTAATCACAATAAATTAATTAATCCAAGAAAGTAATTGATAACCGAAATTTCCCATAATTATGCTAACTTTCAGACCGTCCAATCTAAATTATGCAATCTAGCCAACAACTTTTACCTTTTGCCGAAAGTGAAAATCCATTAAATACCATTCAATTTTTATAATTAATCGCCACCCTTTCACTAATTTTTCAATCCCTTTCCAAATCTTTATCGAAATATAATATATGCCATAGCTTATTGTCATTGCATTTCATGAAATCAGGAACCGTAATTGGATAATTAATTTGGAGCACATTTTACATTTTGTATATATTATAGTCTTGTCCCAACTGTCATCTATATTACGTTTCTCGTTCAAAACTCTAAAATATAAAAATTATGTTACATTTTCAACTTGAAAAATATTCTAATTTGTAAATTTTAAGTAACAATTGTCTTAAATTTGACCGGACCCATATAAAATATTCTGATATTATTTTAAAACATAACTCAATTCGTTACATCGAGCAGTTTTGAGTTATTCCTTTGTGAATAAATTTACTATATGATTAATAATAAGAACTACATATATGTAATTCCTAGCTCAAAAATAAATTGATTTATCTCAAATTTCCTTTGATGAAACTCTTATAACAAAAATCATTAATTTCCCACAAAACTATACTATATAGGTTATGATTAATTAACATAAGTAATCCTAAAAAAACTATATATACCATGGTGTATATTTAATTTGTCGAGTTCATGCAAATATAATTAATTAATTAATTACAGGTCCATGAATATATATATATATGTATGTATAAAATCTAGCAAGCTGAAGATGGGTGCATGAAGAAGGGACGAGTGTTAGGTCCAACGACGTCGTCGTGGGTACTATTGGTATTGGTGGCAGAGCTTGTAATTACCCTCTCACAAGAAGGGCAGATTGATGGAGGCATGTAAAACGACGACGTTAGCTTCAAGGCCTTGAGCTCCTTGTGCAGCTTCTTGTTCTCTTCTCTTAGCGTTTCGCAGTACTTCTTCAGCTCTTCACACTCTTCTTCTGTTTGCTTCAACTTTGTCCTAATTAACACATGTTTTATGCATACATATAAATCCACAGAGTAATTAAATATATAAGAAAATTGAGTTATATATATAATAAAAAAGAGTAATTATATTATATTTAACTGAAGTTGATTTAAATGTAACTTAATTAATATTGAGATATCATGAGATGAAAATAAGAGTTTATAAACATGTATATTGACTCAAGACTTATTAATTTGATATTCGTTTGAATTAAAAGTGGACGTTAATGTGTATACTAATTTTTTTGTATGAAGTGTTTTTTCATGGTAAAACCCGTTTTTCTTTAATAATCAGTATCAGAACTTAGTACAAGTTTTACGAATTCTCATGGCAAGCGAACCCAAGCAATACACAAAAATCTACGTAGTTCAGTGATAGAATAAATATTAATTTTTTGTATTATTCTACACAAATATTTACATTTTATCCAGATATTTAATCTGATTGAAAATTTTTATACGTGAATCATATATTATATATATAATAATTACCTGGCTCTCCTGTTTTGGAACCACACTTCAACTTGTCTTGGCCGGAGACTCAACTGAGCAGCTAAAAATTGCTTTTGCTTCTGATGAACATTCACACACAACAACAACAACAACAATTGAGATGTAATCAGAAAAATGAATCATAATTAATCAATAATTGATCAGAATTTGGTGACTAATAACATTACACACGTACAGGATTGAGAGTGTTGTGGTGCTTGAAAGTGTCTTCCAAAGTTGCAGATTGTTGCTTGGTGAGCCTAAGTTTCTTCCTCGGACCGTCATCGTCTTCATGATCGCTCACCCTCGAAGACATGTACATGGACACAGACACAGACACAACCTCTACCTGTTCTTGATCAGAATATGATCCACAACACGACGCTTCTTGCTTTTGTTTCCGCCGACGATCCGGAGATAATAATGATTCTTGATCACTATCTTTATCAGGGGAGAGACCCAATTTCAGACAAGGCAACAAGTGATGATGATCATGTTTCTTGATCATCTCTTTTTCTTGATCATCTTGGAGATTGTACGCACCAAGGCCAAGGCCAAGAGTTGTGTTTATGCAAACATTTATGGTATCATCCGAGACCATACTGAGATGGAAGTATGAGATCGCTGGTTTCAATTCTGATCGGACCTGGAGAAATTTTCTTAGAGAGAGAATGAGATTGTTGTTGTTGTTGTTGATATGGTTGTGTTGGTGGAGGCAACAAAAAAAAGTTAAAGGTGGTGGGTGTTGATGAAACTCTCAATGAAAAGAAAGGGAAGTGTTGAGAAGGTAGGAGGAGCCAAGATTATGTTTGTGGAGTCAATATTAATATCAAAATTATTAATTAATGATTGTTGTTAATTTTATTATTAAACTCAATACAATTCAAGGACATGATAATATGGGTGGGCCTTGAGTTGAGGCATGTTGACCAAACAATCTTTTTATTTACCTAGTAAGTGTTTCTCAACATTTCGACAAAATCATTTAAAATTTACGTGTATCTTACTTTTTATGTATATAGTTAGATTCGAAATATATATTTTTTATTTCGAAATTTAGATGATGATGATATGAGTGGTCGATGTGTACTTGATGCAATATTATTTGAGTTACATTAACATTTGTGTAGTTTTTGTTTCATTATTTGATTTTTATTAAATTATTTCGTTGGTTGGAAAAAGTTTGATTTCTAATAATAATAATTACGTGTTGGGTTAGGTGGGATATGAAATTATATAAAGTAGACGTTGAAGATTAAATCATTTAACAGATATTATGAGTATTTATTTATATCAGCTCTTTTATTTTATGATAATGTGAAAGGGTTACTAATTTGTATATATAATGATTTTTTACTATAATAAAAATTTACATCTAGGAAGATGAATTTTTCTCTAACTAATGCTTTTTAAATAATGACCGACGATATTATTAATTAGAACAATCACAATAATTCACATGAGGGTAGTCAGGGCCTTTTCATTCTCAAACTCACAATCAAAAAATATAAATGAGCTAAATTGGCCATCACATGAGCAGCCAAAGTACCTGATCGCTTCATAAAACAAAAAGAAAAATTTACAAATCGGCTAAAAACATGCATTCTTGAATAAGTAAGCTTACCCAATACTGAAGCTCGCGACGATGCTTCAAGAAATTGATTTTCCGTAAACAACCGGTTTTGAAGATCACTCTATTAAGCCCCTAAATTTTATTTAGTCAGCATATATTAATAATTTTATACATGCAGATGTGTACTTGGTGTAGTGGTCTAAAAAATTCTATTTAATTAGTGGTCTATTTTTGAAGTCGATTTTGCTTTTGCATGGAAATTGAATATGGGTTGGACTTAAAAAAAAATTGCTAGAAACTTCAAATTAAAAATGGCTAGGAGTGTCAAAATTTGCGTATATATATATATATATATGATATTAATTACCATTAAACTTTTTTTCAAACATGATATATTGAATTTGAATAAAAATTCTGTGTGAAATCGCATGAAAATCGGTGGATATGTTCGTATATATACGAGAGAATATTGTTTTCACACGTTTTTTTCCTTTTCTCTTCTCACTATTCATTGCTCAATTTTATTTTACAATCTGCATTTTTTGGATAATAGAATACAACTTTTACTTTTACGTGTGTAATTTATCATATAAATCATCGTTATTTATTTATTCTAGGTAGGAACTGTCGAGTAACCGTAAGCACACCAGTACTAATTGGAAAACTAATTCATATTTGATGATTCTTGAATTATGAAAATTATAACTATAGGCAATAACAATAATTAGGAATTATAATTCACTCAATTTTTTCCTTAGTTTTCAAATGTTATCATGTTTACCGGAGCAATGAAATCTCTTGTGACGCATTTTTGTTGACAACGCGAGGCGACAAAAAGAGCGACAAAAAGAGTGGATGCTCTTATACATGTTATGAATTATTCGAGAAAGCACAATTGTTGAAGATCGAAACTTTGTCAATAAGTCACACATAATTACTAAACACATTCACTACGACACTTAAATTACTACTTTAAAATATAGTTTTTAGGTGACAAAATCATAATATTTTTAGATACATGTAACTTGATCTATTTATAAAAATTGATGGTTAATAAAAACCAATAATAGTCATGCATGTGCGTGGCTAAATAAACAACGTTTGTGTCCGAGACCGACATGTGTTTGGATAACCCAAAAATGGGACTATTCATATGTTTCCGTAAGTGAACAGGTTTGTAATAATTTGTAAACAAGAACAAGATAATTAGAAATGAGAAATTGGGTTGAAATTGAAAATATATAAATAATGGGACAAGACAAGTCTAGTCAGATGTGTGCATGCCTTTTATTTGGTTACACCATATAATATATAGTCCAAAACCAATATATATATATATGCATGATTGATGAGAGTGATCATGGAATGATAAATAGCCAATAAGGAGAGAGCATGATCACACCAAGCCACCGACCTTTTTTTATAAAAGTGAAAAGGCCAAGACAAGACAAGCTTGGCCTCACTTGAATGGAAAAATCAGGATTAATTGAAATTAATTATAATTTATAGGCTGTAGAACTAAATTAGAATACAAAATACTATAATATCTAAGTTGTTTTTATGAGAAAATTACAATTCCTGCAATCCAATTCAGTTAGAGAGAGAGTATAATCTTGAAACTTACGTCATAAACTATATTTATCTTTATAGCGGGATTGAACTCCCTATTCATCACAAATAAGATAATGTTCAGTGTTTAAATATAAATCAAGTTTCAGATAAAATAAAATCGTCCGAACTTGAATATATAGTGGCCATTAATTTGACAAGATTACACGTGACACGTTACACTAACACACGTCTTTACAAAAGTGACGGAGTGCGGAGGCAATTTTGTCTTTTTGCATAGTAACTAGTATAAATAGCGTGTGAATATTGTATAAACCAACTGTAACTTCTGTAAACGAAATTAATTCATTAAACAACTTGATATAGACATAGTGTGAACACAGTGAAAACATGTTTTGAACTGTGTGAATTGTGTACGCACACGATGGGAATATGGTACAAAAATAGTATAAACATGGTATAAAAAGAGTCCGAACATGATATAATTAAACAAAGTGTGAACATGGGTAAAGTGTGAATCTGGTATAACATGGGGTTAATACGGTATAAACAGACTGTCATGTATCGTGTGCTGGTATAATCTCGTTAGATGAACGGTCTCTAATATATTCAAATGTCTTACATACTAACTAAATTTATTCGTAGCCCAATACATTTCTGTAATAAAATTACTTTCACCGTTATATTTCAATTCAAATATGTAACCTCTAACTAAATATATAAAATATTCACATAATCACCAAGTCTATTAATGATCAACCCAAGCAAAGATTCACCGTCAAGAACTCACGTAGACTCAATTTACTTTTACAACCCCACAAACGTAGGACATAACAACATGCGATCACAGTTCACTTCACGGGACCTACTGATTGGTAGGTTAATTAAGCAAGCCTTTAATGTGGTCCATGACCTCTGTCTATTAAGTACCAACCCTTAGCTATGGGTCGGTCACGCCCATAACTTGTGCTTGTACGTACTCGACCATTTACGACCATGACTAATATTACTAATTTATCATTAAAGAGACTAATGATGAGAATCAATCTCACTACTTGATATATCATGTAAAGACTATTAAAGATATTATAATTCAATTGTGTATTAGTTCTGTTCTATTGTATGTTAGGGAGGCTTCTTTAACACAACATTAATCAATAATAATAATTTTATTATTATTTCTATCATGATATCAGAGCTCGATTCTGTTGGACGTGACCTGCATATGTCATCTGTTTCGGCTCAAAGCTCATGGATCAAAAGGCGTTCAATATTCTATACATGCACCTGCTCGTCTGTTTCCACGTGAGTAGGGGTGTTAAAGTATCATATATGAAAGATGTGGATATGTTCACCAGTTTAAATAACAATATGGACATAAATGACACTTTTGTGCACCTAAATATACAATTTTGACACTTTCATAACATACCTTTTTTTTTCTTTTTTTCAGTACTCTGAATTTCATTTTGAGACAACTGACCATTTATTTACCAAAAATGAGCCTGAATTTTGATTCAATTCATGGGTATATGGTTCAATTCATGAGTATTTTGGGAAAATGACCCGGAATTACCCTAAATTTTGGTTCAATTCATGGGTATTTTGGAATTATTGTCTCAAAATGAAATTCAGGATATTGAAAAAAAGAAGAAAAAAAGTAGGGTATGAAAGTGTCAAAAATGTATATTTAAGTGCACAAAAGTGTCATTTTTTCTTTAATCTATCCCTATCAGCTCGAGCTTATAAGTGGATTGAGCTTCTAACATACAACGTTACTTGTTTATATTATAAATATTATTTTACTAACGTAAGCAGGGAATTCACAACCTTCTACCAAAATACCTCATATAGCATAGGAAGAAACATTAATTTTATGATATATATTTTTGATGAGCATGTTTAAATGGTTGATATATATATATATATGCATGTATAGTGAGTAGTGACTTGAACTTGACATGTAAGTGTAGTAACGTATAGATGATTTAGGACGGTGGATTCGTGGATCCATTTGATTGACTTTTCAACTATAATATATCATATCTAAGTTTGATATTTGCTGGATCGTGACAAGTAAAACGATTATAGACCAATGGTTCTAGTTGGTCCTCAGTGTGTGATGTGTGTTCGACACTGACTTTCGACCAAAAACGAATCATATATCTTCATTATTGTAATTAAATTGTCTCCTCTTGCTCTCGATCGTGACCATAACCATCCAATTAAGGGCCCAACGAAATTTAATCTTCGTATTAATTGTTTCTTGCAACTTGTTTCATGCAAACATGCATCGATCTATATATGTAGATATATAATTGAGTAACCGATTCATACATGTGTGTGTAATGTATATATATAGAGGCATGAGGTGTGAACCCGTGGCACTGATGTGGCATATCAAAATTAATTTTTTTTTTCAATTCATCTCTCGACGAGTAATATATTTTTTTTATGTTATAAAATGAACCCCATTTCCCATGTCACATGGTGTCTCGGTTCACGTTAGTTCTCACAGATTCTCACACATCTTTTGATTCTCACCGGAATGTATCATATATAGGGATGCATTCCAGTGAGAACCAACGTAGGGGTGTCATGTAGTAGGGGATGTGTTCCATTCTATAACGTTGAGGGGAAAGTGTTACCCGTCGGGAGAATGATGTAATGAATGATTGAAAGAAAAAATTAATAAAAAATTCTAGTCTACTACGTTAGCGCCACATCAGTATATCTGTGAACGCTACGTTTGTACGGTTCGCACGAACTTTTATATTTATTTTTTACGATGACAATCTTATTTACGTCTATTTGATATGAAACGTTGACACCTCGTATGCAGTGTAAACATCGAGTAAGTTGCATGCCAGTCATGAAACTTTGGCTAATCATCATAAACCATACAACGATTTTAGGTGATAGCTCACAGTTGTTATTGATATTTATATCTGAACTCAATTATTTGATACGAGATGTTGGACAAA
Organism: Geranium rotundifolium; assembly: GCA_963920655.1. Classification (NCBI taxonomy): domain Eukaryota; kingdom Viridiplantae; phylum Streptophyta; class Magnoliopsida; order Geraniales; family Geraniaceae; genus Geranium; species Geranium rotundifolium. Next base: position 4,620,756 of record OY987313.1, read on the forward strand.
GAAAACAATAAATTAAACACGTGTACAGATTGTAGTCTAATAACTATACATCTAATTGGATATATTGAGGTTCCAAATACCATAAATTGTTTTTTAACATAAGACAATGTGCATTGGGTACACCAATAATAACAAGAAAGCATAAATTAGTTCAAGTAGAATGGGCCAACCAAACAAAACCTAACATTTATTTATAGTAACGATGGGTCATATAATAATGGGCCGCCAACTATAGCCTCGGAGTCCACAAATGTCAAAACCTATGGCCGATTAAATTATTGTATTTGACATGTATTTATAATAGTGAAATAAACACAATTGGTTCTCTTCTCAGTTCTCTCTGTGTGTCTCATAATTAATATCTCCTCTGGGTTTTGATTCTTTCTTGAATTGGAGAAAGATGTGCTATGAGGTGAAGTGCTCGACGTGCTCGAAGACCACCTGGGGAGGCTGCGGGAGGCACGTCCCCGCCGTCTACAGCCGCGTCCAGCAAGGCCAACACTGCCTCTGCCGCCCCTGGCCCGGCGTTTCCGCCGCCGGAGACCCCTCCGCCGCCGCCGTTGACCCTGCTCCTTCCTCCTCTTGCGCGATTCTATGATCGATGATGATCAAATCAAGACTCAAGATTCATCTCTCTTTTGTATGGATTGATGTATTTTGCTAATGTTTATGTGATTCTTCTTTGTTTTTTGTATTGTTATTAACATGGAATGGAAAATAATGTTAATTTTGATGAAGTAAGATTCTAACCTGGAATGTTAATACATCAAATCTCAATCTCATAGAGAGAGAGAGAGAGAGAGAGAACCAAAAAATGGGTGACTTAGCATTGGCCTTGAAGAGTCAAGACTCACCCTCCTATAGTCTATGCTGTAGCTTTCCAAAGTCAAAAGCTGTCTGGTCAGAGAACCAACTAGTAAACAAGAAACAAGCCAGAGTGAAGCTTCATGCCATTGCCTAGCCATAGTGCTCTTCCTGAGTGTCACCAAAAATGATAATATTTCAACACTTCCCAATGATAAATTAAGAACATGAATTTCAGGGCTCTCTGGGATGGGGAGTTCTGAGATTGTGTCATTCTATAATGTTATAGTACTAAGGGCCAGTGTTGCTGAGGGAAGTGACTTCATCAAGTTAATGATTTACCCCTTACAAAAAGAATTAAGAGGCCACAAGACCTGATTTTTTTCTTCTACACTCCCGCCACATCCTTTTCTCAATGAAATTCGAACCCACGACCTCCCCCCTAGAGGTGTGAGTATGAAACCATTGGGGTCTTCCCATGGGGCAAACCTGAATTTCGAATGCAAGAGAATCATATACTTTTCTTCTTGTCTTTTCTACTCATAGTACCAGCACTAGACTAGTAGTCGATGATTCTCCATCTTAATTTCTGATATGATTATAACATTTTCCCCCTAATTATCGAGGTTCTCTGTTACTTCCTTAGCAATATAGACATAATGCTCAGGTAATGCTCTCTAATTCAGACTGCCAGTGTAAAATTTGAAGATTATTTTGTACTTACCTACATCTCTCCATTATCCTGATAGCTTGAGCTTCATGTTCATGCCCAGACTCATGAATTGGGCTCAATCTACATACTTATTAGGTCACGTTCTACTCCCACATCACCACATGTAGACCACGCATCATCCTCGTCAGGTTTCCTTCCTGCAAAAATAGAAAAGAAAAGAAGCACAGTTACTGAGAAGCTGTTAGTACTCATAGAATCTATATCCATAGCATTAGCCGATAATAGGTTGAATAAACCTCTGTTCGAGCTTTCTGAACTGTATATACTCTCATCCTCGTCCTCGTGTGCTACGAAGGATAGTTCTGAGCTACAAGAATCCTGACAAGTGAACTGGCAATAAGCTGCGTGCAGCTCTTCGTAAATCTTTCTCAGCCTCCCAGACTGTTCATCTCGCATATCCATCTCAACGAGTACCTTTACCAATTGAACTTGAACTCGTAACTCTGAAGAGATAGAGATGGAGGCAAATTTGAGAAGACATGATAGTATCATTACCTCTATAGCAGTATTGCAGTTAAATATCGGTTTAAATCGCCGCCTGCAGTACATATAGAATAGGAGGGTACCAATCACCAGTGGGATGGTGAAACTTGCTTCGTATGGGCATTGTCTCAGTCCAAAGAATCCGATTGCAGTTACTTGGGTCAGCACCAATGAAAAGATTGTTGTGTTATAAGCAATAGGCCAATACCGTCCCCCACTTTCATATTTTGTTGAATATACATTGATGAACTGAAGAGCACATTTCAAGATTATATATGAGGGGTAAAAAAATAATTCAAAGAGAATATTTTCTTTACCCATGAGCATCCTATCATAGATTTTGTAAATGATGTGCGACATAATGATATACTATCCTCCCGTTTGCAACCAAAGAGAGTACTTTCCATATATCAGCTGCATATAATAAGTAAAAGGCTGCAATAACCAAGTTAATCAAATCAAGAGCACAGGCTTGTAAGGAAAATGTATTCCTTTTGTTCGTGTCTTGTAACTTACGAAGCCAGGAGCTGATGAGCTAAGAGAACATTTTTGTTTCTAAAGTTGTATGCAGATACAGCTAGATGGGCAAATTAAGAACAGAAGTAGGCTTGTTTTAATTTTGTGGTAATGATGTTTTTCTAGGACAGAATAACTTTTCCCCGTTGCAACTTCAATACTGGAAGGTTTGGAAATTAATTTGACCCTCTCATAATGAAACCAATACTCTAATAGTTTACTGAACTTGTCAAAACCAAATACCAATTATCCCCTTTTTCCCCTCAGTATGGAATAATTGAACTATACAGGATGTGAACAAAGATTGGTTGGCTGAACTAGCATCAACATGTAAAGTATAAGGCTAACAAAAATTCTGAACTCAAGCACTGAAACGTGAGCAAACTTTTCTTTATGAATTACAATCAAACTCTGCTTTATGAATTATTACACAACAATCGAACTTAGATTGTAAAGAGAAGTTGAATTCTAGACTAAGACATAATAAGCAAAAATAATTGATAGAAGAAGCAATACCTGATTTTTGTAGACTAGGTAAGAAAGGAAATAGTAAACCAGGATGAACGGCAAAATTAAGGGTGCCATGATAGAACAGGTGAACCCAATTAAGCCAAACAGCAGGACTTTCGGAAATTCTGTTTGGTATGGAAAAGCTACATGGCGGCAACTTGCATTTTCATCATATTTGAGTATGAATCTTCTGAACCAATTGCATACAAGAGGAAAAAACTGCATGATTTCCCACGATAAACTCGCCCAACCTGACGTTAAAGACAATGCCATGAAGAAGCTAGCCTGCATATTTGTGATAACCACAATCATAAATAATGGAAGTAGATAAAGTTTTCCCATTTCATGTGAACCCAATCACAAACATCCATGATCACTAGCAAGAGAATGGCATAAGGAGCCTTGATATAATTAGAAATTGAGCATTTTATATGGCAAAATGGCAACATAACAGAGCTTTTACAAAGACAAAATTATTTTCCATAACACGAGTGCCTCACCCATGTCACTTTGAAAATAAATCCTCAAAAGAAAGCTTTGGAATATTATTTGTGAAATCCGTTCTTACCCCAAGTTTTTTTCTTCTATTAATAGGGACGTCACAATATTAAATATTCTAGCATAAAGTAGCACAATCTGGAAAGTTGTATACCACATCAACAGGAGTCAAGATATATCACCTGCATAGGCACTGCTTTAGCTATTTTACTAAATATTTCTTTAGGACCATCTTCTACAACTGAGTTGATAACTGATCCTGAGAGAACATTAACAAAATAAACGTTCCAGATCGTGAAATACAAAACTTTCTGGCACGCACTCATTTTCCTCCCACTGCGGGAGACACATCCCTCTGCAGCGGAAGATATCATCATTGCTGGTGGAACAGTCCACAAGAAAAAGATAAGAATCACACTTGGTAGGTAACCTGTTAGCAGCTGGTTCATTAGATTCCTACAAATAAGCAAAAACTAAAAAGTAAGTTTGCAGGTAGTAAAATGTCCACTGCCCATTTAAAAACAATAATATACTATTCGTTGTCTCAGGTATATAAAGATTCAGGCGAGATCTTAGAGTGAAAAGTCAAAATTAGTTTATAGACTGTAATTCTTATCGATGTAGAGAACCAAATGAACTAGGTTGTGATGACCAGTCTAATTCACAAGAGACCAGGTCTTTTTTTATCAGCCAAATCAGAGTCTTATTAAAATTGGAATAAGATCCTGAGGAGGGAACAAAAGCCATGTCTGTGCTGTTTGTTAGACCACACGCAAATTTGATACAATTCTTCACCTTAAATGGTGAATCTGTGCTTCATAGCATCCAACAGAGGAAGGATACATTTCTTCTCCTTTCATAAAGTTCTGATATAAGTGTGTGTTTGCTTAATGCAGCCTAACTTCTCTTTCAAATGCCAAACTGGAAGAATTGAGATGAAACAAATTTCGCACACTCAAATGTACAAAGTGTTCAATATGCGAAACCTACTTTATGGAAGAAGCCTCAAAAGATATAACACTACCACAAAATTTCTCTAATAGTATAAAGTGGATAGCTTATAGTTGTCAATATTCAAAAGTCTTATGTGCATCTCATCCAGTTTGTGACCAAGAATCCATATATATCTATTGGCTATTGCTGATCATGCACATATTTTACTCAGTTGTGAAGAAGTCAAACTGTATATTAGGCAACTTAATTATTTATAGATAATCTCTGCATAACACAAGAGAATGATCACATCTCTTACATACCTACACACTCAAATATGCTCAGATGTTTTAGGGATTATTATTATCAACTGTCATAATTATACTCAAAGACTATAGCTTCTTTTAACTCTTCCACCTTACCAACTTCTCCATTTGCAAAATCCAATTATCTTCCATCCACAGACAGTAACCAATAATCATGTTAATTGTGTCATCTAATGTAATTAGGGTTGCTTATTTTTTCAATATTTATGGTTTACTTTCCACTTACTTCAACATTCACCTCACGTGCAGGCCAACACCTTGCACGTGAACCAGTAGTTAAGTGTGATAAAACATAAACAGGTCACCAATCAATATCAAACCAACATTGATATCATGATCAACTTATTCATACCCAACAGTTTAAACTCTTAGATGGAGGGCTCGACTAAACTAGTATATCAAGAGGTCACTAAATCTACACTTCCGACGTGGGACAGTTTTCCAAGGAATGTTAAACTTACTCCAACTCAAAACCTTAAGCTCTAAAATAGAGGGTCCCACTAGTACATGATGCGGTGCGGTCAAGGAAGTCGGTATGCAGAAGTTAGAACACCCAAAGTTATCGCGAAAGTGTCAGATTTGAACAAAAAACTAGTGTTTTCCGAGCAGAAACGGCGATTTGAGTCAAAATCATGGTTATGCAATGAGGTACGACGGATTTCGGCCATCGGAGATCATCTGTAGGGTCAAAATCGTGTTTTATAAGTTTCGAACAGTTTTTTATAATTTTTAATAATTGTTTCCTTTCTTTTCCTTTCTAATCTTTTTTCCTTTCTAGCGAATTAGGGTTTTCCTTTTTTGCAATTTGTGTTTCATTATTTAAGCACTTTCATACGGTCTTTGTTATTAAGTTATTTTTTATTAATAATTTATAAGATTCGAGGGTTTTCTCAATATCTATCATTTTCGGTATTCTTGTGAATCAACGAACTTGATAAAGAGTTCTTCCTACCCACGTACGCTGCATCAATATATCAAAAGGCCACTTCATCAACACAACTTCGACACTCTGAAAGATGAAACTTATATCAAGCATGTGTTTATATGTCACACATACTATACAAAGAGCTGATGCAATCATCAAGGCAAAAAGAAACTTACGATTTAAGAGCTCGTCTCAGAGCAGGGGATATTCGTTGTAAATGTTCCACTTGAGTCAGACCTTGTACAAAAGTGATAGGAGCGAGAAAAGCGAACACAAAGATAACAGTAGCCAAAACTGTTGCTATCCGACGAAGCCATAGTTGGTGATAGGGTATACAAAGGTGTGACCAATAAACATCATGGGGTTCTGGAGCCAACTCTGTTACCCATAACATGGGATGTGTTGATTGAAGAAGCTTAGAAGCAACAACAGCATCAAATCGGGTCTTAAAAAAGACAAAAGCGGCAGCACATTCCTGCATGAGACCAACTGCCAAAGGTGAAACAAAAACTTCCAGATGCTTATAAGAGTTAAAATAGTCACATTAATTTCATAGTATACATTTCTGTATGATGGAATAAAGCGTAGTATATGTGAATGCCAACATATGGTAGCTATTTAGCTAGAATTATCAACATGTTAAAATAAACAAGTATGTGTTGTTACATACCCGAAATTTACTTAAAAAGATGCAAACATTGAGATATATGTCTATATAACAGAGTAGCACATCCAGTGATTCCTATAGTTAGAGATTTAGTTTCAGCGGCAGTTTAGAAAATCAGTTTCTGAGTTTTAAAAATCTACATGCAATACCCGCATTTCTACCAAAATAGCTTGCCTAGATAGCAGCAAATGATACCAACCATCACTACGTAATATTTCAGAGAGCAAGAAATTTTCAGGAAAAAAAAATCAATAAAAATATATGTACAGATGACTGTTATATTCCAAACAATTCTTGAAGTATATGATAAAAAGGTTGGTGATATACTTCCACAAATGATATTGCAACCGACAATTAAAAAAATGTGGGCATGAATAAATAACATGATGCTCATGCAACCATTACCTAGTTAAATTGTTGCACGCAACCACAATTACAAGCAATGTGCAAGGAACGGAAAGTCTAGCCATAACCACCAATATATTTGGTGGCCTATGGAAAGTGAAACAGGCATGACAACTAGAGTAGTGCTTACAATAAGGCCATGGATTAAATTGAAGCAACAGTTTCAGATAGAGAATATTTATGGAAAGCTAAATATTTGTCAGTAGAGGAACTAACAGCAAATCATGTCAAAAAGTAAGAAAATCATGATGAATAGTACAAATCAATCAAAGGGAAAAACTCTGACCTTATCTCCTGAAGCTACAGTAGTATCAGAAGAGTCAGTGGCCGGGCTAACTACACTGTCCAATTGTTCAGAGAGCATCCGGAAAGAATGTCTTTTGCTTCCACAGAGACCACAATGCATAAGAGTTGGATTCCACTTTCTCTCACTACATGACTTCCAGACCTTCTCTGCATCACTCTGCAAACAAAGCATTATAATTTATCATATTTTAAAATAAAAATGGAGGTTGCTCTACAGCTTGCCTATCTAACCAACCAACCAATTTCACATGCATGCTAGTGATTCTATTACAAATTACAATGGAAGCATAACTATCAACCACTTATGTAAAAACTTCGGTGTGAGATTCTCTTTTTTACATGGGAAAATCGATAACATCCCGCTAAGTGCTGAATTGGCAATACTGTATGCTTATATTGCTCTCAATTTATTCCAGTATCTCCAAAATCTATATTCCAATTTCTAACATTCTATAGGAGTTGTATCTATCCCCTACTATAGGGTTGAAAGATAGCCATAGAAGAGAAATGTAGCATGTCACTTGTCAATCATTTATCATATACTTAATGTTCTTAAGTTTACAACAAATGATGATATGAGGGATAATGCAATTGGATTTTAGCCATAACCACATTTCAAAGTAAAGAACTGTCTTAAAAGGCATATCAAATGTTTGAAAAGGGGCAATGGGACCATACATGCCCAGGGATCACCTGGCCTGATCAGTCAGGTGCTCAAAATGATCCCGACCCTTCATTATCTAAACCAAAAAAATAAGATATAGGCTCCATTTATATCTCAACAAAAGCAGCATTGGCTTGTAGATCCACCTTATATTCTGTAGTAGACTAAATCCATCCATCAAATGTACAATGTGCGGTTGCTAAAAACAAATATAGATGATAATTAATGATATGACACGCCAAGAGAATATTTACTTCATCTGCAAACCAAAAAAATAAATCAAAGAGAAGAGAAGAGATGAGGTGCACCATTATTTTTTCTACTGTCCCACACTTGTACACCATTTGGTGTGAAAGGTAGCCCGACGCATGATACTTTGTGAAGAATTTTGTCACGGACTCACTATATGACTGTTGTGGAGACCACGGAATAGATCGAACAAGAATAGAAAAATGGCTCGGGTTTGGAGGAGATCCAATGATGTGATTTAGCCTCATAGAAGTGATGCTTTTGTAGTTCTAGAGTTAAATGTCAATGGTTAGATATCATCACGAAAAAACTTAAAATGATTTCTAGAACTTCGTATTAACAAGTACGTAATCTATATACTTACAAAGTAAAGAAGTAAGCAAGCTGGGCAGGTTATGATATATAAAGCAAGACAATGAACCCAAAGCCTGAAAACATTGAAACATGAAATGATAATTATACCAACTTCTGATTGTATTGTATGCTATTGCTAGTTGTTCCTAACAATTATTATGAAGCATTCTCCTACAGGTCCAAATTATTGGGAAATTATTGAAGTTTTAGCTTTATATCAGCCCATTGCTATCTATGGGAAATGCCTCACTTGATAGTTGACCTTGTTTAGACGTATCAGTTTTCACTAATTAAGAATGAGGCATGGCCATCTGTGCTCTTTCATTATCTGTTTACTTGTATGATTTACCAAGTGGTTTGACCTCGAGTAATTAAATTACTCTTGACTGTCCTGGCCGAGTATGGCTGTGTTAGAGGTCAATGGCTAATCTATGTGGTTCAGGCTTAGACAAGCATTGGCATGGATATAGACCGGTATCATGTTGCGATCGGAGAATCCTTGCACACACTTCAGTAGACTTCTATGCTATAACCTATGTGCACACACATTAAAGAGGAAATGTCCCGAATTTTGTTTCAAACCTCTCGTGTATCAAACCAAAATAGAACTAGAATAAGATTTAGAATTTGATCGCTAGATAGAAATAAAACAATAACAACACGTTGATATTAGTTATATGTCTAATCCCCCTATATAGTTTAGGCTCATACCACTGTGATCCTTCTGGAACATGCGCAATTGTAAATAATTCCATTGACCGTGATGAAATCCATATCTGCATACTCTCTTTCCCATTATAATTCACTGGAAGCACAAAAAGAACGCAAACAACAGCGGCAATGGAGAAAATCTGAAGACTGAGAAGAAGAAAAACAAGCACCTTGATAAATGAGTTGTAAACTGACACAAGAAACTGAAATCTTCCATGCACAATCTAAGTAAGGAACTCAATGCCTATAAAAAGTCAAGTTAGATGCTTGAACAAACATTGAACATCTTACTTCAGTTCCACACTCACATCAGCTTTTATCCCCTCCCAATTAAGAAATTGTCCTAAAAACTAGGGAAAAGTACAGATAAATACACCCAATTATACATTTTTTCCACTTAACTACACCCAACTAAGATTTGGGTCATTTAGATACACTCATGTTTCATGAATTCCCACATGTTAAGTTTTTGAATAGAAAATGTTAAAGTGAAAAGTTTAAAATGCCCTTTGACTAAAAATCTAATTTTCAGACCTAAAAAACTAGAATTCTAATTTTAGATTTTAAAATTAATTTTATGTCTGAAATTTTGATTTTTGCACAAGGGCATTTTTGTCTTTTCACTTTCAAAGTTAATATTTTCCCTCCAAAAACTTAACAGCTGGAATTTGTCAAACTTGGGTGTATATATGAATGACCTATATATCTTAGTTAGGTGTAACTAAGTGGAAAATGTGTACAGTTGGGTATATTTATCTGTACTTTTCCGGTTTTCCCTAAAAACTAATCCACCACATTTCTGAATGCAGGGTTGCTCCTGGATGCAAACGCTAATCATATTCATCACCTAGTAAACAAAAAGGAGTAATAACATGTTATCGTATAATTTGATTGTAAGCAAAAAATATCATCACGATACTGGGGATTAGGCCGTCTATTTCCATCCCCCTACAAACAGTATTTATCAACCATATAAACCATACCGCATTTGTCATTATCTATATGTTTAGGATGGTAAAACACCTGAAAACAAGTACCCTGCAAAATACAACAGCATCCAAGCCACCAATATTGAGTAACTCGTTCTCACTGGTTTCCCAGGCCTTGACTATCCAGCTAGAAGTCGGAACCAATGGCTCAGAGCAGATCCCGTGGTAGCGCTTTTCGCGCAATATCTCAAGCCTCCTACCAAAGTACACGGTCGCATTGCAGGGCTGTCTTCTTAGTATGGCATAAAGTGAAAAGAACACGGCACTAATGCCCATGTTGATCACAGCACAAGTTAGAAGAGCATCGATTTTCATTTGGATCCACTATATCCATCTCACTGCAGATTACACAAACTGCAAAGCTTCAAGTTCATATCCATATAAACAGAGATCAATCAGCTAATAACCTGCAGATTCTATGTGTATTTTGATTCTAGCATCTTTTTGGCCATATTAAATACAGATTTCCATATTGATTCCTCACAACACTCCATGTTTAAATTTGATGTCACTGCCAAAATCAATCAGACGACATCGAATTCACCAACTGACAAAAAGAGTATAAGAACCGGGCACCTGAGGAAACATTAGTCGAGGCCGAGAATCGACGGAGCTGCGAACAAATCGCTCCTCGGAAATCGATTTTCCCGAGAAAATGAAAACGTATACGCAGAAACCAAATTTTCTTCGTTGCTTCGTCTTCACAGGAAGCGCGACGAAACTGCTGAGATCGATTAAACTCAGTCCAATAGAACAGCAAAAAATCTGAAACCCTAAACAGATCTGGAGAGAGAGAGAGATATATGGAGAAATGAGGTTCGTTTGGAACCAAAAATCGAAAAACGCGCGGAATTGGTTAAGTGGGACCGTAAGAGTGACACGTGGCTGAGCTTGATTCATCATCAATTTACCGTTATATCTCTATTTTAATAGTAACAAGGTAGGTTTAGATTTGATTTATTTGGTGATCCTCAAATTAAATATATCAGGTCGCTATTGAATTCAGAATATTCTCTTTTTTAAATGACAACGAAACGGGTTGAAAACAGTTTTAGTAATCCTTCACATTCGCTGACATCTCTACACGAGTGTTAAGAATTATTTCTTATTCCTATAAAGCATCATAAATGTTCCAAACATACACCAAAATTAAAAGGCCCCGTCTGATAGAACATGACAATACAACATTGCGACTGCTCACGCTAAGAGTCACCAAGTAACACAGTTTTTTGACCTACAAATACACACAACCATGTTTTGTCCATTTAGCCTTTCCATGAGAACCAGCACAAAACAAGTCTTCCCATTTGAACCAGCCATACTTCTTTCGCTTCCGGTACCTTATCTCCCGCCCATCTACACAGAAACAACAAGTTGAAGGACATAGTCATTACATGAAAAACAATGAGGGAATGTATAATGTGAAAAACTGGTAAGCAGTATCATTTAAAGCATCAATATCTCCTCCTTCGATGTCCTATTTCCAAGAAACCAAAAATAATAATGAAAGTAAATCGATGCAATGTTAGATCCATCTAGCATGACGGGTTTCTGGCTGATACGTCTAAGCAGAGATCATAAAATATCTACCCATGTTTGAGCTCCAAATGATATTTTAATCAAAGAATTTGAAGCATACTATGACTTGAAATGCAAAGTAACTACTATCTTGTACCTTTCAGAAGAAATGTGTGCACTAAGTAACTCCAACGATGCCTAAGATATTTCGGGATGTCATAAAAGGGACTTCAGGTGGAAAATTTGGCAGTTTGGGGTGTATGAGATCTGCGTTGCAGCCTGCATAAACTTCTCCGAGGCGACTTCATTTTCTTCCAAGTTGGTCTGGACGAAATACCGAGCCCACCAATGCGAGTTCCTTAATATAGCCTTCAGAGAGATAACATTTCAGGATGCCAATCTCATAGTTACTGGACTCATCTATGTGATAGTATCATTTGAAAGAAGGTGAAAATAATAAGTTTCCAACTCATGTGCAAACTAAAATTCCCTCCAGGTCCTCAAATCTAACAGCAACATGAAATATTAAAAGAAAAATTATGACCCTACGGGATACAGCCACTTACTTTTTTTCCAAATTTGAACACACCGGCCTCTTTAGATTTCTGCTGAGCTGGATTGCCTGCATATAGAATAATCAGATTAAGATCATTGACAACACAATACTTGAAACAAAATGCACGTACGGGAAAGCAAAATACAAGGAACCAACATAAGATGATATCCAGGCAACACATTATTCACCAGCATATTCAGAGAACACACAATGATATAGTAAAAGAAAAGTATATTAGTATGAAGCACGAAAAACACAATAATTACATTATTAAATGAAATACGCAGGATGTGATGTGACATGAAAAACTATTTCTAGCTCCTAGACTATATTTGGTTATATAGCACAGAAGCTAAACCAAATAACATATTTAAGTTTGACGACCCGTACAATAAACTCTACTGAAATAGAAAGGTATATTTTAGAAAAACTAAACAGATCATTGCTTTACACCTCTCTCCTTTACCCATCTGAAGCGGAAAATAATCTCTAAACAGAATACCATGCTCTAAATTTAAAATGCAACCTGCGTCCAGGGTATAGATTATATCATGTTATAGTAAATGCAGGTTAGCTACAAAAATGACTTTTAGTATTTTTATAATTGGGATAATCTCACAATTTTGGCTCCAAAATTATGGCACACAAATCCTCTCACTATACTACCAGTAAGCTGACTCATTTAATATATTTAATATGAACCCTCACCTTATGAATTTTCCAAAACCACCACTAATTCAGTTAAAGGCTTAAAGTGGAAAGTTGATATAACGGAACAAGGAACAGATCCTCAATAGTCCAATCGCAACAAGTTGCAGTGTAGAGAAAGAGCATGTGTATTGAATATGCACTTAACCAAAATTCAAATAAAAAATGGCATATGCACATGGATGCATTGGTTCAATATAGAGCACAAGCTCCTTCCATTTACCTGCAAATATCACAAGCCCGTCACTTGATACTCTGGCCAATTCTGGAAGACTTTTGTTGAGGTATCGAGGAAATAAGTAATCCAATGCATCCGATACAATGACTAGAGCAAATGATTTTGGTCTGTATGGAAGAGAAAACCTGATATCAGCTACACGCACAATGCCTTTAGCCACAAGGTGTTTGCAATAGGCGTCAGTATCTTCAACATCATATGGTTCAATACCCCGTACTTCAGTTTCCTCTTCTTTCAACAATTTAGAAACCACTGAACATGTATCAGGGCCAACGTGCAAGACTTTATGCATCCTATCCCCATATACTTTCTTCAAAATCGGAATTGTTTGCTGAACCTCTCCCATGCATGAATTATCAACTGTTCATGATATTAAATTTTTATTAACTTTAAACAATTGAAGGTAGTTGCTGCACGAAAAGACTAGAAAAAGGAAATATAGCAGAATGTTCAAAAAAATGTTTTGCTGATAGCTTGCAGTGCTGAACTGCTATGGTTAAATTCTTAATAATATCTGCCACTTGGTCATGCAATCCCAAGACTATGCAGATCAATTTTCTGGAACTCATATGCTTTATTTGTACACTATAGACTAGAGTACGTGTAATGATGAGATGATTAACTTGTTGGAGTTACATACAAAATCATGTGAAGGCAACGTCGATACCTAGTAGTTATTTGAGAATAATCAAAAGCAACACCAGTTGATCCTGATCAAACACATTTCGATCACCATGGTAGCACTCTTTGAGCATGTCATTTATGGCAGTTTAAACTACCAAATTGAGCAGAACGTCAAACTGGGAATAGATGTTTCAATACTTTTATGTATAAATGCATTTCTCATTTTCAGGCATAAAAAAGAATTCAACTTTTATCCAACTAATTATTCTGCATTTAATAGGTTCATCAAATATCAGATATACATACTAAGTAGCAAGTAAAACACACACTCAACAATTTCCATTCAAAATATATAACACAGAAGTGTGCACTTTTAGAATAAGAAAATCCTAATGTTATACACAAGAGAGATTCAGGCAAATCAAATCTACCTTCTAACTTGCTAGCAGCCTCTATGTCACCACCAAATCCACCTAATCATGTTTGACAAAAAAACTGATGTTCAGTCAACAAAATAACAAGTTGCACTTGGCTGACAAAAGGCCATGACTGTAAAGTACAACAAAAATAGTCAGAATGATCGATTAAGCAAGAAGGAGAGGCTAATAGAAATTGGACATCGAGAAGTAAGAAATTTTTTGTAAAACCCCTTCACTCATCAAAACAAATAAAAATTGCCACAAACTCTTTAACTATCATCTCAACTAAGAAATCGCATCCTCCCGCCGAGCTATTTCTAAACAATTTCCATCCTTCAACAGAATTGCTTTAAACATCTACAAATTCTAAACATTTAGTGTCTGCTTAAATTATGTAACAAGAACCCAACATCAAAAGCTAAAATTTGGCACTACCCAATACAGCACAGAAAAAAACCCATTTCCATATAAGCATCAAACACAAACCTGAGCCGCTGTAAAAATGCAGAACACAAAACAAGAGTACCTGAAAAAAAAAAGTTAGAGAAACAAATGAAATAAATGATCACACTCAATTCTCAAAACCTGAAACAAAAATGAACCCAACACTAAAAGGTCGATCTGCAATGTACCAGGACAAGGAGTCCGGCGAGAAGCTGAGAAGGTCTCCATTTGGACACCGACCGGCCGAACCAGCCGTCGGCGGCGGTTCGCCGCCGGTAGGGTCTGGACCTCGTCGACATTGCCACCAATGCACACGCCTGTATCGATGCTACGATCCTAAAACAAGCAAAAGATTGCTTCAGATCATCTGAATTGCAGAAATCGGAGAAGATTCAGAGACAGTAATGACCTGGTGAGTGTAGGGTTTAGGGTTTTAGATCGCAATTGCTCAGGAAATTGATTTGATTTCGACGAAGATTAGGGAACACTCAACTGAGTCTCTGGGAGTGTGTATTGTACTGGCTAAGGAATTTATCGTGTGAGGTCAAGATCGTCGGAGCTAAATGTATCCACCAATCATATATTTTTATTTTATATTTAGAACATGATCGAGCTGATATAATAAGTAAATTAAACACGCTAAAGAGAGAATATTTTTATTTTATATTCAGAATCTGAACGAACTGGTAGAAGTAAATTAAACATTCACAATTTAATAATTAGACAAAATATTCATCAGTCGTGTAGAGAACAGATACAGAGACCTAATATTATTTGTGTGTCTGTTATATATATCTAGATGAAATTGACACGAGTTGGAAATCCCAGATTTCACGATATGATCCACTAGTATTGAGAGGTCTTACTTCTTGACCGAAAGGGTCACACAAAACAAGATCTCCGTCACTGTTTCCCACGATCATCTTCCCGCCCTTCCAAAACCATAGCGGGCGCTCTATTCCCACAAACGGGCCCAGGGTGAAAACCCGAGTCCAAGAATCCTCCACCCCAAACTCGAGTAACGCCCAAACGTTATAACACCTCTCCACCTTCGGTTCACAATCATACATAACAAGAGCAATCCTATCATTGAGTTCCAAAATTTCCATCATTTTATAGTCCCCTTCGTCACCATCTTTATCACGAGGAAGTCCAGTCATTTTGAATGACTCGTCACTCAGTCGAAACCACATAATCGAGGAACGACCCTCCACCACCCATATAAATATCTCGTTCCTAAAAGTCCTACAAATCGGATTAGACGCGATCCCAACAGGCGGGCCGGCTATACCTCTCCAGCTATCGGTCCTGAAGCTGTAAATCTCGAGGCTAGTCCGAATCGGACTGTGAATAAAATCCAGTACCTGATTAACCTTGAGAACCTTATAGTCTTGCGAACCAGCGTCGTACCCGAACCCGTGATCCGGCAGATAAACGGTATCCCGGTAACAATACGGCGACCCGGGCGGGGCGTCGGAAGGCGGCAAGACCTTGACATCTCCGGTCAACGGTCTCCAAAAAACAACGTGTTGAACTTTCAACAAGCTATAAGACAAGCACATGAGACCGTCGACGCAACAAGAACTCACTATCTCGATCGACCAATCACTGACGTCGTCGTGATCGGGAAGTTGTGGGTGAAGTGGCAGAGACAGAGCTCGAGAGGGGTCGATGTCGAGCGCCTCGTGGGAGAGGAGAGACAAGACGTGCTTGTGGGAGGTCTTGTCGCGGCGCTTGAAGAGGAGGAGATCGTTAACGTCGTCGCGGTCGGGGAGGAGGTGGTTGGCCATGAATTTGGAGCTACTGAGGTGAGAGTGCCATGGTTTGGAGAGGGACTTGAAACGGATCAGAGACTTGGAGGGAAGTTTTAGCATAATTTCCGTGACCATTTCTTCTGGAAAAGTATTATGAGACATTGGTGAAAAATACAGAATAATTGGAAGGAAGGAGAAATTTATAAAGAAAAGTCCAAGTTAGGGTGGGCGAGAAAGTATAGGCTAGAAGCGTGAATATATACACAAATACAAACCAAACGGTCCAAACCAGCACATAATTTGTGTAACAGTAACTTATTCTTAATCCCACTATTCTTTTTTTTTAAGGAAAAAACGAATTTTATTAATTAAATTGCAACCAACCCGGCATCAAGCTGGACAGCTGAAGGTACAGATGGTGGGACAGACCCCTCACCATAATCTCAGCTACTGTTAGTTAAAATAAATATGGTCAATTCGTGAGCCATTTGATTACGAGCAAAACAAACCACAAAAGTTCTGATAATGGATAGTACACAATACTGTTCACTAATGATTCCTCCAAAGTTGTTCAGCTTGACCCGTCTAGCATCATGTAGAGCCACGGCTTCCAACTCATACGGATGGAGAAACTCCGTGATCTTGATGCGAGATGTTTTACACATGCATCTCTGATAGCCCTAGAGACCAATCGACTCGAACCATTTAGAATCATGCAGAACCACGGCCTCCAACTCATACGGATGGAGAAACCCCGTGATCTTGCTGCAGACCGACTTAAACCAGTCTCCTCGATTAACCATGCGATCAATATGACCATCGCGAAATTCAAATCCTCCCGGCTCATTGGGTTTAACCGGATCAACCCATCGACACCAGGAACTCCCTGTTTCCTTCCAATATCGATCCCAATAAGACACATATTGAATCTTGAGCAAGCAAGGCCCCCCTAGTTCGATATGCTTGCATGAGTCTGCCTACCGACGCTAGATAACTCCGGTTCCCTCCTAGTACCGGCCTACCAACCAACCAAAAGCAAAACCCCCGACCTTCCATGCTCCGCCGTCGCAACCCAACCGCGACCCATCTGCAATTCCAGCCTCACCCATCTCAGCCCATCCCCAAACCATCCGAGCTCGCCTCTATCAAAGCACGATCTACCACCCGACCATACATCCATCAAACCCAGATTTACTTTCACAAGAGCTCTGCTCCTACCACCGCACCACGCTGACGTCGCCGCCAGTACCACGCAGACGTCAGCACTCATAGGAAATCGACGCCGCATGACTTTGCTCAATTATGACGAAACAAATCATAAGAAAAGGGTACAAGCCGCTAATCCCACTATTCTTAATTACATGTTAATAATAATAAAAGTTATATTTTCAAGTAAAATAATATGATTAGAGTGCACTGCAAGAATTAAAAATATAATTAGATACAGTTACGTAAAATTCATCTAAAACTAACTATTGTAGAATTACATTTTCATTTTTATTCATTAAAGGATGAGAATGACACGTGACACACACGTATATGGTCTAGAGTTTGTTGGATGTGGACACGGCCTTTATGCCATTTTCTTTGAGTTTAAGACTTATGAATCAGACATTGCCTCTTCACTCGTTGTTAGATGCTAAGTGTAGCTATTGACTCTAGTGGTTTTGAAGTAGCTATTGACTCTAGTGGCTTTGGTGAATTTGGGGTTACTGATTTGTTTCTTCCTTTGTTGTATGCTTCAAAATAATATCAAGTTGAAGAAAAATCCACTCATTTGTTAAGTTGTTTACTCCAGCACTTAATACTAGAAATGGCAAGCAATCCTCGTTTTTGTTAATATCAGATTCGAAATTTTCTGTTTCTAACGGAGACGAAGTATTCCGTCGGATTTGGAGATTTTTCGTTTTTCACTTTCGATCCAGAAAATGTTAAAACATATTTATTTATTTTAATAAAATTTGTATAAAAATTAGGGATAATTCCATACACCACCCCCTAAAATATATCAAATCTAACCAACACCCCCCAAAAATCTCAGTTGTCAAAAATTTATTAAAAAAGACAAAAATACCCCTCTCCCTCACCTTTTCCTCATCATACCCTCTGTCTCTCCTCCCTCCCCCCACCGTCGCCGGCGAGCCTCCCTCTGGCTAATTCCCTCCACCACCGCCACTCTTGGCGCCACCTCGAACACCTCTGCCGCCACTATCAGCCTCCCTTTCCTCCCCTCCTCCGCCCCCTCCATCCTCACCTTAAACGCCTTCTCCCTCCAAACCCTTAACCTCGCCTCCCTCCACACTAACTCAATCTTCGCTATTATCGCCAGGATTGTGGACACGCGGCGGGAGAGGATTGGCCGGAGGGAGGCTCACCGGCGACGGTGGAGGGAGGGAGGAGAGACAGAGGGTATGGTGAGGGAGTGGTGAGAGAGATGGGTATTTTTGTCTTTTTTCAATAAATTTTTGACAACTGAGATTTTTGCCCATTTTAAGGGGTGCTAGTGAGATTAATGGTTTTAGGGAGTGTTGGGTGAGATTTAGTATATTTTAGGGGTGGTATATAGAATTATCCCTAAAAATTATTATTTTAATAAAGCATATACTTAAAATATTATTGTTTTCATTGAACATGAATTATAAAATATTGTTTTAACAAAAAAATGTATTATTTTTTGTTAAATACGTATTTTAAAATATATTTTTTTATTTTTAAAATATATTTTTTTAATACCCGTTTTTATCCAGATTCGGAGATTTTCCGCTCCGTTTCCGTTCGGATTCGGGGAATATTACCATCCTAGTTCTTACCGAACATCTACTCGAATGATTATTCGTTCTGCGAACCAAGTGCGCACGCTTCGATTTTCACTTCACCATTCATGCTATTTGTGTTATAGAACATGTGTTCACAGATTCAAGTGAATACTCGCAACTTGTAAAATGAAGAGTACAGAAACAATAGTGCTGAAACCATTATAGGAACCAAATATGACATACTCTTTCATTGATGAATAATCGAAGAAGACTTGAAGAAATAAACAGATATCATATTTACTTTGCACTGAGAACATAAACAGTTGAAGGAATGAATGAGAAATAATAAACAAAAAGGAGATAATCATCTTATTGCCAACCAAACCTTCATTTGAGCTTGAGCTGGGAACAGTTTGGCAGATGCTGAACAATTTTCACCATCATTTTACAGTAACTTTTAAGCCTTGGCCGGAGGAGCTCTGTAGTAGGCTGGCACGGTCGCGGGGAAGAACATCTGTCGAACTCCCTCCGCCCTAATGATAGGGAAGATGATTCCTGATGCACTCTGCAAATATATATATGCATACATTTAGTGCACAGACGAAAATGAACGGAAAGGTATATCCTGATTATTTACAGGGAAGGTACTCACCGAAATCAATCGAGCTCCCATCCAGACGCGTTTGGGTGAAGGAAACGGGGACAGCAAACGACCAACGCCAAAAATCGCGACAGCAAAGAAATGAAGAACCAAGCTCGATGGGCGAGGGTTTAAACCCGAGAGTAAGGAAATTGGCCCTGTAGAGCATACGCCTCCAAGACTTAAATAATCAAAGCAGGCCTCGCGCATTTCTGTTCTTGCTTGGTCCGGGGAAGCGCAGAAGACTTTGTAGAGCGCCCCCGCCAAAGTATTTATCGTGGAAGCCACTGGCTGCAAATCAGAACAACAATATCAAGATGAGTCAGGTGAATGACAAAAGTAATCCTTCTTTTTTCAAATTTATATTGCCGTCAACTACTGGCTATTTGTTTGTTGATAAAACTCACCTTTCGCAATGTGTAAAATGATTCAAGATACTTGCATAGTTCAGATGCGTCATTTAGGTCACGCAGAGGCTTGAGGAGATTCCGCAGCACAACAATATCAGACAACGCAACAGTCATTCCTCCTCCAGTTAAGGGGTGGCGCATGTTGAAGGCATCTCCCATTAGTAAGGCCCCGGGCGTAGAATGGGGAGCGGCTGGCATGCTCCTGTTTGGCATCGTCCTTATGTTTCCACTGTCAACTGCAGATACAAAGGAGTCGTAGATCTCCTTAGGAATCTGAAACAGACAACACTTTATCAATTAACAGTTTTGAAACACGATACAGGAATTGAAGTAGAGTTTGATGGAACGTGACATACCTGAGGAGCTACCACTGTCTTCAAGTAGTTCGCCATTTCACCATTTGAAATGGAAGGAACCTTCTGGCCAGGGACGTCAACCAGACAGCGGACCTCTGTACTACTGATTTGGTAAAACAATATGGGAGAAGGATCTGCTAAAACAACATGCCCATGGTATAAATGTGGAAGTTTGCAATTCTCGAGGAGCAAACCAACAAAACAAGAGGGCACGTCCACCTGCATATGATTATTATACGTGTCAATAGAAGTTCTACAACCAATTCTCTTGTGAAAAAATATACTGAAATTCCCAGCAAGCTAGCTAAGCATGAATTATTACCTTAGGAGTGCAAAGGGAGCGGCGCAAGTTTGAAAAGCAGCCATCGCAAACAATTGTTAAAGGCGCAAATTTTGCCACTTCTTGTCCATTTTTGTTCTTGTATAGTACACCTTTCACTGTCCCATTTTCTTCAAGCAGAGAAGTAACTGTTCCTTGCGCTAAATGTACACTGAAGAAATTGAGGACAAATGGCATAAATGATCAGCAAAAAGAGGAAGTCTAACAACAGAAGCAGATTGTCAAATTTATATATGCTAAAAACTTAATTACAGTTTCTAAGATAAGTAAATATTTGTCATTGTATACTTTGGCATGTATAACATCATTTGACAGTAAGTCAATCATAATTGTACGAAGCTGCTATCCAATTAGAGTATATAATACAGCAGCATGTAATTAGTATTGGAAATGAGAGAATGCATACTTGGGCAGGGACGCAGCTTTCTCCCGCATTTTTTGGATGAATCGCCCATTGTGAAAGCTCCTCCCGGACACATCTGAGTGAAATTTTTCCAAGGGATATGAGAGTCGAGTGTTTCTCCCGTC
Organism: Geranium rotundifolium; assembly: GCA_963920655.1. Taxonomy (NCBI): domain Eukaryota; kingdom Viridiplantae; phylum Streptophyta; class Magnoliopsida; order Geraniales; family Geraniaceae; genus Geranium; species Geranium rotundifolium. The sequence continues at coordinate 4,642,120 of OY987313.1, forward strand.
CTTGAATAGAGCATAGCCATATACCCGCTGGGCATCAATTCCCTCTACACAATCTGTAGGAGAAACCATATACTTGTCACTTAACAGTGAGTTCCAACAATGACAGCATAATCTAGTCCACTAGCAAGACTCCTATATGGATGCAAAGTTCAATTGAACCTACCTTCAAGTCCCAACTCAATTAACTTGAGGTAACCCCCAGGTTGTAGCAGTTCACCAACAATTCTGTCAGGCTCCGTCAAGTCCCTTTCAACCACATGAACTCGGCGTCCATCCTGCATTTCAAATTACAAATTTAGTTTGCAATCAAAATAAACATTTGGCCGTCACTATATAAGCAATTGATTAACTCTGGATGCATTCTTTCAGCAACGTTAACACTAGATATTCAGGAACGGTTTAGGATAACTAAGGTCTAAAAGATTTGGAGAATATAACAGGTAAGCAACCAAATTATTCCTAGTTGGATGTAAATAATTTACAGTGGATTATAAAATGAAGTACACTCTATGCATCAGTCTCTACAATATATTTAATCGAACTTTCAAGAATGACAAAGTCTACCCGAGAAGTGGTACACATAAACCTAGCATTGAATTTCAACTCTGACCAGTATTTTCGGATAACTGTGGCATTCATAGTCAATACCTACTGCTTTCTACACGGTAAAAATATTTTTTGGGTTGAGAAAAGGATGGCTACCAGTTATGTATTAATCTATCCTTTTATTTCTTGTAAAACAGGCAAGTCTCTGCCCAACCCAAGCTTCACGGCAGGATACTAACAAAATGAAATTAGTTGATTATATGGATGCAAACTCTTATTTAGATGACTGTTTGAATTTTATACCTTATAAGGCTAAAAACAAAAGATGACTTCCAACACGGTAATTAATTTTAATTTGTCAGTTCCCACAGAATAAAAAACTTATCCAATAAACTAGGTTCTATAGATAACCACTGGACAATATGGAGAAGACATATAATTAATCATAAGGAAATATTTTGTCCATAAACATGGCTGTTCCTTGAAAAAAGACCATTTGATTTCACTTGTGTAGCCCAGAATTAAATGGCCACTATTCAGAGCCAAAAGCGGCAGTTTGATTAATTATGCATTTATTTGATTCTAAGGGCCACTTTGGTTATCTCATCTTCTTCACCACTCCAAATTACCAATTGCAAAAAAAAAACGTACTGATAGGTTTATAATATAATCAGTATGTATAGTTCGGCAGTGTGAAAACATCAAAGTCACTCCGAGCATCATAAGAACCCTCCAGCTTACAAAACAACAAAGCAGATCATCACATCTAAAGACCTAATATAGTTAAGTATAACGATATTTGTTGTCCTTAAACAAGTTGTACTTTGAAAAGGACCTCCTTTGCTTTACCGGCTTACCGCCTAAAGCAGAATTAAAAATAGAAGCAAATCAGCTAATTATGCATATAAACTAAAATTTCAAAGGACCACTTTGATTATGACAAATCGTCCATCACTCCAAAAAGACCAATTCCAAAAAAAATAGTACTAATAAGCCTATACTATCTATATACTTCATGAACTAAAACTTAAAAGCACATTAATAACTTCACCAACACCAAGCATCAAAAAACATGATGAACAAACCGATTAACCATAAACTGCAAAAAAACCCATCTCCATATCAACAAAATCATGATAAATTAGCTTAGACAAAAAAAACAAAGAAATTCCAGTAAGGTGTTTCAAAATTGAGAGCAGTGCACGACTCAGTAACTTTACCAATTCTCATTAGCAAATAAATGTGAATGCGTTTGGCAGCAGAGAAAGTGACGGAAAATGTCGCAAGCGAAGAAATTACCTTCCCGAGGGTGTGGGCGAGAGCGGCTCCGGCGACTCCGGCGCCGACGATGATGACGTCGGCGTCGAGGTGATCGTAAGTGGATCTGCATTTTCCGGCGGCGGCGCTGCTCGTCACGCACTCGCTCTCCGCCGCCTCCGCCGGAGCTTCCTTCCTCCTGAAGAAGAGACCGTAAAGAGCAACGAGCCCCACCGCCGTGGCCAAGATCAGCCAAACCGCCATTTCCAGACTGAGAATCGGAGCACAATTCGGCACGAAACGACGTCGTCGGAGGCGAAGAAGAAGACTCAGTGGTGCTCTCTCTGGTTTTGGCCTGTTGAGTGATTTGAGTCTGTTGCGGATGGGCCATTTTATAGGCCTCCCGACGAAACCGGTTTCACATTGGTCAACGTGGACAGTTCCTGCTAACTTGCGCCGTCCAGTTCCTGCTAAATTGCGCCGTCCCCGTGATTCGCTTCGCGCTGAGCTGTCACTGTGACATTGCCACGTCATCTTGTTTCTCTTGCGACTTACATTTTTCCATTATTAGTGGGACTTATCTACCTATTTAGTTGTAGTTTTTAAACAATTAAAACGTTTTTTTTCTTCTAAATATTTAGTAAATAAATGTAATCAAGTGAAATTATATACATAACCAACATGATTTGACGTATGTTGAATATTTAGAAAATGCTTCCACGGTATAAATGATCAAATAGGGTTGCTTTACTTTAATATATATACGCAACATGGATTTGGCATATATATATATGTGTTGAAATTTAGAAAATGTGTGAGAAATATATAATATCAAACACCAAAAATGGTTTATATTTGACCCTTCAACTCTCTCTTTTATTAAGATACGGAAGTTATAGAGACTTTTGAGTATGATGTTATTTATAATTTTTGAATGGCGGTGAGAACTGAAATTGTAGATAAATAATTTAGACGATTTATAATAAATTTTAACTTATTCTTATATTTTTTTAATAAACATGTATTGATTCGTTATTCCATTTAGCGTTAAATGAATACATGCATTATCATTCGCTCGACATACATTTTTTTATAAGAAAACATTGTGTGTTATTGTGATGAGAATACAATTACAACGAAAAGTATAACTTTATGAGAAAATATTAAAATTTTTTAAAGTGCGTCATTTTCACTTAAATCTTTTCTAAATAAAAACCTGTTTTGTTTTAAAAGTTGCACTTTGCCTACTCAGGTTAAATTCTTTTCAAAATTCTTCTACGATTTCTAAATATATAAAACAACTAAACAATATTTTGAACTTTCTTTCTAATTTGTTTTTTAAAATGAAGAATAAAAAATTATGCTTGTATTAAACATTTTAAAAATCATTTGAAAAAAAACGTTTATAAAAAATGAAAATAAATTCATTTTTTTATTTTTATAAAAAAATTAGAAAAAAAACAATTTTAATAAAAATATTTTTTAAATTTCTGAATATAGATTATTTCCAAAAAAAAACTTAACATAATTTTCAGAAAAAACTAATGAAGGGGTGACCTCAAATTTTAAAAACTTCAAGGGTGCAGAAATCGTGCTTTTAGTTAATAAGAATTAATTGAAAATGTCTTACTTTTAAAGAGGATGTGTGTATGTATATAGAGGATTAAATCACGTACAAACATTGAGTTTTTTACAAGCCGTACAAACTAATAATCAATTAATCACAAATATTGTTTTTATGTAGATTTGTGTGCACGCTTCTCACTGCGCGACACGTGTCCATGTGCGTGCATGAAAGCTGACACGCATTGATTTTTAGAGTTGCAAAAAGTTTTACCCTCAGCACAAAAAATTTCACATGAGATTTTGGCTGTGTAGAACTATTTGCTTTGAATATGGAACTGTTTGCAGTTAAGGTGGATTTTTTTGCGACTCAAAACGTTACTGCGTGCCAGTTTTTATTGACGCGCTAGAAAATTGTGCGCGCATATTTTCATAAATCAATGTTTGTGATTGGTTGATGACTAGTTTATAGTAAAAAACATTCCTATATTGTGAGATATGACATTTTTGTGTATTTAACGATATTTTGAACGATCATAAAAACGAATTTCCATAAATTAACTTAAGTAAACAGCCTGGTTAAACTCTTGTTTCGAAAAATACGTGGAAATCAATTCATACATGAATTGATTAATTAATAAATTAATAAACCCATATGAACTCTAGATTTGTAAAATCTTGTTGAAGATTTCTAATATTGGAATAAGCCGCCAGTGTAGATCGAGTACTGCTCTTGCGATCGACCATGCATTAAACATTTTATCGTATTAAATCCTTACGTACAAATACTATATAATATATATTTCATTTGCGTATCTCTATATATATTGGTCTAATCAATGTATCGCGCAATTAAATTTGACAAATTGGATTAATTAAACTAGCTTAGATTGCAAAGTTGACCAAATTGTTAATGAGGTTGACCGAAGCACATGCATATATAAACCACCATAGTATTTATTATTATATCAACACGCTTATTTAGTCGCACTTATGACCTAATTAGTACTTAAGCTTAATGCGTACGAACCTAAAGGTCTCGTGTTTGGCACCGTTGACGAAATATATTAGGGTTAGGCATGAAACTCTCTCGTTTAAGTACTGTTATAAGGAAATATTGCAACTAATTATTTTATTTATTTTAACCAACAATATTTTCTTAATTTCAGTATTGGATCAATTCGGTTTGAGAACATTTTCAATTGTGTATATAAATTAACTCTCTATCGTTCAAATTTGGTGGTTCAGTCTTTGGCTTGTGGGCGAGGTTCTTGTTTCGATCCATGTTTAGAAGGTGGGGTTTTTTCACGGTAAATAAGATATTGATGTAATTTTCAAAATAGTAGTAAAAAATCGTTAAATAACAATGTTTTCATTGATCAACGCTTGTTTAACTAATTGATTAAACATTTGAACATGCGTCTAAAGGTCCTGAGTTCGAGTCACGTTGCAGTATCTCGTCTTTGTTTCTAACTTTTGTTGGACCTCTCTCCAAACTTCTGCTGGGACTCTCTCTCTCCCGGTGAGAGTCAAGTGACAATATTGGCTCCTTTCTACATAAGGGTGTGTCTTGAGTCCATTATTGATACGATAATTTTAAAAACTCTACACAAATCTTGATACAATTTACTAATAAAAATAATAATGTTTTCATGATTTTATGTACAATTGATTGTAATTACTAGTTGTTTCTAGACAACAATCCAATCCCCTATTTGTTTCTGACAATATTCGAATCCCTATGTGTTTCTCATCCACAAAATATACTCTTGCCATTCGATTTTTGTGTTTTTCTTTTACTATTACTTAAAAATTTAAGGATGACTTTGATATGAATAAACTAGTGGTCTAATTACATACAATTTGGCTCACAAATGGCTAAAATCGAAGTTTTATAATCAGAGATATGATCAAAATGCAGGAGGTTGAAGTAATATCACACGACGTCGTTTATTCTGAAATTTTTGACTGTAAAGAAAAATATGATATCATTAAATTGGGTAATATAAAATTTGTGTAAAAAATAAACAAATAACTAATCTGGCCTATAGTACAATTCGTTCCATAAAATCGAGAGAATGCTTTTTAAAAAATGAGGTTCAAACACATCACCTCTTGGATAAAATAAGAGTGTACAAAAAATACAGTAGAAAATTGAAAAACTCTTATAATACATAGCAGTAAACATGAATTACTTTTAAAAAAAACTTTTTATATATCAAAGACTCCAACACTTAATTGACCTGTTAAATAAATAATTATTTAATTTTATGTTTTACTATTGAAGAAATAGTAAGCATATATATATATATATATATATAGTATACTTCGGTTAATTAGTGTATAATTATCACTATTTTAGTATTTTTAGGATATGTAGGGAATCAGAAAGTCGAATTGTGTGAATTTTTTGCAGACGCTTTTCGGGTCATATTCATTTTGAAGAGGTGGAGGTCGTAAGTGTCAGAGAGGCTTTATCATAGATAAAAGGAAAGAACTGGACGGAGGTGGAGTTTGAATATGACTGTCTTAGGGTGGTGGACCATGTCCGACAAGGGAAACATACTAGAAACATGTTCGGGAGCATTATCTACGATTGTAGACGTATTCTCTTACCTCCATGATTACATTTTTCCTTATCTTTTGCTCGTCGTTCTTGTAATTAAGTGGTTTACGAAGCAGTTGCTATAATTACGGTGAGGAGAATATCCCACCATCTGTAACTTTAAGTATTCGGTTTGACGCCGAGTTAGTTATTATTTATTAGATAAAATTCGTTTTTCTTAAAAAATAAAATGATCAATTAGGTTTAGGAAAAATATCATATAGTCTGAAATCAAAAATAATTTCAACAAGTGACAACATGACAAATTGTTTGACTATAAAATATAGAAATTAACACTAAAAAACACTAAGCTATATATTGTCTAGCTCCTTCGTAGCCCGACCTTGACTAGAAAAAATTTAAATTAAATAAATAAATAGTTGGCGTCGACTTTGGACTTGGGTGGTGCCCAAAAGTAGCAACGTACGTATCTTCCTCGGAAAAAAACCTGAATCTGGTTTTGGTCAATTTTATTTTTTCGTGTGTTGCGATTTAGTCAATTTTATTTGTTTTACACAAATAATGGGTTTGGCAACTATATATGTACTATTTAAACTGGTCAAATTGAGTAGTGACAATACAACTATAACTATAATTAACTTGCCTTTATTTGACTTCTTTCTGGGTTTTGGTTCGAATCCACTTTTATTCTACCGCGTTGTTTAGTGTTTGAGTGTTTTTTGATCTATTTTGGTCCATGAATTGTTTTAATATTTTTTCACCAAACTAAAACTTTACTTAGAAATATGTAAGATGATACTTGCATATATTTAAATACCGACTTAATTTGACACAAATTAATAATATTCTTTCAGAGGTGCTTGGTTTTTATTGTGCCGCGAAGGTATCAGATTCGGATACCTCCATGGTACACAACAAAAATTGAGGCATATTTATAAGTACTTTTTAGTTTGGCTTAAATGTGATACCTAACTTTAGTTATGTCATTTCTCTATTAATTGGTTTGATTTAATTTTGAGTAAATACTTTTAAGTTTGGTTTGATTTGTTTTGTTGAAATCGTTTGTTATGAATTTAACATCTTCTTAGGCATGTTTTGACCTAAAATTTTATTTTTACATATATCGTTCATTTAATAAATATAGGCCCATTTGTTAAAAAAATGTGGTATGCAATGACTCAAATGACTAAATATGCAGGTTCTTCATGTAAATTAGAACTAAACTGATTTCAAATTCAACTGTCTTTAACCAAACTAATTGATTCTATTCAGTTTGATCGGTTCTTAACCAAAGTTTGACTCGGACGTATCAAAACCGATCAAATCAAATCAAATAAATGAATCAATCAATCAAGTTAAGTTGTGTTTTGGTCAACATTTGACATATTTTTTAGTGGAACATTTGACATTGTTAAGTCAATTCTACACGGTAAATTTAAGCTTAATTTACAAAAATAACTGTTGTGTTATGTATGTTAATCTTGACTTTGTCATATCATCTCTAACTGCGAATTGTTGATTTGTTATTGCTAAACAGGAGGAAAATGGAAACTATGGGTGGATTATTTTTTATTTGACCAGTTTAAAGGATTTTTAAGTTAATTTTTCCATATATGTATAATGCCAAATATCAAAGATCATTTGAGTCACTTGACTGATTCTTTTTTGTCTGTGCCCCAAATTTACGAATGTCTTCAGTACAAATGCATGATATATATATACAAAAATAACCTCTAAATTTAGGAGAGATTAGAAGCCCGATTGCGCAAGTGGCGGCGGATTAACTCGTCCGTCGCCATTGTACAAGCAGTTCACTTTTACTATGTTGTAGGCTTGTAGCCACAAATTATTCGGGGCGAACTAGCGGTTGACTCGGGTTACTAATGTTTATTTCTAACTAAGCATTATTTTCACTCAGTTGCACTTAAGTTAGGTGACGATGGCATAGATGGAGCGAATCGGCAGAGAATTACCAGAGACGCGACGGAGACAATCTTAAAAATCAAATTTTTAATAAATGACATTTTATGTTTTGGACGTCTCCAAAACATAGTTTAACACATTTAGTCAAGTGTAGCTAACCTGAAATAATGTTTAGTTGAAAATAATTATTGTCTTTCCCCCTCAAAATCAATGTCACATTTTTGCATTATGACATTTTTTTGGTATGAGATTTGATTTTGCAAATGTACATAATCATAAGCATCAGTTACTCAAACTGCAACAAAACTTCCATAAAATTTTCCATGAAACCAAACAGAATGTACCAAACAGTGTTTCAGATCAATGCATCAAAACCAGAAAGCAGAGCAGTCATGGATTTCCAATTCCAGACTTGCTGGGTAAATTGGGCAATCGGAGCACAGCCTCCTCCGTCTCGATCGGGTCCGATCTCAGAATCTGCCATTAACAAGAACCCACAAAACAACCAAACCCTAAATCACAAGTCACAAGTCCCAAACCTAAACATACATATAAATTGAGGGTTTTTTGTTGTTGAAAGCTTACTGGGTCTTGTAGGGCTGGTTTGGTGTCGTCTTTAGCTGGCACGAACTTGGGTTTCTGGGGATTCTGATTTTCTCTCCTCGCGGACTTCACTGATTTCTCCGAACCTTTCATTTCTGATTCTCTGCTTCTTCTTCAATTCAAGCAACCAAGATATCAAATCGAATCAATTGAGGCCCACCAATCCAATTTCCAACAGCTAAGAACTTAAAAAATTGCAAAAAAAACGACGAAATCAAGTGCAATCAGCAATGGTGAAGAAGCTAGAGATAGTACCGAATGAATTTGGCGGTGAAGCTTGGTGGAGCGAAAATGGAGAATCTGCGAAATCCAAATTGGGGCTTTTCTCTCAACAGCCAAACCCTAGGTAGATACATTTCTGTAATGTGGGAGTTGGGCCGATCAATTTTACTGGGCCATTTATATTGGGCCGTATGATTCTGTTGGATCGATCAATTAGGAGAAGGAAGTGCTATTCTAGAACAAAATCTGTTTTTACAGATCTGGATTGTCTCTCTTGAAGATTTCGTTGCAAGTGGAGCTCGAAGGAAGAGGTAGAGATGGTCATTGAAGCTTCAACAATAATAAACCCTAGGAGGTTGATCTATGATTTGAGTCTCTGGCGTTTCGAGACATGCGAAATTTTTGTGACCATCCTGACGGTAGCGCTGTAAAGGTTACTCGTGACCAGTACGAGGGCTTTGAATTGTTTTAAATTCTTTCAGACCTGCTTGTTTTTTTTCTTTTTATCTTGTTTCTTTTGTAAGGTTTTTTTGTATGTCTCTGTATTTGTGACGTGTATTCCGAAGTTTTACGACATGCCCCGCAGTTTGCAGTTGAAGTTTCTTGTGATTGTGCTTTAGCGGTGCGAGTATGTTACTGGTAGATTTGTTAGGGCTAGAGATATGTTCTCTAAGCAACTCATGGGGCTTCTCCATACAGTTGAGGTGGAGGTCATGATGTGAGAGATACGATTTGCCTGCTTAGCCTTGATTTTTCAGTTTAGGAGTCAGGTGTGAGTTTGTCCCACCGACTTTTATTGTTATTTTGGTCGCGTTATATAATATATGATTTGTCTTAAAAAAGAATAAGTTAAGAATCGCGGTTAACTGGTAAGAAACTGAACTAATAAAGAGAACGTGTTATATTCTCATCCTTACACACGCCAGATATGTGTCCATCTCTCGCATTGGCATCACTCACTTATTGTTACAATTTTTTAAGACGGTAAATTTTAAGTTTCTACCATAAATTGGGTTTAAATTCGTTTATTTCAACTCTTAAATCAAATTTAAGTTAAAGACTCAATTTCAACCGGCAATAACAAACCGAACCTTCCAATAGTAATCATAATCTATAATCATAGATAGGTGTAAACGATTTGAATCGAGTCTGAGTTTGACAGGGTTTGGCTTAAATCGTGAACAAAGTGTTTGGCTCAAATTTAAACGAGTTTATACAATTAAACTCGAGTTCGACTCGAAAAAAATAGACAAGTTCGAGCTTAGCTCGACTCAATTCAGTTCACTTGATTTTCAATACAAATATTAATTAAAAATAAAATAAATATATTATTCATTAAACATTAAACAGTTCACTTCGAGATCAGCTCGACTCGATTCATCTAATTTCGTATACATGTTTACAATTTTTTAAAAAATGTACAATTAATTGAATATTGAACGAGCCGGCTCGCGAGTCTATCAAAAGTCTTAAAATGTTAGGCTCGAACTCAACACGTTTATTAAAAAAACCAATCTTGAACTTGATTTCGACTCAAACTCTATTATAACGAGCTCGAACCAAATATTTAAACAGAGCTTGAGCGATCTGTCAGCTTTACGGCCCTATTCATAATCAGACATATGAATAAGACCAAACTGCTGCATATATACTTACTTCTCTAACGGTTTTGGTTTCAAATTTGACTCTTACAATGTAACTAAAGAAATTAATCTGATCTCATAACGCACTATTATTGTCTGTCATTGTTCAGCTGACGGACGTTTCAAACTCCAGTTCATGGAAAATCCAGATTTTCATAGAGGAAGAAAACAGTAAATAAATAGACTACTCATATCCTCCACGTGTCAAGAATATACTGGTTCCGCTAAAATCAAACCACCGTTCCCGCGTGAATATTAATAACAAGAAAAACTCCACAGAGCGCGTTTCGTTCCAAAACTAAACAGAGCAGTCTCCGCCCTCACCTGAAATGACGATTCTGCCCTCCTCCTCCGACCGGAAAAGCCGCCGGAGCAGCATCCTACGCCGCGAGTCCGGCGCGTCCTACTCCGGCGCCGTCTTCAACCTCTCGACCACCGTGGTCGGCGCCGGGATCATGGCCCTCCCCGCCGTCCTCAAGCAGCTTGGGCTCGTCCCCGGGGTGCTGATGATCGCGACCTTCTCTGCGTTCACCGAGTCCTCGATCGGCGTGATCCTCAGATTCGGCCGCGCCGCCAAGGCCACGTCGTACTCCGGCCTCGTCGGCGACGCCTTCGGCGGCTCCGGCAGGAGGCTCCTTCAATTCTGCATCGTGGTCAACAATTTCGGCATGCTCGTCATCTACATGATCATAATCGGTACTCAATTCCCATTCGCCTTCCTTCAAATCTCTCACTCATCGTGTTTTTTTTGTAAGATGTGAATCTGTCGATCAGTTTAAATAATAGTCGGCCACCTATTTACAGGTGATGTGTTGTCTGGTACCTGGTCGAGTGGAGTCCATCACTCTGGGGTTGTTGAAGAATGTTCAGGTCATCGATGGTGGACCTCTCGCTCGTGCTTGTTGCTTTTCACCACAATATTCATATTCGCTCCTCTCATTTCGTTCAAGCGAGTTGGTAAGACCTGCAACACTGATGCTACAATGCCAATGACTATGAGTTACAGTTGTGTTAGGATCTGATTTGGATGGTTAATGACGGTGTGGCAGATTCGCTGAGGTACACCTCTGCCTTGTCTGTGGCTTTAGCGGTTGTGTTTGTGGCGATCACAGCTGGAATAGCCATTGTTAAGATGGTGAATGGAAGCATTCATGAAATGCCTCGCTTGATGCCCCAATTCGACGATCAGGCGTCGTTCTGGAAGCTCTTCACTACCTTCCCTGTTCTGGTCATTGCCTTCATCTGCCACCACAACAGTGAGTTCTTTTAGCTTTGCATTTGCTGTTACTTTTAGTCCAAATCTTGGTATTCACTCAAATTATGATACTGCAGTTTGTTCTTAATACGCGGATCATATCATTTGTTGATAAGTATCTTAGAATCTCCATCCATCAGATTGAGTTTTTTAGGTGTATCGGGTTTAGCATGGTATCAGAGTCTGGTTGTGGTCTTCGTTACTGTTTCAAATGTTGTGACGAGGTGTTATTATTCATACAAACATGATTCATAATGTGTTGTGAAGCTGTTTAAATTGACTTTCTCGATTTAGCTTAATTATTTCACTTGTGCAGTTCACCCCATAGAGAACGAACTTGTGGACACCTCACAAATGAGGCCAATCGTCCGTTCATCGCTCCTGTTATGCTCGTCCGTCTACATCGCGACGAGCTTCTCTGCGTACCTACTCTTCGGGGAAGACACAATGGACGATGTTCTGGCCAATTTCGACGGTGATCTCGGAGTTCAGTACAGCTCATTGCTCAGTTATGCGGTGAAGGTGAGCTACTGCATTCACCTCATGCTCGTCTTCCCAGTCGTGTTTTTCTCGCTGCGCCTCAATCTGGACGGCCTTCTCTTCCCCCACGCCATTCCGGTTGCCTTTGACAACCGGAGATTCTTCTCAGTGACCGCCGCTCTCATGAGCCTCATCTTCGCCGGAGCCAACTTTGTTCCGAGTATTTGGGATGCGTTTCAGATCACCGGTGCCACTGCCGCCATATCTGTTGGATTCATCTTTCCAGCTGCTGTAGCCCTCAGGTAAGTGACAGCATTTAAAGCTCAGTTCACTTTCAAATGAGAATTCATTTTGCTCTCACTATTTGATACATGGGTTTCGCTGGAATAGAGGCACAGTCCGGTGAGAACTGTGCGAACTTACGAGAGAGCATCACGTGGCTCTGAGCCCAATACTTCGTTACACCACTCCCCCCTCTAGGTTATAGTATGAACCCAACCCCCTTGCTACATGGCAACCACATATTAGTTCTCACAGTTCTCACGCCTATCGTGATCCTGACTGTAATGAATCATCGTTGGAATATATATTCAAAAAGAGAGAATTCATTTTGCTCACTTAGCGTAAGGGACTTTTGGCAATTTTGTATTCTTGTATACTCGATAAGGATTTTTGTCTGAGCGTGGATTTCTTAGTCAACACATTCTCGGTGAACCGCGTAAACACAATATTCGTGCGATTATTTATTTTGACTGCGTACTGTCTTTCTTGTTGTTATAACAAGTTTACTCATATTCTGGGCTGAATGAACTGTTGTTCCTCATGTTCATTCAGGGACAATCATGGGATTGCTACTAAAAAAGACAGACTGCTATCGTATGTAATGATCGTTGTGGCCGTCTCGTCGAGCACAGTTGCGATTTGCAGTGACATTTACAGCATTTTCAGCAGAGATGGAGTTGGAAGCTTAGCTTGATGGGTTGTACAGAGGACACTAATTAACCCATGATTCAGGTACACACAGATCATGATTATTGCTACTTAATTGAATGAGGATTCTTCATATCGGGAAGAATCATTGATTGGATAATTATTTTGCTCTTCTGGTTTTTATGATAAGAGAAATAAAACTTAATTAAGATCATCTTCAATCCACAATGTATAATTTGGCATATCAACTCCAATTCAATATCACTGCTAATGTTTAATTTTTTTGTCTTATGCAACATTTCCACAATAAATTTGACATAAAAATATAGCATATATGACATTTTTCTCAAGAAAAAATTGTTATTTTATTATTATCACTCGTGAAGAACATAAAAGTATAAATACTGACGGTAAAAACAAAAACTCGTCTTGGGGCCGACTGTGTATACGACAACTCGTCTCGCAACTGATGGTGCAAACAACAACTTACCTCGAGGATCAACAGTTCAAATAGCTACTCGTCTCAAGGCCAACGGTGCAAACTGCTACTCATATCTCTAGGCCGACGACCAATTCACTCATATCTCAAGGCCACATTTGTTTTATAAAAATAACAAATTGCCCTAAAATTAATACTTATAGCATGATTTAAAAATAATAATTTTAAATAAAAAAATTAAAATTACAAATTTTAGTAAAAAATAAAAATAAAGAAAAATTAAAAAAAAAATTAATTATTAATTATAGAGGTAATTTTGTCATGTTAATAAAAATATACCGACTTTGTAAAGTATATAAACAACATAACATATTTTTGCAAATAACAAATAACATGTCATTTTTTCTTCAAAAAGGTGTTCAACAACGATGCATTATATACAATTACCCCTAATATTTATAAACAACTCCTAAATACAATTATTTATTCTTTTCTAGCAAAACAAAAGCAATAATATATATGGATGTACGTATTTGTCATCCATATATGAATGTGTACATCATATCATATATTGTTGTGTGTGGGTCAATTCTATGACATCTATATACTTTTTTCAACCCAAATTAAACAATATTTTTCCTTTTGAAAATGTCTTGTTCTATGACATTTCATCTAATAATTGTTCTAAGTGTTCCTTATTTAATTTAATACATTACACGTACGTCAAAATAGTCTCTTTGTCTTAAGAATCAAAAGATGGTTCCTACAAGTTCTAGAGTTGTACTATTTATTTAATTCTTGCCGACACACATCAGTTTAATTATCATCATTTTTGTTACCTTTGTTTATAATACATGGAGTGAGACGTGTAAGCATAATTTGAAGCTAATTAGCATTTTTAACTCTTAATAATAATTAATCGTACACAAAAATATTCTTTTCTGATTCGTTAGTTTCACACATGAAGGGACAAATGTTGAAGACGACCAACACCTAGTTTTATATATAAACGACTTAATTTCTCCATAACTTATTATGAAAGCAGATTGATCACATAACAATCATAAAGTATTATTTCCATAAATATTACATTGCAAACATTATAAAGCTCAAAAAGCTTATCGTTTGTTTCAGTTGTTGTCTTAAAAGTATATGTGAATTATGGATGGACTAAAATGTTAATACATGAATTAGCATATATATTTCGAACTAAAATACCGTAACGGACCTCGAACCCTAATTTGAAGTCAAGAAGCGAGTAATATTAATTATTAGACCACGCACAAGCTGGTAAAACATCTCTGTTCAAAAAATATGTTTTATTTAAAAATAGGGAAAATGACACTTTATGCACCTAAATATACACTTTTGACACTTTCATACCATAAATTTTTTTCTTCTCTTTTTTCCATACCTGAATTTCATTTCGGGACAATTTTCTTCAGACATTTCAAAATATCAAAACTACCCCTGAATTCAGCCGGTTCAATTTCAACCAGATTCAACCATAATTTAATTAGTATGAAATTACTTTCTTACCCTCCATCGAATAATAAACTTATCACACAATTTAAGGCTATATTGGTCTTTTCAAATAACAAACAAAATTGAAAAATAACTTACTAAATTACAATAATGCCCCTCCCTCCTCACTGTTCATCATCTTCTTCATGCCCCTCCGACAGCCCTCCGATGTCGAGGTCGAGGGCGTGGCGGACGGAGGAGACCTCCTCTGGCGACCACCGAGACTGGGCTGATTCACTACAGAGCTCCACGAACACGATTCTTAGCCTTGGAATTGGGCACTCCGCGACCCAAATCAGGAGACACCAAGACAGTGGCGGAGCCGTCGGAGAAGCGGAGGCATGTGTGAGTAGAGGATGGTTCTGGGCGAGTTAGGGTTCCGGCGAGGACGGCGGAGTGGTGAAGAGGGTTTGGGTGTGGGGTTCGAGGAGAAGGTGGTGGTGGCCGGAGGATTCCATAGATTGGTCGATGAAGGAGGTCGGCGACGACGGCAACAGAGCGCAAAAGGACGATGGCTTCAAGGTAGAGGAAGGCCATGAGGACAAGCATGCCGACGAGGAGGGGGCAGCGGAGGAGGAGAGGACAAAAAAATGGAGAAAGGAGAGAGGGTGGCATTCAATTGAGAATTTGATGAATAGTTGAGGGTAATTTTGTCTCTTTACACTTTTTAAAAATTGGGTCGGTTCTCTCCATTAGACCAGATTTAATTTTAATTCAATTCGAAGGTAATTTATGTATTTTTAAAATTTGAAGTAAGTTGTCCAAAAAGAATTCAAGTATAAAAAAAAGAGAAAAAATATTAAGGTATAAAAATATTTAAAATATATATTTATGTGCACAAAGTGTCCTCCTCTCTTCAAAATATCATATGGAATAAACCTCTATGCGAAAAAACCTGGGATGTCGGATGTGGACCCACCTCCTTCCCACGTGTCATTCATTGACGGTCAAGATTATCTTATTCTCTTATGCTGTCACGTGCGGCTCCGAAAACACGTGTCGCGATCCTTCGGTTTTAACCGTTTACCGCTTCATTGTTTGGCCCATCCATTTCCTCGTAATCACCAAAACACCATTATTACTATAACCTGAATGACCATTCTACCCCTCACTTATTTTGAATTTTAAACGGCGCCCACTTTAAATGCGCGGTACACGACAGCGATTGAGCTTTGCTACAGTACAGCGAACATCTATACATCTCATGACCTGACCAATGAGAAGTCTGCAGATTTGGTTGATGGAAATGAACGGCTCAGAAGACAGGAACAACCTCAAACAAACCGAAAGACACTTCGGTTACAGACTTACAGTAACTAGTACGGTTTAATTTCGTTTCCACTGAATTTCCGAAACTACCCTTGAATCCTTGACCTGGTACGCTAAAATCTGTCGGTGCATGGGGATAACAAAGTTATTTTATACATTATCCTTAATTAGCTTGCATGGGCCACGTGTAAAGGCACAGAGTCTTTCCTCTTTTAGAAAGTTCGAAAATTCTGTTTTTCAAAATAATAAATAAATAAAAATATAATAATTATTATCATTATTAGCGGTACAGCTATTTTTTACTACGGTTCGTGACTCTCACTCTTTCAATCACTTAAATCCTTAATTTATTTTATTTACTTTTAGCGAATATTATCTATTTATTTTTTTTGTAATTTATGGTTTGTTAGTTAGATATGGTCACGGCTCGAATTTTCTTGGACCTGCGGTTTCGGGTGTCATGATTTACTCTCTCTCTCTCCCAAAATGAAAGAACACAAAAACCAGAAAATTACTTTTATAATTTTCCCTTATTTCGTTTTCTCACCGATAAAGGAATTCGGATTCCCCAGAAATAATAACCTTCAATTTCCGGAAAAGATAAAAAAAAATTAAGAATTTTTGTTTTGTATTGCTCTATCTTCTTCTTATTATTGTGATTTACAGATCTGCAGTAAAAATTATTGCAAGCTGTAATTGAAGGGGAGCAATTTTGGACTCATGTGTTAAGTGAAGCGGCTCCTCTGTTCCTCTTCCTCTGTTCACTCTGTTTCTCCATAGCCACATTCTCTGTTCTCTGTCAATGAGATAAACCGATATATAAAGCTCGTGGCTTTTCGCGTCTCGGAGCTCCATTTCCGAGTTTTCGGGTTCAGATTCGGTTTTGGGCTTGTGGGTATCGGAGATCATGGCTCCGCCGTTCGATTGGTGGGCCCAGAGAGGCACGCCGGTGGTGGTGAAGATGGAGAATCCGAACTGGTCGGCGACGGAGCTGAAGGGCGTCTCCGGCGAGCCCTCCGACCGGTCACGCAACAGGAACGCGAAACAGCTGACGTGGGTCCTCCTCCTCAGGGCCCACAGAGCCGCGGGCTGCCTCGCCTCCGTCGGCTCCGCCGTGCGCCGCCGCGTCGCCGCCGGGAAAACGGACTCGGGCGGCGAGAAGACCGAGACGAGGTCGAGGTTCTATTCGTGCATCAAGGTGTTCTTGTGCCTCTCGGTGCTGCTCCTGGTTTTCGAGGCGGCGGCGCTCTTCAAGGGCTGGGATTTTGACACGCGTCGTGTCCGGTTGGAGAGGTTGGTTTTGGGGTCGTTCGATTCGGTTTACTCGAGGTGGGTCTGGTTCAGGGTCGAGTACCTTGCTCCTCCTCTTCAGTTCCTTGCCAATGCCTGTACTGTCCTGTTCCTGGTTCAGAGCCTGGACCGGCTGGTTCTGTGCTTGGGCTGTTTCTGGATCCGGTTCAAGAACATCAAACCGGTTCCGGCCGCCGGAACCGCCGTGGAACCCGAGTCCGGCCGGAGTGGTTTCTTCCCCATGGTGCTCGTCCAAATTCCCATGTGCAATGAAAAAGAGGTCATTTTTAACTTTAATTCAATTCAATGCTTACTTGTTTTGATTTTACTGTTATAAAAACTGTTAAGCGCTAGTTGGTCGAAAAGAACTTTTCAATAACTAATGACTAGTTGGACAAGTCGAGATTTTTACCGCTAGCGTGAGGATTGGAATAAGTGATCTCATGCTTGTTAATTGTTATATTACCTTTGGTCAATGGTTGTTTGTTGCATACATTTGGAGTCAGGGTTTTATGTTGAATTGGTGAATGGTGGGTTATAGGTTTATATGCAATCAATAGCTGCTGTGTGCAATTTGGACTGGCCCAAGGCTAACCTGTTGATTCAAGTCCTGGATGACTCCGACGATCCCGTCACTTCCTTGCTGATCAAGGAGGAGGTGCTCAAATGGCAGCAAGAGGGCGCTCCCATCGTGTATCGCCACAGAGTGATCAGAGACGGGTACAAAGCCGGAAACCTTAAATCCGCCATGAATTGCAGCTATGTCAAAGACTACGAGTTCGTCGCCATCTTTGACGCTGATTTCCAGCCCAACCCCGATTTCCTCACAAGAACCGTGCCACATTTCAAGGTAACGTGATCAAAGACGTTGTTTGAACTGTTGTTTCTGTTTCTGTTTCTGACTCGACCTCTTGACAATGCAATGCAGGACAATGATGAGCTCGGGCTGGTGCAGGCGAGGTGGTCGTTTGTGAACAGGGATGAGAACCTCCTAACGAGGCTTCAGAACATTAACTTGTCGTTCCACTTTGAAGTGGAGCAGCAGGTCAATAGCGTATTCATAAACTTCTTCGGTTTCAATGGGACCGCAGGGGTGTGGAGGGTGAAGGCCCTGGAGGACTCGGGCGGGTGGCTGGAGAGGACCACTGTCGAGGACATGGACATTGCTGTCCGCGCTCACCTTCATGGCTGGAAGTTCGTTTTCCTCAACGACTTGGAGGTACCTTCTGCAAAAACCGCCTTAACTCGATAACATCATTCATCGCCTGTGAAATGTTAAATAGACGGGTTCTTTCGTTTTTTGTGATCACAGTGCCAATGTGAGTTGCCAGAATCTTACGAAGCATATAGGAAGCAACAACATAGATGGCATTCTGGTCCTATGCAGTTGTTTCGCCTTTGTTTGCCTGATATCATCCGATCCAAGGTTAACATAAACATAAACTTACTGCTTAATTTTGAGAACATGTTCGTGATATTTATTTGTTATGTTTTTGTGTGCAGATTAGTGTATGGAAGAAGATGAATCTGATATTTCTGTTTTTTCTTCTTCGGAAACTGATATTGCCGTTCTATTCCTTTACGCTGTTCTGCATAATCCTCCCGATGACAATGTTCGTGCCTGAGGCCGAGCTGCCAGCGTGGGTGGTATGCTACATCCCCGCCACAATGTCGTTCCTCAACATCCTCCCGGCCCCAAAGGCGTTCCCCTTCATCGTCCCCTACCTCCTCTTCGAGAACACAATGTCGGTCACCAAGTTCAACGCCATGATCTCGGGGCTGTTCCAGCTTGGCAGCGCGTATGAGTGGGTCGTCACCAAGAAGTCTGGCAGGTCATCGGAGGGTGACCTCGTGGCCTTGGCCGACAAGGAGCCGAAGCAGCAGCAGAGGGGAGGCTCTGTGCCTAATCTCGGCGAGTTGGAGGAAACTGAAGAGATTGAGCAAAGAGCGCTGAGGAAGACGAAGAAGAAGAAGCATAATCGGATTTATACAAAGGAGCTGGCGCTGGCGTTTCTTTTACTGACAGCAGCGGCGAGAAGCCTGTTGTCGGCTCAGGGGATTCATTTTTACTTCTTGCTGTTTCAGGGCGCTTCGTTCCTGCTCGTGGGCTTGGATCTGATCGGGGAGCAAGTTGAGTGAGTCGGGTGTGTACAAAGGCGACGATGGCGTTTGTATGATGACAGCAGAGAATGTGAAATGGGTTTGGAGGCCAAAACACAGACAGCTGCAAGGTGAGAAGAAACAGAAGGTGATTGGAAATTCATTACTCTCAATGTGTTGAAGGTCTTGTTCCTGTTTGGTTTGATTCTTTTGTTTTTTTTTGGGTCGATTCTTTTGTAAGAAAATTGAGACATGAGACAGGGATTTTAGTTACAGTTCAATGCAGCATAACATAGCAAACTTGGCTTGTCTCTGAATGTATTGCTGCAGAAATGGTGAAGAAATCATTATCAGCAGTTGGTGAATAAAATCTGCTTATTTATGTAGTCGGGCAGAGAAGGCCTTCTGGAGATTAACTAGAAAATAAATCAAATAATTAATCAGGGACTCGAAGATTAATTGGAGACGTTGGGAATTTTTAGAACACTATGTTGGACTCACCCGGGTTTTTTTATCTGCATTTTGAGCTGGCTCTCCAGAATTTAAGAAAGGGAGAGGAGATAGTTGGACCACCCATGTTTGTAAATTTGGAATTCAAATATTCTTTGTTTGCTTGTTTGAATTTGAGCCTAGTTTTGGGATGGCGACGGGCGGGTTTAATGATCTCTGTCAGTTCGGAGACACCGTGTCTCTACTGGATTTAGAGATTATTGTCTCTCTATAGAATGGTAATAAGGCGAGTTTAATGATTCATGTCCCTTATCCCGTCAGAATTAGGTTCACGTAGGGTTTAGAAATATTTGTCATCCCTACTTTTGAAAATATGTTTCATGTTTTCCTTTCTTGCTAGGGTGTCATCTTCCTCAAATAATCTGAAAGCAACTTTTATATAAGCAAAACACAAGCACAAGAACCACAAAATATTCCTTTACTTCAGACAGTGGAAAATAGGAATTGCTGCAACAATTACAATGATGAACTAATAAAGTTTGGAAAAAAAAAATAACCTCTCAATCCCATCTATTACATTTCCACTCTTAACACACTTTCTTCTCTACAGACCAACACCAATCCAAAAACAACCATCTTCATCAATCAAATGTGTTCTCTGGATATACAAATTCTAACAAGTCATTTTCTTCTGCTAAAAATTCGAAGAACACACAGTTACAAGCTAAGAACCTATACAACTCAAGAATCATCTCTCTTTTTTTCCTTCTTCTTTTTCCTATTTTTGTTTAATAATCGGGTTAAATGTGCAATCAACTTGGAACGTACGATACCTCTCTGAATTTATAGCTCTGATTTCAAGCGCCCTGCAGGCCAATACACAATCGCATTAGAAGGGAATTTATAAAATAAGGTTTGTGGCCGTCTCGTATGGATTATTTTGGGTATTTACCATTTGGGCCCAAATTATCAATTGCTGAATCGGGATTGATTCCCATTTGGAAAAGATTTTGAAAGTCGGCATCTAATGCAATCTGCACGAAAAGAAAAGTGGTTAATGTTTTTGGCGAACAAAAGAATGAGCTTAGCGTAATGTGAAGATCCTTTACTTGAGGCAAGGGTGGAAAGTGTAGAGCTGCGCTCGGGAGGCCCTGCATGGTCCCCGGAAAGACCCCGTGAGGGTAAGCTTGAGAAGAGCTCATCCCAAAATGAAGAATCTATACAGAAGCAAAACCGTATTTAGTTCATTTGCCAAGCATCAAACACTAAATCGTGAGTAACACTAACGACCTTGACTCACATCTTTTGATAAAATCCTTTCAAGGTCGATGTTCAGTTCTGGATTGACAGTAGCGAGTTTCATCGACAAAAACTGCAAGAAAATCGAGTATATATCATCAATAAAACAATCATTATCTTACGGACTCATGGATAAAGTTAGCTTAAAGCAATGCCTATTCCCATCTTAAATTCATTATTTTGAATGAAATAAAAAAGATAAATGGACGATTGTAGTAAGTTCTATTCAACTTATAAGTGAACCTATGAATTAATTCCTGGTATTAAAACTGCAGATTGTTATCATACCTCGACTTGTTGTTGGAGTGACTGCACATAGTTGATGATCTCGTCAAGCATTACAGCCTTGCCCGTAATCTGAAGAAAATGAAAAGAAGAAAAAAACTAATTACATAGATCAAAATAAACAAATAATAACAATATTTCGTATTAGATGGCTGTTTCTGACTACATACCTTATTACATCCCGGAACAAGCTCTTGAAGCAATCTCATGCGCTCGCTGATCTTCTCTCTTCTCACCTGTAAGCAGAGGGGTTCTCATTTCATTAGTTCAAGGCTTATAGATAATAAACAAGAATGAGTATGATAAAAGTAATAGAAGTACCCTTTCTGCAAGACTGTGACTATTCGTAGCCTGGCCCCTTCTGGCTCTCACGTGAATGTAATCACCATCTCCGCTGTTAGAATTGTCTTTGGTTTGTTTACCAGATTGCTTAGCACGCAAATTTGCACCTGTGCTCTCTTCAGTTTTGAGTTTCTTCCCATCCTCTTCTCTCGGACCTTCATTGCTCTCCCCAGATAGATCTTTTTGCATCTCTTCCTCGACGTTCTGTGACAATAATCTGAACATTTTATTCACTGGTGCGTAAGGCAATCAAATAACTTAACTTTCCTTTCCTTTTCTTTTTTCATGAATGTATAAGCATTCTATACATCACTAGGCTATGTTACCACAAACACAAAATTCACCTTGCTAATCGATAACATCGTGATATGGCCGCAAAGATTACCTTATTTGGATTGAACGGAGAATTGGACTCGATAGTTCTTTTTCTCTTCTTTCCATCAGGTGAGGCACCGACACTCCCTCCCTCTTTTGAGTCTTCCTCAGGTCGTCCACCAATCATAGACGTCCTCTCATTGCCAGCTTTCTTGTTCGGGGAGTAATTTGGATGACAGCCCAAAGTAGAAACTTGACCACACTCGGACAGGCCAAAGGAACTGACCATTTCCGAGAAGCCAGCACTTCCAAAGCAGGGAAGCTTCGGCACCAGCTCACCGAAACTTGAATCAGACGGGTACTGAACAATATGGGAAGTGCCACTCATACCAGGGTATGCAGAACTACCAAACTCGGCATGAGAAACCATTGACGACCCACCAAAATTTTGATTCATACTCAACGAAACAAGTGGATCCCAACCAGAAGCATAGAAAGGGTCACCCCCATTTGCAGACATTGTCTTTGTGTTGGTGTCTGAAGATGGACAAATCAGAGTACCCTTATTATGAAACCTCATTTCATCACCACCCATTTTGTTGCACACTCAAAAGCTAAGAAACCCAGAATCTATGAAGTCACCTGTAAATAATTGCTATGTATGACAACTGACACCCAACTAGCTACCAAAGACCACAACAGTACTATACTTAAGCAGAAGAAATCACAACAATAAAGGCAAAGTGTGATTGTTGACTAAAATGATATCTTGCAGGACTCAACAAGGAACAAATCACCTTTGCAGCTTTATAGAACTATGAGGAAGCTAAAGCAAAAGAAATCAAAGTATAAGGCATAAAATCTACTCCAAAAACCCTATGATCAAACCTACTCTCATGGCAGAGAAACAAAGAAAAATGCTTCAACACAGACAAGAAAGTGAACCTTTCAAAGCATAAAGTGACATTAATAAGCAACAGCTCACCCCAGAACCAGGTAAAAAGAAAGCAGATTCCCTTTTTTCTCCTTGATCACAAACCTGGAAAAACATTTCACATTCCCCACTCAAACAAAGACCAATGTGATAGATTTAAGCAACAAGTGTTGAATTTGAACAAATGGTGTACAGAGGAATAAATGAAGAAGAGGCCCTCACAAGGAAAACAAGTGGTTGTCCAAGTTATGAATCAAGACCTAACCTCTCCACAAAATAGGGGAATTGCAGAGACCCTTTATGAAATTCCCAGATAATGATAAAAAGGAATCAAATTGTACCCAAATTGTGCAAGAACCCAGATGACCAAACCCTCAACCCAGGCTCCTAACTTGGGTGTTTTGATGGTTACCAATCTAACAAGCATCAAATGCTGGTTAAATTCAACAAAAGGGAAAAGAAAACCCAGTTCAGCAATTGGGTGCTTGCACAAACACCAAAAGAAGCATAAAGTTCCAACCTTTATAGATCACAAATAAATTTCAAACTCCAGCTAGAGAGAAAGAGAAAAGCTTGTGCTTCTTCACCTGCTCAACCCAACATATGATATAACCACTGTCAACTGCTCTCATTACACAGCTTAATCATCCCCTTTCTTTCTTTAACCCCCAAAAAGCAATAATTAAATACCATAAAAATTACAACTTTATTACTCTTTTGCCTCTTTTCTCTTCCAATCTCTCAAGAAAGACATTGAAGAGGTTGGTTCTTCTCTTCAACCCCAAGCTTGGTCCTTGCTTCCCCCTTTGGCTTACTCTTTTTTACTGACACATTTGCTGTTACACACTCATTTTTGCTCTGCCAAACCAACTCTCCTCATTTCTTTACCCAAACAAAACACTCACACCATGCACCTAACCTCCACCACAATCCATGGACCACCCACTGATCTACTCGGTACAGTGGGCCATCAAACAAGTGTACGGCCAATGTTTCACTGTCCATACATGGAACTGGAAGGTCACAGGCACAATATTTTCTCATATTTATTAAAAGATATCTCAATTTCTATTTAATATCCTTGCTTTGGTTTTCAAAAAAACTCATTGTAATTAATTTTAACATAAATTTGATGAAAATGTTAAAAATATTCATCAATGTCTATCTAATTTTCAATTTTTTACAAATATTTTACGTTAAATTCCAGTGTAAAATACTATCATATATGTAACAAAATAAAGATATTATCTTACCTGTAACAAAATAAAAGTCATAAGTTTATGTGTCAAAAAAATAATTACCGACTGTCTTTTTTCGGGCATCGAAGGGTATCTTGAAATATAAAAATTTACATAATCAATTTAGAGTATTTTGAGTGATTGCTGTAGTATTACTAGTAGCTTTGTTTTTCTTATTTTGATTGAGCGGATCAAATTTGCTATAGAACGAACAGATTAAAACCATGCTGAAGAGATTGTCTTGTTAAATTTTACTATGGCGGTTTAATCCGATCATTGTTAATGAAATTCCCCCGTTTATAAATACAAATTAAAAAATATTATATTTATAGGTATTTAGTATTTGCCTATTTTTTTAATTTCTATTTATTTAATTTAATTTTTTTTAAGTGAGTTTGGGTCCGAGGAAGATGAAGAAAAATGGAATCTAATCATCAATTTTACCTCCTTGTCCTTGTACGGTCTCCAGCTGTATCTTTGTACTGGTCAAACCAAAATTATATGGTCAACAACACCTGTTTATTGGCTGTGACATTGCTGGAAAAGGAAGGGATCGATATCAACGGCTGGTTTAGGTGGAGGTGTATGGAGCCGTATGGGGGGTGCTACACTGGATCAAGTGACACGTAGGGATTTTTCATTTATTGGTTGGTGCGGAGAGGAGGGACCCAGATTGGAGAAATTGTGTATGATTATGATGGTGTACCTAACTGATCCGTGTGGGCACTCACACCAAATCATTCTCCTCGGTAGGTCTCTGCTGTGGGCCTCGCCGTAGAGGAATAAAAAACGAGGTCCAATAATTTTATTTCATTTCTATTATGAATTTATTACATCGAATAGTATTTATTTTTCCTTTCTTAAGCAAAAGGAGTATATTGTTACTGAGCAACTAACACGACATCACGTCGGACAACTGAAAGAACAAATGGTACGACATATCTCAGACTAAGATCCCCACAATTTTAGTCAAATCAAACTTAGTGAGTTCCCGTGCTATTGAATTACAGGTAGAATGAGCAAAATAAATAGAAATGTGTGTCCTAACAGTGGACATAATACAACAGCAGTCTATAATTACACCTCCAAAGATGTTTATGGACTGCTTCATGCGTCGTATGTGATCTACTGTCCTAAAGCAATTGGACTCGACTATCACCACTGACCAGTTCTTTCCTTTAGCCCACGAGAGGGCTTCCCTGACGCCCACGAACTGCACTTGTTTTGGATGATCCTACATGTGAGCTTCTATAAACAAGACATACGCTCCAAAATTTCCTAACCTCATATATGCCCTCGTCCACGTTAATCTTCAAACTTCTTGATTATAGAGGAACCCATGCGGCCCAATTTTGATACATGTCCTGGGTTCTCGTCAGCTTCCGCCAACATGACTACAAGTTATATTCTTCGGAAACTCTTAGTCATCGATGATAGCCTTTTCGAATGAAATGACTCCACATTTCATACATTACGGTTTTTAGCCCTCCATATTGCCCAAATTATTAACACAAACATACTAGCTTCACACTTTTCTTCCACCTAGAAATTTCAATCGCTCATTCTCGAACTCATCCCTATTTTGCTCTGAATCACTTCCAACAATCTATTTCTCCAGATTAGAATCACAATCCAACACTCAAAACATGATAATAAGTAAATATATTTAGTTACTTAATTTACAAATAATCATACTTAATTTAAAAAAATACTCCTACCTCTTTATCTTCGTACGATCATTTATTTATGAAAACAACTCATACTTTTTAATGCTTAAATTGTCAACAACAAAACGTTATACCACTTTTAATATCATCAAGGCCCATATTGAATAGTTATAAAACCATATTCCAATTACGGTTTGTAAGATTTATGTTTAGGAAAAACCAACTTCCATGATTGACCAATTTTTAAATCACATATGTAAGTTAAAATCTATGTACATAATTGTAGATTATACTAATGGTTGATGATCTCTATCATGCTAATGAATCTAATACTTATTTATATTTTAAAGCTCGATAAGCTTTCAAGACATATTTTTATGTGGAAGGCTATCTCAAATTTATCCCCAACTAAAACTAAGCTAGCAGAAAAGAGAGTCCCAATTATTACCTAATGCCTCATTTGTGGCAATTCAGAAGAGACATTATATCATGTGTTCTTTAAGTGCAGAGTGGTCGCACACATTTGAGGGATAGACTTCTGCAAACAATCTGCAGAAATATGGGGCCAAACCCGACAATCAACTGGTGGACTTCCTGGGTAGACGAGGAAAACAAAGCAAGCCTCTGCGATACCAGGCTTTGGGCAATATGAAGGGAATATAATCAAGCAGTTTGCAAGATGGAAGTCTTCTGTCAAGAGTAAGACTGGCAGCAACAACAAAAGAGCTCTAGAGAGCTTGGGTAACGCCAAGGCCTTTGGAAGGCCCCTTAGGAGCAGACCAACTTGTGTCAACTTCTCCAAGGACCTGGTTTCCCCAAAGTTAAGAAAAATTAAAAATAAACATGGATGGAGGACTATGCAAATAGGGGATACTAGAGCATCTTATCTAAACGGACTCAAATAGACATTATCTTGAGAAAAACGAATAACTGACTATCTTGGGTGGTGAGGGAAACAATGAACAACTACACTGGCATCATCTATGATTACAAACACTTTCTTCCAATTCTGAAATTATATTTACAATACGTTCACAAATTTTGTAATAAAGTGACTCACAAATTTCTCATACTATCTTCATCTTTTGTTCACACATCTTGTAATAAAATAACTCATTAATTTCTTACAATTATATATCTTTTGTACAAAAATTTTGTAATAAACCAGCTCACAAATTAATCAAGTATACTTTAACAAATAGTAACTGAGTTTATGGTGAAAGATCAATCCCACGATCTATAGTGATAACAATCCAACTTGATATCAAGTTAATTATTTTCCAACTAATAAAATTTGCTTACAATATAAAAGTAGGAAAGGGGCAACTTAAAATTTGAAAAGAGTGTTAAAACTGACCCCTTATTTGTGACGAGTATATCAAAAACATAATTAGCCGTTATATAATAATAACTAAATGATAATAGACAAGTTCTATTTATTCAAGAATGTGAGGTGAGTCCAAACATGAATCATAGTAAAAATGTCAAATATAATATGTAAAGTGAAATTACATATCAATAACATACATGAAAGTAAAATAATGACATTTCATTACGCTTCACTTAATTATCATGAATGACATTTCTTAGGACCGCGAAACAGATGACATGCGCCTCCAAAATACTTAAATCATAATTAAACTAATCAAATTTTGTTTACATAGTTCAATTTGGTTTATGTTTAAAATGCAATTACAGAACTCATCTACCTCAGTGAAAAACTTCAATTTATAAAAATGAATACAAATTATTGATTCACAGGCTGAAATATTCAAAGAAAGGAACAAACAAGAAAAAAAGAAAATAAAAATAATTAGGAATGTGGAGGTGTGCGTAACCAGAACCTACAGAACAAAGGTCCAATCAAGTTAAGGCTTTAAAACACCACCTAATGGTTTTATGGAGTTGGCCAAGCACACAGCAATTAAACTAAACCATGTGAATTAATACAACTCCGAACACATCTCGCAGATTTATCTTCAGTTTCAACAAATAAAATCAATAACAGTACATTTGATAGTTGAAATAAATTCAAAAAAATGATTTACAAAATAATAAGAGAGGAACGATGCTCATATTCTATGGGTGTAAAAGTGTCTTTCAAGCCATTTCTGGCATTCAGTACGAGGAATTTTTACAATCATCGCAACGATCAATCTCTCTTTCTAAAACCCAATTCATCAACGAAGAAAAAGAAAATTGTAGAAAAAAAATTGAGAGAACAAAGTAAGGAGATGCGGAGAAATTGTTCAGATTTGAGTTTGAAGATCTGTGAAGACGAAAGTGACTTAAATAGAGATGAGAAGCTCCGAAACCCTAAACCTAGAACTCGACCGGCCCATAACCAAGCCCATGTTCTCCTCGCCTCAGTGGACACAGCCCACTCTAATAGGCCCAAATCCTTTTTAACAATAATCTCTTGGGGTGGCAATGGGGCGAGTTCAGGGGTGTTTACGGTTCGGTTCTTGAAGAAATCAAATCAAAACCGAACTGAAAAATTTCGGTCGATTTTTTGTTTGAACCGAAAATCATTCACAAAACCAAAAAAATTCATAAATCAAACAAAAAATGATTAGATTTTAGTCAGTTTTTAGAGGAATTATGTATAATAATTTTACACTAATTAAAATAAAATGTTAATAAAGCTCAAAAAGATAAATTCAATTGAAAAACACCCTAAATTGAAGCATAAACCAGATGATTCATCATAATTTGAACCAGAATCGGTCGGTTCGATTTTTGATCGGTTTTGGTTAATTGAGCCGAGCCGACCATGACCAAAACCGACCATTTTTTGGTTCGGTTCGGTTGATTTTGGTCGGTTCGTTTTTTTTTAAATCCCTAAGCGAGTTTGTTAAGATTTCGACTTTAACGGGACAAAAATCATCATTTTCCTGTTCCCAATTTAAAATAATGTCAAGGTATATGTGCTTGATAATATTATCATTAAGAAAAATAATATTTTCTATCATATACACATTTAAAATATTTTTTCAATATATCTAAACGGGGATACATCACTTCAGTCCTTACCCAAATACATAATTTTTCGTCTGAAATAAAGTGGGGCATCGAGTCATCATCAAGGATAAGGAATAAAGTCATCCCTAATATTATTGAGTATATTATTCGTATTACATTGAAATAAAATGACACGTCACGTTAACAATTGAACTATTAAATTTAAAATGGATATTGACACTTTGTTGCACATAACTATAATGAAGTCACACTTTCATATCCTGACCAATTTTCTATCTTTTTAGTACTCTAATTGTTTTTATCAAAAACCTATTTCTCAAATGCATCAATTACCCCAAATTTTTTTTAAAAAAACCCCGGTACAATTTTAATTACAAAAATTAAACTGGTAAGTTGGTTGTGCTTCAAATCAAACCTGATCAGAGCTCGGGACCGGAGTTTCAGGACCTCACCGGAAAAATAAAAAATAACGACATCCTTAATAATAACGAGTATACTATTCGTATTCTATTGTAACAAGATGCCACATGTTATAAAATTTAAAATACAATCAATTTTTTTTCCTGTGAATAAACAAACGTTGCTTAGCAAGTCCATGTTAAGTTAATGACGACCCATTAGTAACTAATCTAATCCCACGACGGCGACGCCACACTGACTCGTATATAACAAGCAATCAACACGAACTAAATCAGAGATTAAGCACAGAAATGAGGAGAGGAGCGTTGATGAGGTGTCACAGCCAGCACGACGACACCGTCAGCAGCCAGATCAGAGTCCCGTTCCGTTGGGAGAACTCTCCGGGAGTCTCCAAGGAACCGTCGGTCTCCGGCGAGGCCGTTACGGACCGACCGAAACTGGCTCCTCCTCCGAAACGCGCGACTCATCAGTGCCATGAAGTGCACGTGCACGGCACCGTTACGGTGTGCAGCTTGCGTCTGAGGGGTCCGTTTCTGTACGGGTCGGACCGGGTCAGGCCGGGCGACCCGTTTCTGGCGGCTTATATGAAGTGTACGGCCGCGAGCCCGTTGGTGGTCAAAACGACGCCGTCGTCGAGGAGGGGCGTGAAGGCTGTGGTTAGGAGGTACTTGCTCAAGCTTTGTCGGAAGTACTCTGGCACTTCTGTTGTTAGAGACGACAATTTGATCACTGGGTCATACAATTATGGGAGTGTGATGAACTAAATTAATGTGTAACTGTGTGTGTATATATGTGTGTCTGGGGTTCTAAAATTTAAACTATTGTCGCTATCAAGCCGGCTAAGATCGGGTTAAATTGTACCTTATTTGTCTTTAATTTATCAATCATTTTCGTAATCTCTCAAGTTCAGCGGAAACAGTTCTTAAGATTGGTCGAGATACTGTCCTTGTTCAAACACAATTAACATTTTTTTGCCCTATAATAAAATTATCAATAGCTTGTTTTTTTTCAAATATTACTCCATAAATGATCAAATATGACGATTTTGTGATTTTTGAAAAGTCAAGTGATGTTTTAATTTTGTTTGAGTGACAAAGTAACTGTGTTACGAACTATAATATATGAAAAAATGTGTTGGTAATGGTGCTATAGATAAGAAGTTAAGGGTAACAAACGGTATTACTTAAAACTGCACAGTAACAAATGGTTAATTGTATCTGAACGAGAACATAAAATAATAAATTTTTCTGCTTGAATTTGAAATTATATTTCAAAGTACATTTAAGAATTAACGCAATTGATTGGAAAAAAAAGCGGTGGTGTTGAATTTTTTTTCTGCGTGTATAAAACTTGGTATCGGGTCGGGCCATATGAAAGGCTTTACCCATATCTACCTCAATGTCGTACCTGCTCTTCTCTCTCTCTCAATTCCCCAAATCCGTTACAATACACCCACACATCTCAATCTCATTCACGTTTTATTTGTGGTTGTTGTGTTTGTTGAAACTCACCAATAGCACATGAAAACACCACTATTTAACCAAATACGTTATCAACTTATTTCCTATAAACCATCAAACCATTTATTCTCTAGAAATCTAGTGACACGACATTGTATCTACAACATGACGAGCCTCGATAGTATTGGCGACGGTCGTTCCAAGTGCAAAGGCCGCGGCGAGGCGGAGCCGCTACCTCTTCCTCCGTGCGGCCTCAAAACGGCGCCGTTGGCGAGGAGCTGTTCTAAGAGGCTGTTTGGGGCGAAGGGGATTGAGGACCCGTTTCTGGCTGCGTACATGGAGTGCACCAAACAGGGCCGAACCAAGAGAGACGTTAGGTTCAAGAAGTTATTTACCTTCTCGTGCAAGCGTTCTTGTGACGTTCGCGACGCGCGGTTTTGAGTTTTCCCTATTTGAAAAGGGTGGCCCATTTTTGACAGGCTCAAAAGCCCAAAAGTAAATGGGCTTGGCCTGTCCGATTCTTTTCAAGCCTTGTCCAATCGATTTTTATAAATTAGAAACGATTTTCCAGTTGTACCCGAAATCTTTCTGCATTCAACGAGATTCGATTCCATAACCTCTTATAAGAAAATATAAGCATTGACGCAAGCTCGGGATAGTAGTTGGGGATGAGTTTGTGGAGCCTGATTGTCTGTCTGTCTGTTGTTGTTGTGCATGTGATGTTGAAGTTGTATTATTTTATTTTTTTCACCAACAAGTTGTGTATTGAGATTTTGGCTCGACGATACTGTGATAAAGTGCAACGACAGACCATCTCTGATAAACTGAGGTGTTTTTTTTAGGCTCGATTATGCTATAATGAAGCAAGACAACATCAAACTTGTGATTTTTAAGATTATTGTATTAATAACGGGCTCAAAACACACTCCTATGAAAAAGGGAGCCCAATATTGTCACTTGACTCCCAATGGGAGATAGAGGCCCAACAGAAGTTGAAAAAAGAATAAAATACCGCAGCGTGACTCGAACCAAAAACTTTTGGCCCAATTTAAAATGATAAACCAATTGGTTAGGCAAACCTTAGTATGTACCAAGGTGCTTAATAACAAGTTTCTCGGCATTTTCAAACATAAAATGTAGCTTAAATTAAACAAATGAATATTTTTTATAAAAATGAATTATTTTCTTATCCACGAATAGAATTATGTCATCTTTTTAACACACGTGGTTTAAACTTACAATTTTGTCACCGTGAATGTGAGGCTGAAATCATTCTACTAAATTCTGCACTTGCATGTCGGTCGATTTAATTAATAAAAATATATTAAGAGATCATTTTAAAGAGTTTTTTGTATCATCAATAATACAACCAGGATCACTCGTCCATCCTTGGTGTGTGAAAACGTAAAATTCCAAGAACTTTTAAAGGATCGAAATGAAGAAATTAACGAGAGACGCAACACGAGCACATGATCAAACAAATATTTGCACAAAGTTAAAGTGATTGTAGGGTCATTAAATAAAAAAAAAGGGTCAAGTGTCCCAATAGTGGCAAAATTAGAAGACAAGTGTCCTAATCTTTTATCCTATGATTAGTCAAATGTGCTTTAATCATGGTCATGGCCGAGATATGGTAGTTGGAGAAGAGCCTCAATCACATTCTCTCTCTTTCTCTTTTTTTCTTAAACACATATGTGGTTGAAATTGGGTGATTAAATATTCTTTTCTTTTTAGTTACACTCTCTTTTCATTTTCAATTATAATGATAAATTTTGTTGATTTGATGGGGGCTACAAATCCCATTCATTCCTTGAACCTAGATCAAAATGGACAGTGTTGAATTGTTATAATTGTATCATATCATATGCACATTAATTAGTCTTATCTAATAAAAGCATTAGGTTTATAAGTGAATCGGATAAAAATGTTAAGTTTCATGATTCAAGTTTATTTCAATACGAGTATGAAACGATTAAAAATAAATCAATATGTGATTCGTTAATAATTTTAATTGAGTCTGATCTGATGGTTCAGCTACTCGCTCTCTGACTTGAGATCAAGATTCGTGAAAAACTATTCATAAACAGGGTGATAATATTGTAACATTCAGAATCATTTGTGACATAAGTAAATAATTAAAAGCAAACTATGTATAATACTGAAATGGTATATATATATATTGAAAGGAACCCAATATTAAAAACACCTTTTTAAAACATATCTTGTCCAAGTCTGTAGAATATTCTAGATTTATTAGTTTGTGGCATAAGAGAGCCTTTAGGAAAAAATAGAAAATAAAGTTTAATTTATTTTTTAAATGTAAGAATAATGTTGGGAATCTCTCTTTTCTTTTATGAGGCTACTGCTTTCTGATGGATAGATGAATCTTGGTTGCAACATTTGGAGAGTGACAGAATAATCGTATAATTAATAGATTGCTTTAGAGAAAAGAGAGTATCAATTAAATATATCGATCATCAAACCAGGCTTTGGCGCAGCGCGCAGTGGTTCAAGCGCTCGCTTGGGTGAGAAGGGTTAAAAGATAATAAAAAAAATTTCAATATAGCCCCAACTTGAATCTCAACATTTAAACTTATAAAGATTCAATCACATATCGCAAATAAGGGATGAAATATCATATAATCACTTTTGAGTGCATATTCTGTTAACATGCATGAAACTTTTGTTGTAATTGATTCTTACAATAACAAGCCATGATCTTTTAAATATGTGCCTTGATTGAAACCTTAATTATAAAGTCCCAAAAGCATGCATGCATGTTGTAAAAGAAAAAGGCAGAGACTTAACGTTTTAGTTGGAGATGCATGCATATTCATTCCCAACAAAAAGCTACACATAATTAGTGGTTCAAATTAAACCCCACACCTTGATTTCATATACTAAGTTCTATTAGCCTTTTTTATCTAAATTAAACCATTCAGAAATTAATCAAGAAAGAATGTTGCATGTATTTGAAACATTAATGCAAGGGTCATTTGGGTGATTAAAAATCATATCTTAGTGAAACTTAAAAGTTGGTCAAGCAATGTTTGGGTGATTTATATAATGTTCATTATAATCAACACATAATATAATAAAATACAGAGTGTAGTTAACATTTTGGATTTGAGACTTAAATTTAAGTTTAGGGAATTATCGAACCATTGTTTTTTTTTGTTTTATACTTATTACGTTAGTTTTTAATAGTATGAAGACACTTAAATCAAATTGAAAACGTCTTAACTAACAAATAAGTGATATTATAATATTTCTGAGCAGAACACGAACGATCTCACGTTTGAATACGAGGACGAAGTTGATTTTAATTCTTACAGAAGCAAAACACTACACATGGAAATGAAATCTTTACAGTAATTAACGTGGGCTCGGTCGGAGCCACCACCATTAATTTTTCTCTACTAAATGTCATGTGTGTATATGCCTAATGATTAAGGTCACGCATTAGCTCAATATTAATGTAGAGCTTTATTAATTATATCAAACCATAATTATTTATTAATGAAACTTAATTAGATTGCATGGCCTCAAAAACCCTGTGCAGATTCTCGAGTCTGGTCCACAGCGCCACCGACTCGGATCTCAGCCGCTCGTTTTGTCTCCGGACCAAGTGACACCGGTTCAGCACCGAACCAAGCCGGTTCTTTAGCTCCCGGTTCTCGTTCATCAACCGGTCCAACTGGGCCGTCAGGTCCTCCAAATGCCTCTTCTTTCTCCATCTGGACCTCCGGGCCGATTCTCGGTTCGATAGCTTCCTCTTTCTCTTGCGCTCCTCGCCCATGGAGCTGCTGTCGACTGAACCGGAAAACCGGTTCGACCACGCATCTGAACCGGAAAACCGGTTCGACCACGCCTCTGAACCGGAGTTGGGGCTCGCTACTGCCATTGCTTCGTCACCCGGTTGAAGCAAGCTGGCCATGAGCTCTAGCATTTCGTCGGAGGTGAACCCGGTTTCAAGAACCGGTTCTTGTTCGTGGCTAGAAAACATGGTTAAGGTGATTGAACAAATTGAACCGGACCGGACCGCTGGCTAATCAAGAGAGAAAATTGAAGTCAAACTATACTATGCTAAAGGATACGGAGGAGAAAAGGGAATGAAGGAAGAGGAGGAGAAGGGTATTTATGCACAAAAAGTGGGACCCATTTAAGCAAAAGACTTGGGAATGGTGGGACCATTAAGTTTTATTTAAATATTTGATTTAATTTCTCTAGATATATATAGTTTACATTATACAACATTAGACATATAAGATAATAAACAGATTACCGAAACTCAGCTGACGCAATAGTCCAACACGAGCTCTACTATAACTCCGGTCATGATTCGAGTTTCGTTCAGTGCTTCGTGAGTTTGTGGTGGTTTGTAGCTAGGTGGGTGGGGGCTTTGTACATGGGAGTGGGCAGGTAGTTTAGGTGGGTAGTTAGGGTGGTTTCGTTAACCCATTCTAACTCAAAAAAACAAACAAACAGAGTTGAGAGTTTGATATATGAAAGATTTGAATCCGTTAACCAATTTAAATAATAATCGAGTTTCTACTTATCAGTTTTACCTTTTACATGGATTGAGCTTCCCATTTGTCTTGGGCTTAAGGCTTCTGGACCAAAGGTCATCCCTACATCTCCGCTTATTGTTTTCATATGCCTTTACATTCAGTTTACACGTGAGAGAGGATGTTAGGGTATCATATTCAAAAAGTGAGAATTCGTTCACCAATTTAAATAATAATTTGAGCCTCAATATAAGCTGTATCAGCTTAAACTTTTAAGTGTTTGAGTTTCTAACATTATGAAATAAGTCGTTAGTCATTTATAAACTCTTATATTTATTAACAATTGTGTTCTTAATTTTTCAAGTTTAAAATATAAACAATGTTTTATGTAATAATTTGAGAAACTATGTATAGCACATGGTAGTTGTTTTTGGACACAACTTTAATCTCAATTGTCAGGTGGCATGTATGTTGGTCTCTATTGTGTTTGTGCTTTTATTTTTCACTACAACTTTGCTTCTTTATCTTCTTTTAATTAGTGTTAGAAGAATTGTTTGTGAGAGTGAGAGAGAGAGGGTAGTGGTGGGTCATAAGGAGGGAGGCAAATTAGGTTAGAGCAGATGAGGTTAGCTTAATCACGAAGAATCAACCAAAAATTAACAAACGACAAATCAAAATTGAGAGTTACTGTGTAATTAACATAGATTCAATTTCAGACAGAGGACTGACATATGATATATTGCACAAAAGTGTGTTTGTCGGTGCAAACAAAGCTTTCATATATAATTAATTACATACGACATCGTATGTAATTAATTAATTATAATATAATTAATTACCCAGGTTTATGCAAACTTTACAAGTGTCAAATCGAGTTAGACGTTGAAAACTTGCTAATATAGTGTTCACTAGGAGAAGGCAAAATCATTATCGAATTGATTCTTTCAAAAAAAGTTTTAAAAAAACTATTCTAGCTCAACTTATATACATATGCAAGGTGTGGCATAATTCGGTGAGAATCTCACCGCATCGTGAAAAATATGCGAATATGTGATAGAGCGTTATGTGACGCGTGGGCGCTGAGCTGGCAAACCCAAACACGTAACGTTGAGTGACAGTTGCGAAAAAAAATTTCAATCATTTATTGCATCACTCCCTGATAGGATAACACTTTCCCCTCTAGCTAATAGTATGAAACACGATCCCTTTATTACATGACTTTTTTATATTGGTTTTCATAAATCTCATGCTTATTGTGATTCTCAGTGGAAGACAATATCAAGG
Source organism: Geranium rotundifolium (assembly GCA_963920655.1). Taxonomy (NCBI): domain Eukaryota; kingdom Viridiplantae; phylum Streptophyta; class Magnoliopsida; order Geraniales; family Geraniaceae; genus Geranium; species Geranium rotundifolium. Next base: position 4,678,914 of record OY987313.1, read on the forward strand.
CTGAGACATGACCAACAAGATTCAACAACACACCAAGTTGTCGCATGCATATATTGAATAATAAGACAAGGCAACAGGAGATGCACGTTTTTGCTTCAAACTCTCCCGGTAAAATAAGTTGGCTACCCCTAGTTTTAAAAGATCAGGATCATGATCGACTCCTCTCGTGTGAGACCTAGATAGGATGAAAATGTCCTTTGTGGGATTGATACAAATAAGATAAAAAAATTGAGATTAGAAGGAGCCAATCCGATGTAATAACTCAATGTGAAGGGAGAAATTATTAGGTTCACATACTCTCACATTGGAGGATTACATAATATAAGAATAATTTATATACACATTAGACCATAAACTTAATATAATAATCGATCTTTCTGGTCAAATATGAGCTTTCAATATTGTATATACATGGACTTTTAAGTGCTTGTCCTAAATAAAGCCCAAATCTTTCGGCAAAACCAACATAATATCTCTATATTTCATAAAAATATTGCATTTTCAGTTTTCAAATAATTGCTGCATTAATCGTGCTTCAAATAACTATTAATTAAGATAAGGGGAATCTTGATCTTCTGTGTTTGCTAGAATAGTAGCTTATTTTCGTTTCTAGTTTATTCCTATTTTAGCTTAGCAATATTGTCAACCATCTAAATTTTATATTATTAGCTTTTCCCAAACGCTCCCTCCTATTGTATACACAACATCAGTATCGTAATATTATTCTCTATATCATTTTTATCCATATTAATTAGAATCTCATGTCCACTCATGTATATACAGGCTCACAGTCTCAGAGATGAAAAAGGATAAAAAAATATATGAAAACGATCCATAAACTTGGTTATACCTATATAGATCTTGAGTAATCTCTTAACGAACCCCAAATCGAGACAGTAATAAACAAGAGTAAGACTATCATCGTTTACATTATAAGTGCAATACGATGGGGAGCACGAGTGAAGCTAATATTTATTAATTAATTTATACGACAATAACTTTGGAAATGAAAGTTTTGTCCATGCGGTGGCCGCCCAAATAAAATCATATTTAATTCCAGTAGTAATTACAGATTGATTGATATTAATTAATTAATTGTATAAATAAAATGATCCATAATGTATGGTCGATGACCTAATCCTAATGGAAGAATATTCGTGCGTGCATGGCAACACCAGTTTTGTGTAGTGGAGGCTCACATGCAAACGTTAATTTGTATGATATATGTATTTCTAAAACAATAAAGTTGGTATTATTTTTATTTTTTTTAAGTAGCCTTCATGTGCTCACAGCATTATTCATTATTTACTCAACAAAACTATAAAAAATTTCCCCCCAAAATATGTACCTGTTTTTGTTTTGTTTTGCTCTGCTTTTATCATCTGAACCTCTTTTAGTGCCTAAGCATAGCCTAGATTAATTTTAACATATTGGGCCCTTGCCCAACCCCAAGAAGCAAGTTACATTTAAAATGATAAATGAAAAAAAAAAGAGTCCTGTAGTCAATAACTAGAAAAATCTAACAGTAGAAAAGAAGAGACCTTTCATTTTAATTATTTTCCAAAATAAATAAATACATTCACACTTCACAGCATGAGTGTTTGATTGGTATATGAAACACAATAATATTATATTACATGTCACAAATTTTGCAATTACCTCTTGTTTGAATCTCCTAGGAAGCTTGACAAGATTGTGGCAGAAGAAGAGAAGATTGAAAGCAATACATAGGTGGTACACTACACATAGTCACAAAAGGTGTAAAGAGAAAGCACTAGCAATGGAGCTTTACCCCACAAAATATCACTGTTCAACAGACACATACTAGTTTTGAGAAGAGATGCTTAAACAAGAAAAATATACTTTTGACTACAATGTCTCCACTTTTGCAGAACATGGGATGTCAAAACTGAAGCATCAAACATATGTAGTGTGCCCACAAAAGCAGAAGCAGAGCAATGAGGTGAAAGTTAATTGAATCTTACAGTCAGAATGAAAAGCACCAATGAATTTTATGTTAAGCCTTTAAGAGCACATGTAGCATGCAGAGACCAATTCTGTGAATTATATGGGCAACAAAGTGTAATTCAGGGTATGTTGATTAACAGCCTAACCTTTTATTTGATTTACAACATTAGGATATTGACATTGACTGATGGCAGAAAATGGAGAGAAACCCGTATACTCCTCTTTCTGCGCAAAAGGAACTCCATCCATGTTCAGCTACATCCCTCTTGCACGTTTCTTGTCTCAGCGCTTTCCTCCAAAGGTTCAAACTTGATAATATTTTTATTAGAACGCCTACTACAAGTTTACCGGAGGACTTCCCTGGATTGGCAATATAGTAAATCAGTTATCAATTGATTTCAGTGTGCTTACATCTATCTCTAATACCAATGTATATATCCCAATATAACTGCAGTCACTAAGATGATTCCGAAGCATATTATTTCATCAGAAAGCCTTACCTTGAATAAGAGATCATAAGCGATGTGCTCCCATGGCAAGGATACTGACATTAAGCAGCACTTGAGAGGCACCATCTCTTCATCGGAGTTTGTATTGGCAGAAGCTGCTGCATAAGCTTGCTTTGCTGCCACAGAGGCAACTGATGCTGCTTTCCTGACAATTGAGCCAATCCCAAAACCCGTCTTTGATGTAACTGGCGAGAAGGGTCCTGAATCTACCTGGCTTTGATCTGATACAGTAAATCCATAATCAGTATATATCGCTCTTTTTGTATATACCATTGGCTTAGAACAATCAATTATAAAAAACGGTAACACCTATTTCAGGATACAAACTTGTCGCATGAAAAATAAAACGTTCTCTCATAGGGAATAAAAATGCTATGATACAATTCAAGTCTGTTCATATGAACGTATGTCAGGTAACCAATGATCACCCAAAATTTTCTTTACCGAGCTATAGATGATCCAAATATTCCGTTCACTCTGAATGAGTTTGGTAATATGATGATAAGTGAGAGCCTGGACTCTCATATTGGATGGTTAGCACAGCAGATTGAAACACAACCAACATAAGCAAGACATGACAAGGGTATCATGACATCACAAGATTAAGAAAAATGCTTTTCACCTTCAACACCAGAAACAGCTACTTCAACTTCACCGCGTCCCGAAGGACCTTTCATGTAAAGTCTGTCTGTTTTGCCAGGGGACTGACCAAGTGAAAGAAGGCTCCCAAATCGGGACTTACCAGCTGTCATTATAGGAGAGACATTGAAGAGAAATGAATGAGTAAATCAAATTTCTTAAAATCAGTTGCTGATACTGCATAGGAATTCAAATGTCTGGATATATACATAATTAATTTGTCTGTTAAAAAGAGAAACCAGAACCAAATTTATTTTCGGTGGCTAAAGTTCAGTATGCACAAGAACCCAGCTGTGAAGTCACAAAACTATCACGTAGGATGGAAAGTTTCCCCATTATTCAATATGCAATGATGTAACAATGAGTTTTAGTGGACGAGTCAAAGTTACTGGTACAAATCTTAAAACCGGAGTATTTTTTCACTACTTGCTGTCAACACGAATGCATTGATAATAACAAGATAAGATGGCAAGGTTAAGTACTGAACATTCTTGCAGCATCAAGGCATTCTACTATGAGCATGATTCCATATTTTTATTATCAGCAATTGGGTGTGTCGAGTATTGAACTCTAAGACCTCCCTTGTGTGGAAGGAAGTATAGTAAATGCTTTTTTCAACCTTCATCAATCTTAAATGATTTATAGTATTCAAGAGGCTAAAAGTGCAACTGCCGCTGCCCACACTTGAAAACACTGAAGTGAACAACCATACATCAGTCCATATTCAGTGTAAACTTGAAGACCACTTTATGCTTCTTGTGTTTGAAGACTACATATTATATATGCAATAGCCAACTCCCCCTCAACCAAACAGGAAATAATCCTTAACTAATTCTTCATATATACAATTAAACATTGCTCCTAATTGATTCCTAAATGCACATTCTATCCTCTATAATATATTTAGCACAATAGCTACTTACTAATTTTAGCATTGAGAATTTTGTTGTAACCAATGCAGAGTACAAGATAAAAGGGGGTGAAACTAAGCAGGCACAAGAAAATTAAGAAATCATGGCAACATTTACTGCTCTTCGAAGAATAACTTTACTGATCTAGATACAGATGCAAAAAAGGCAAATATCATAAAAAATCTAAATAAATTTAGGCTTATATGGAAGACATAAACTTAATCATTCAAGTAATTTATAGCAAATATACCATCATATGCTTCTCGAACCATTTGATAACTGACAAATCCTGAAAACAGAGTGATCTGCAATCACAACCACCAGAAAGTCAAGATGCCCACAAACTCATTCCTGACTACTAATGTGTGATGTGTTAAGAGAACTTTGATTCTGCGCATTCATAAAGACTATTCTGCTTTCCCAGTTTCTAGATATAGTATGTTAGAAAAACTATTTACACTAACAATATATGCTCAGGACCTCTAAGAAGAATAATATACTGAAGTTGATGAATAAGCCAACACAGCTAATTACTGTCGTCTAATAACTTGAATTCCTTTGAGAAAAATGAACACTTCCCAAACTGAATATATCATGATCAGAATCCAAAAGACAACAAAGAAGAAAAAGCAGAGACCAAACAATGAGCAGAAATTAATTATGTTCAGAAACTCCTAGTAGATCATTACAAAGATATACAAATAATTGTTATTTATGGAATGCAATTGACCAACCTTAGTGTTTCTTGTACTTCCAGATTTAGTATCAATTTTCAAAGAGGAAGTATTACTAGTACAACTATCTTGAGGCGCCTTTTCACTAGGGAATGCTGCCCCATCATGTCCATTGAGGATTACACAATAGCAATGGTCTGTTTCAGACAATACCTGCAAGAAATACAGATGGTTAATTACAAACTTGTAATGAAGGATAATTAGTCCAAAAAAAGTTCAGCACATTAAGAGGATAAAAGGTAGTCGAGTAACCAATTTATTTTGTGCACTACATAAATTATAGAAGTCCATAAGAAGTATTTTGAGGTTATATCAACATAAAGAAAATTTTCTGACATCATTACAGCATACTTTATCATCCTTCAATAATATGAGAAAAGTGACACCGACCATGATACTGTCCAAATAGAAACAAAAATACGTATCCATACTACTATTGTTCAGCCAGCAAAAAAAAACTGATGCTAGTGGTCTGCACCAATCATGGACTTTTTTTAACTCAGATCTTAAAAAATCAATTCTAAATTGAACGTCGAAATCAGCTCAACAACTGCCATTAAAGGTAACCTCTGGCCATATCATAAATGAAAACACCAATGTTGTATCATTTAAAATATTGAGTCAGCAAATTTACATAAATTAAACTCATAGCATGTATACAGTTTCAGTAGGACTTTCCTCTTCTTGTTTCTCTATCTCAAGCACGTTTACTGAATAATGGTGTATTTAGTTTGGGGCAGATGGTGGTCCTTAGCGACAGATATAGAAGATTTATGAGACCAGAGAACATGAACGTATATAGAAAGAGAAAAATATATCAAATAGAACCAAATTTAGTGTCCCTAACCAATAGATTCTGCTATCTATAATCAGAATAATTCTCTTTCAGCTGTATTAATATTGAAACAACATTTTTTCTATATGTTAAAAAAAACACCATAATTTGATTAGAGGTAAATGTCTAATTACCAATTTATCATGTAAAGTTGATAAAACAATATGCAACTATAATATCATATATAACATACATAAACTCAAAATAGCAGATTACCACTGCATCAAAGGTGGAGTCGAAGTCATCAACTGCAAAAGAAATATCTGGATAAGCCGCAGTTGTCTCTACTTCCTGAGTACTGTCAGAAACCCGGTTAGCTAAAGTTGAAGATAAATTTGGACACCAGGGTATCATGCATCTGTAGGAAGAGGTAAACTTGCCTTCTTTGAGTCCAAATGAAAATTAACACGACTAGGAGATGCATAAACTGTCTTCACAACCTACAGAAGTACAGTTCATATAACAAATAAGATCTTAACAGTACTAAGAATCAGAGAAACACCCCCCCTCCCCCCTGTCTGAAAGCTTACTACACATCTTAGTGTACCTTTGAGTAACTAACAGTAGTCATATTTTGATTCTTCAGATCTATTGCATATTTAAGCAATCTCTATGTTTACAGTCGTGAAATTTGTATCCATGTAATAGACTGAAGGTTCTTGAAAGCTGAATATATAAAATAAAATTGACACATATACTCATATAGATACTGAAGAAATAAAAGGTATGGTGCTTTTAAACTACAGATACCTTGTATATAGGTGACAATGGTGTATTTTGACCATCTTGGTGATTCCGTAGGTCCTGATAACTGAAAAAATATATATATAGTACATAATATTGACCATTGAAAAATTCCAAACTTTATTTGTTGAATACTGTACTGCATCTTTTGAGCAAGAATACACGCTGCCATATTACATACCCTTTATGCAGTGTGATACTAGTGGAATAAAGAATGTATATGCATTGGCATTTCTAGTGCAACGAACTGCTATTAAATTGTGGATGACAAGGAATTCATGGGCAACTTACCTGCAAATAGCCACAGTTACAGAGAATGTAGTATGAGCAATCAAGTTCAAGTAAAATGTCCGCCTCCAGTCTACCTCTGCGTAGTTTTCACCGACTAGCTTTTCCATCTGTTTGGCAGAAGTACACAAATAACTCGAGAGACAGCGGTGTGAACCCAAAACCATATCATCAGCACATCACGATGTCAGCATTCCTACACTAACTAAAAGGATGCATCCTATCGTGCCATTTGCACAGGTAAGCTTATAAATTTTTGATAAATTATCTCGCATGTTTCTCATTTCAATTTGGCAAAAACACAGATTAACATAATTTCCCAGCAGGTAGAAATGATGGGTTCCTCCACCAACGACACTAACACCTACAGCTAGAGCTAGATGTGTAAAAGAGGGAACAGCCATTACTAACCAAAGTGGAAAGTGGAAACTTAATCGCATGTATTAAATACAACAACTTGGTTCGAGAACAAACAGCGTAAAGCTCAGACCGGCTATGAAATCTTTCTTTTACCTTAGGTGCCCACCTGCGAACAAAGTAAGGCGCGTCGCTTTCCATATTATCATTGAAACCATATCCTTGCAAACCCTGCAGCAAAAACATCAGAACCAGCCATTAAAAGCAAAATATCAAACCAAATCAGCAAAACACCAATCATAACCAACAATTACATGAAAAAACACAAAATGCCATACCAATTTTCTAACAAAGAACACCAGATCATCGTCCTGGCGTCCCCTGGACTCCTTGCTGCGGACGAAATACAAATCCATAACATCGTGCCAAAATCCAGAATCCATTTCTATATCAGAGCTATCTTCCTCGTCCACAGTGGTTTTCCCCAGCAAATTCGAGTGCTTCCTCACCATACTCAACAATTCATAGCTGCCAAACACTCACACAACATCAAAATCAAACAAATCACGAACAAGTTCATGGATTTGAGAGCTAGAGCTTGGATTCGAGAAATGGCGGGGCTTACCGGGAGGGGGTGTCTCCTTCGTCTCTGTGACGGAGCATGGCTTCGCCGATCAATGGCTGTTGAATTGGAGCTCCAGCGAGCGTAGAGTCGATCTAGGGTTTATGGGTGGCGAGTGAAGACGCGTGGCACCGCCTGTTGACTGATTGGTGATGAGCTGCTATGGAGCAGTGACCTCTGGAACAAACAAGGAATGGAGTTGCAGTTGAGAAGGAGCTCTTGCTTGTGTGGAGGTGCACGCTTGTTATTATGTTCCCGCCTCTAGGATTGTACCTTGGTTCAGATCTGGTCAAGGGGCTTTTCGTAAATAGAAGCATGAACGGGACTGGACAATAATATGAGTGTCTATGATGAGACCGCGTGTACCAGATTTTTATTTATAGATTAAACTCTAAGGTTATTCACTTTTATAAGTAATAATAATTTTTATTTAAGTATGCGCTCGTGACAGTTCTTCCGTCTGCCTCTACCGCTCGTCGTGCAGTGTAGAGTGTGATTTCGTTGACATATCTTCATCTGTGCGTTCATCTCTGATCGTTTGTCTTGTTTTATGGGTTTTGAAAAACGGTGTGTGGAGCTCTAGCTGCAAAAAGAATTATGTTGGTTTATCGAGTCGGACTACATTCTCTTGGCGGAATACATGTTCAGGAGGGTTGTGTTTTGTTCTTGGGTTCGGTGTTGAAGATTGTTTTGTGTTTGTTTTGACTACTGTGTTTGTAATAATAAGTTTATTTGTTCGTGTCCGTCGCCTATTCATGCTGTCAAATTTATCCCATACATGATCCGGACGAGTTCTAGCTAAATTTTAAGTCTAAAATATTTTTGAATGTTTTAAGTTGTTTATTATGCAATGACTTGTCTTTATGTATTAAGTTGTCGCGCTTTCGATTTTTTGTATTTAAGTATGTAATTTTTTTCATTTGTGTTCGATGGAGTAAAACATAAGGAAAGAAAAGTGATGTCAACCGAATTGCCGGCAACATATGTCCCCGCAACCATACCTTCCAAAACAACTAAAATAAACAAATATATTATCATGTGCATTTTGGCTTGTTGCACCCAATAGTTCAATTTCATTAACACCCTAAATCTATATAATTAATAAATTCATCACACTGCAAGATATTTTTTTTTACCGATAATAGATCATCTTTAAGTAAAAATGGTTTTATTTATTTAGTATAAATCCTCCTATTATTAAAATATGCATTCTGAATCAAAATCAAACCCTCTAATGCAAGAAACAATTATCGTTCATATATATATATATTAAATTGAAAGAGGTTGGAGAAGTTGTATTATTAAAGATACGCAACCCCGTATTGTTCGCATGTTTGATCAAGAAATCGCCCCGTTTAACGCAGTTTGGATTTCTCTATCCGTATGAGAGAGGCCGTGACTTTTCATGATGCAAAGTGATTCGAGTCGATTCGTGTACAGAGTTATCATAGAATCTTGTTTAAAACATTTTGTAGCAGGATCACGGGGTTTCTCCATTCGTATGAGGTGGAGGCCGTTGCTCCGCGTGATGTTAAACGGGGCGAGGAGAACATTTTTGGAGGTATCATTAGCGATATGAGTTGCATAATGTCCACGTCCACTTAGGACACGTGCTATTATTTATTTAGATCGTCGCTCTTGTAACGTGGATCATAATCAAGTGCCTCAGAAATTGGCCAAGTTTACTCTAACTAACGGTAGCTGGGTCATGGCAAGGGTTTTGTCCAACCATTTATAACTCCAGCCGTTCAGCTTGATACCGGGTCAGTTACTATTTAATAAATAAAATTCATTTTACCATAAAAAATCTTGAGATCATCGTAAACTTAATTAATGCATAATACACAGTACAAATACATATATTATATTCTTGTGATCAATTAATATCCCAAACCACATTAGCTCCTTGTGCTAGTCTTCAAGAACCGCCTTCTTGTTCCCTTTTCTCCGCCGTCGATGTCGATCAACGGCTCGTAACCGTTGGGTTCGTCGGCGTCTCCATGGGTGGCTATGCGGATGCAAGAGCAACGGTCCAAGGACGCGAAGAAAGCATTGGCCACGCCGTTTACGAGCCACATGGCCACTCCGTCGAGCCTCCCCGAGCCGCCGTGGCTCGGGGAGGCTCGAGCGCCTCTAGTCTCACCGGAGAGCCTACTGGCCGAGGCTGTAGCCGCCATGATCAGATTGGAGAGAAAGTGAGAGAGGTGATTTAGTGAAGAACCTTAATTTGAAGCAGTCCTTAAAAGAACATTTTTATTTTATTTTCTTGTATCGAATTATTTAATGTTTGATGAATTATTAGAAATGATAGTACTGAAATGACCTTGATATTTTGTGTGAAGTACTTGGCGGAGTGAGGGTATGATGGACATTTTCAGCGAAGTCACGGGAACATGTCACGAGCAATGTCACGCTCGTCATTATTATGACTAAGAAATATGTCACCGTCTCTTTCCGACATTTTTAACATGGTAATTAAATTTGTCGTATGTAATAAATCTTTATGAGGGTTAAGTATAACATGGCATAAATTTGTCATACACGCGTATCATACATATATTGAGAATATTTATTATAGGGTGTAGCCTTAAAATCTTTCGAGATATTTTAGTCTAAATACTCAACTTTAGTTAGTTCACGTACAGTTATGATTTCGTACGAACCAAGAGTTTTTATGCAAATTTGTAAGAACCATGTTTCTAATAATATGTCGTGTATTTTTATTACTAAGTTATCAATTTTCATAACTGTGTTTCCATTATTTTGACATGTATTTTCATAACATTATTATAGCAGATTAAAAAAAAAAACTTACAATCCCTCGTAACACCTCTTTTCTCGACGGGTAACACTCTTTCCTCCGATGTTATTGGAAAAATACATGTCTCACTCGTTACATTTGAGTGGTTCTCATGGGTTCTCGCGCAACTCTTGGTTCTCACTTAAATGCATCCCTATATATATATATATATGTCGGATCATGATCTGGTGCGAACCAGAAGATCTTGTGCGAACCGTGTTTCCATTATTGTCATGTATTTTCATTATTATATTGTGTATTTTCATATCCGTACTTCTAGTATTATGACATGTATTTCCATAACATTATTATGACAAACCAAAAAAAATATCCATCGTAACACCCCTCCCCTCGGCGGGTAATACTTTCCCTTTTAGATTATAGAAAAATACACGTCATCTTCGTTACATTTGGGTGATTCTCACAGGTTCTCACGCGACTCTTGATTTTCACTTAAATGTGTCCCCTATATATGTGTGTGCGCGTGTGTGTTTAACTAGTTCTCACAAGTAGACAAGATATAATTTCCCTTAAAAATTCTCCACTAATCTTAATCTTTTAGTATGTGCCAAGATTAGAACTTATAATTTTATAAGTGAGCTCCTTACCCCTTGGCATAATTTTATAAGTGAGCCCTCAAGGCCTGAGACGGAAGCAAATCGAGCACATATGGAACTAGGATTGGACATGATGACGACGATAATCGAGCATATAAAATTTAACGGCATCAATAACAATGCGACAAATTAAAATTAACCGATGTGTTACAGTAAACTCAAAACAATATCATCACATACATGTAATTAGGGACCAAGAATCACATAGAAAAGATGAAATATTTAATGAAGTCAAGGTCTTGGGCAAGCGATTTTGTTTTCTCCCATGTTCAAAACATAAATAGCGCGTATAGAACTTAATTGTGTAATGGCCTTTAGTCTTCACCAATGAATACGATACCCTCCTTTTGTGTATGTAATTTGATTAATTATTATATTTTTAAAACGTAAGATTTTATATTTCAATATTATTACTCGTCATGTTTAAAATTGGATCTTTTTTTCCGCACGAATCATAATAAGCAACATATATACACAAAGATCGGAAACCATATACGAAATGCAATAGATGATTATTTCCACGAGCCTAATCAACCAGACGTTGACATAATATAGAGATAATTGTAAAAACTAATAAGTATACGGTCATTGGTTTTAATTTTTTAAATCTCAGCATTGAATTATTTTACATCCGCTAATTATGTTGAAACCTTAGTTTTTGAAATTCTTCCTATAACAAATATCCTTTACTCTTTGAGCACAGTTTCATTTTCTTAAATTTCTATGTATCTATGGGCTTTGCCAATTTTATAGATTCTAGAGCATAAGACAAAAGGATTAAACAGTACTTAATGTACCCAACAAGCAAATAATCAAAATCCTGATATTCTCACCTGTCATAGCATAATGCCATTATTGGTCTTAAATGGTAAAGATTGGGATTTTACTTTTGAATTTCAAATTGATCATTTCCAACAATCCAATCCATTATGGTCATGTCAGGACTTAATTTTTCTTCATCAACCTATAATCTTTCTCTATAAATACACAATTTGTCATGTTCTTTATTCATCACACCACATACCTGGTGAGCCCAAAAGAGAGAAGAGCAATCTTGTAAAAATGTCAAAGCTCAGCAGCACCTTCTTCACTCTGGCCCTCCTCCTCAGCTTCATGCTGCTGACTTGCGCCGCCCGTCCCGTTCCTGGACAGGTATGTCAGTCTTGCTCATTCGATGATCACTGGTTCCAATCCCCGCACCTGAATAGATTGGTAAATTTGTGGTCTTATCTGGTTGACGTGTTTTTTTTTTGGTTCGAAGGAGGGAGTTTCGGCGGAGAATGTGGAGGTTGAAGAGAACTGTGAAGGAGTTGGAGCTGAGGAGTGTCTGGCGAGGAGGACCCTTGTGGCTCATCTTGATTACATCTATACTCAGAAGCACAATCCTTGAAAACTGGTGATGATGCTCAAACTGTATTATCAGTCTGCACAATTACATGAAAAAATAAGCAGCTGTTTTTCTGATCTTGTCGTTATTGAATGTCTCAACTCTCAAGCAATGTGAAATTTAAATTTTGCTAGTTGTGTTTCAAATTCTTTTTCCCTTTCTCCTACGAAAACAAAGTTTCTCGGGTTTAATATGCTTTAAGTTACACCTCTCACGTGAAGACATTTTACGATGATCCAACCATGCTGGAACTTAATAGTATAGTTGGGTTGTGAAGTACAGCTTAATCATAATAGTTGCTTCAGAGATATGCAATAAACCAGTAGAGTTCTTGGTAATGGAAAAGGCGAGCATATTTGATATCTACGTCATTTCCACTCAAAAAATTGTTACAAAAGCCGGAAAAAACACAAACCCAATCTTCTTTGTAAAGTCATGTTGACTGAAGTCTGAAGGAATATTATATATGCATCAGTCAAAAGAAAATAAGAGAGGGCAGTGTTTAAAAATGATGAAGGTGCTTTTTCTGCTGTACTCTATAGGAGTCCCACTAGCCTAGCATTTTGGTTAATTCAGGTCTCTGGTAGGAACCACTAGGATTTTGGATTTAATCAATATTCCATTAAATTCAGCAACATGTCACATCAGTTCATCTCCTTCCACACTAAAGAAATTCCATTCTCCAAAAAATTATAAGGATTTGTTGCTAAAAAGGAAGGCAGAGTGTCAAACACGGTTGTAGTGGATTTGTCATCAAGTACAAGTTTTTCCAAACACCTATTGAATATAGAAAAATGTCCTTTTCATGAGTAAATCAAAACCTAAATGATTTAAGTTGACTGTTTTCACACGTATTGCCAAATCATGAACGCTTTGATAGAGTTATCCAAGTAAAATGTATTGTGTATCCTAAACCTGATGATAAGTTGGATCAATGCTTAAAATCAAGAATTTAGAACATGAGATGAGATGAGACGTGAAATGCATTCAACAAGTTGTGTAACCATTAACACGCTAAAGAAATGTAAGCCAGGTTCAGGCATACCTCTAAGTAGTAAGTCAGAACAGCAGTTTTCTAACGCGGCGAGATTTTCATTTCAACTTCAGCACAAATTTGAATGTTTGATTGAAAGCATATTCCTGCATGACTTTCAAAACATATTCCTGCATGACTTTCAAAACCCCACCCATATCAGGAATTTGAATGTTTGATTGAATTCGAAGCAAAGACTATAGTGCAGAAACATGAAAAAATAAAGTTAAGAGGATAAACACAATACATAACAAATTAAATAATTAATAAGTATACATAACACATTGTCCTCACAGTTATGGTGGCTAGTTTGGTTTCAAAGTTTATTGTCAACACTGAAAACTAACAGGACTTCCAGGTTGCTAAATCACATTTCAAATTTCCATGAAACATGACCATTGCTATTCTAATTAGATTATAAAATCATCGCCATCATTCACCATGAGTGATGCTAACGCTAACTACTAAACATCATAAACATAAACATAAACTTGAGGTCGTTGGTTCTAATCTCAACGCTAGCTGTATTGCTCATATAAAAAACATAAACTTATTTCAGACAATAGCCTTAAAAGGCAGCAAGCTTCATGGACCTTATATGCCGAATTCCCAAGAAAAAAAAACAGAATAGGATTCATGTAGGAAATTATCAGATAAATTCTAAACTATCTTACACGCCCTATACTTTAGAGCGAAATATGACCAAATCCAATCTGCCAAATATTATCCTGCTGACAAAAAGCTCAAAAAATATAAGCTCGGAATAACTTGAGCGTACTAATATTTCACTGCGAAAAATACTCACTATCATCACAACCAGAAAAAATGAAAGGCAATCACTTACCAGTATAAAGACGAGATGCTGAAGATTGAAGAAGATATCCCAGCAATCACGATGATGGATATAAATCAGTCTGCATCCGGTCAAATCATTCTACAATGATGTACTTCAACTTTCGTTAGCCTAATAAACAACATCAGAGAAACTAAAGAATACCAATGGCATCTTTTCGATGAAAATTGAAAGCAATCATTCCTTGGCATCAATATAGATCCTAGAAAATAACTTTGATAAAAAAGGCAAATACAACATAATTGGAGGTAATCACTTGCAGAAGTAAATATAGAGGAAAGTTTACAACCAATAACCATAGGAAATATAAAGACAATTTAATTTGTTCATTTCTTTCAAGATTTTACATACAAAGTCTGTCCTACAATGATCAGGAATAATTCATTTACATCTATCAGAATGGAAGAGGAAACATCAATTTAAGCAAACAATAGAACAACTGCACTATCCAAGGTGTCTGAAGATTATGCATCTCTCCAACCACCCACCATAATAAAGTATAATACCCTAATTTTGTATCTCATTCAAGAGACAGATATTACATAACTTCCTCCAAATGACACCACTAATAATTCCTTTTACACTGCTAAGATATGAGGTGAGGAAACAAACAATTTAAGCAGGCAATAGAACCCTAGTACTATCCATGATGTGCAAATACAAAGCAAGACATATGGTAACAATTACAGAAGACTTTGCACCAGCATATCTAACAACTTGCAGTCCTCTGTCAGCAACCTCCTCGCGAGCTCCACTAAGGCTTCGCTTAAAACCATCAGACAGCTTCCACAACAAGAACTCCACAAGAGATCTTACCGTTTCAAATGTCACCCTCCCAGTCACATCAAGCACAAACCTTCTATTGCTCGGCTCAGCCAGTGTGGATGAAACCGTCCTGACCCATCCACATTTCCGATCTTGACTGTACACGCTTCCCTTCATCTCACACGGAGTTGTTTCTCGCTCACGAAATTCATTTTTCATTCTACCATGGTCGTCACATTCATCAAAGAGTGAGCAAGAACTGGCACTCGAGCTTGGGTTCATATGAGAACTCGAACTAGTCAAAACTTGATGAGATGTTTTCACAAACGTTTCCATGGCTCCATTGCACAAAGAAGCCAGAATTGCTGTCATTTGTTTTCGGTGTTTAGGGTTGGTCAGCCCGGAAAACAGCTCGTCGCAAGTGTTGACGTGCATAGTCTTGTCTAGATAAATAGAAACCGCCGTGCTCACAAAAACTTGGATGCAATCGGCTATGGCTCCTTTACATTTATCACTGCAAAGGGTGTTCACCCATCTCGGCACATCTGAAGAAGCATCCGCTCTTAAACCATCGTCAGAGCCATTACTCGAGTAAAACCCGAGAACCAAGTTCCTCGCAAAGCTCCCAACCACAACCGAAACAAAGCCACTCCCAGCTGGAGAGGAAAGCTTCTTCAGAACCCTATCAGAAAAATCTGAACTCCCTCCACTCTCAGACTCATAACCGCGCATAATCCCCACAGTCAAAGCTTGAGTAAGCTTCACCACCGAACCCGAGAACTCCTCCGATCTGGCAAGCTTTGAAATCTGCTTCAAACTATTGGGAATTTCATCAGAATCAGAACTCAAAAACTCCTTCAAGTCTCTGGAGACAACCCCAATCACATCAGCAGATTCAGAAACCATCTCAGCCATAGAAACAACAGCTCCCAGCAGCTTGAACAGCCTCCGGCGCCTCCTCGCCACAGAGGGCAAATGATAAACCTTGTAAGCACCATAACCGGAGGCGCCACAGAGGGCGAGCAGCAAAACCCATTTCTTCCTCCTCTGAGCGAAACCCAATACTCCACTATTCACCAATTGACGATCCATGGCAGCTATAGAGCTAAAGCAATAATTTTTAGAAGAAAAGGTCAAAAGGGCTGGATTTGATTATCGAGGGAAGAGAAGGGCAAAGATTGAAATTTGAAGAATCGATGAATCTAGGGTTTGATTCGTTCTCCGAACATGTAAGATATGGTGAATAACTGACTACGATTTGGTGGAAATTGCAAGTGAAAACACGGAAAAGAGAGATTTTGAAGACAGACCTGAGCGAGAGACAGAGAGATGATGTGAAGGAGACTAGGAACGTAGCAGAGCAGAAAGGAAGGTGTCGTCGTCTAGCTCCAGCTTTGCTCCTTCGTTTTTTTCTTCTTGGTCTTGTTGTTCTCTTCTCTGTACTCAGGCTCTCATGAAAAAAATATAATATTTTAGTTCTCTTGGAAATTAATTTATCAAATTATTATCAAATCAACGCTGGTTTTAGTTAAAGGGAAAATTTGTCAAATTATTTATGATTTTCAATTCACCGTTTTATCTTCATTAATTTAAGAACTTTGCAAATCATCATATTTAAGTATCACTTATAAATATTCATAATTTTTAATTTACTAATCTTTTCAAATTACAGTTTTCAACTTTCAATTTTTTCAACGTCTGTTCAAATTAACAAAAGAGGTAATCGTGGTTTTAATTATTATCATAATAACATAATTGCATTATGCATAAGAAAAGTTCGCTACTAATTTGATATTACGTGGTTTGATTTGATCGGGACATGGTTGTTATAGAAGAGAAAGGACGTGACGCGGCGTCTTCAATTTTCTATCAACCTCGTATTTGTATTTTATTTTTCTTGTTTATAATGATGGTTAATATTGACATTTTATTAATTTTGCCTGAAAGGGAAAAAATTAATAGTCCAACATAATGATTTGCAACTGTGATAAGTTAAAAAATAAAAATAGTTGAAGGTGGTGGTTCGTAATTTTTATTATTCAATAATTTGCAAATATTGTTATTCAAGGTAGTAAACTGAAAATTTCAATTAATTTCTTTTTCTAAGTGATTGAGCCACCATCTAACTAGCCTCTACCCCTCACACATTCGGGCACAACTCATGTAACCTAACTCACACATCCTATGCTACTACCCCACCAAAAACCCCACGAAGCATCTCCCGGGCTCGAACCCTGGCCGGCCACGGGCAAGGCGAGCTAGACCACTTGCGCCTGAAATTTAAGTGGCACCTTTTTATTGGTCTTTGTTAAGCTTTTCATGTCTTGTGACAATTGACTTTTATATATATATATATATATATATATATATATATATTGCCATTTATTGGGAGCATGTTCGAAAACTGAAACACTGCGTATATTAACATGACTTGACAGTTCCATAACTCTCACTCTTCAAATATACACACCCTACTGATAACAATGTACACTTTCAAGTTTCAACTCCACTCCTGCTGAAAGTAAAGCTTCCTAAAATGTAATGAAAAAATGTATAAAGATTGAAGGGAAAGATTAAAGAATAAAACCACCACCCTCACAACTACAAGATCCAGAACAGCTCCAGTAAAGAGAGACTTTCTTTTTTGACTTCAGAGGCAAGTTTCTTTAACTGCAAACAATTTGTCATTTGTGATTGCTTCAGCATCACAATGCACACTATAACCATTTGGTCCAACTTTCCTCCCCTTTTCCTTTGGGGATCGATAAGCTTGCCTCCTAAACGTATCCAAAGCCAGACCGGGATCTTGTCCGGGTTTAAGGTCACACAAGCCCCACAACACTAAAATCTGACCAACCAAATTGTTTGAACCAGTAGTCACGATTTCTTCAATGAAGATCCATAATCCTTTGAAATCATATTGGATTTCTTGGGAAAACTGAAGTTGTCGTCATCCTCAAGATCACTGAAAGATATGTCATCTTCATGGCCCATGGTGATGGCAGTTCCATACCCTTGCAAGTCTAAATCTTCATCCTGTAGCCATTGATCATCGTCGTCTTCTTCACAATTTGGAACCGCAATTTTTGAGGATGAGCTGAACTGTGGATATATATCCTTGGTCTTGCTGACCTGCTGCTCTTCTTCAATAACAGACTTGTCAATGAGGGGAATTTCGGTACTTGCAACTGGATGCTTCTCAGTCTCGTATTCTGTATTTGCACAAGACATGGTTGGTTCTGAAGAAAAAGACCAGAATGGCATGTTTTCAGAAGGACAATAATCATCTTCCTCTGCTGAATTAAATTCGTCTCTATAATTGGAATTGCTTCTTCTAGCAGAGTAGTCTGGATCTGGCTTTGTTCGCTCATGCAGTTCTTTCATCCATTTTGCTCTGGCTTCCATCACCTGCAAGCAGTAGGTAGCTATATGATATAACCTGATAGTGATTGCTATAGAGAAACAAATTTCCACTAAAAGCAAACAAAAGTGATGTTCAAGAAATCAAGTCGTGCACAACAAGTAGCAACACAAAATGCTTGACATCACATGAGGCCCTTGGCTCAAATAAGTTTTCAACTTATGCCACTCATTACATAAATAAATGCCATTAGTAAGAATAAATGGTATAGAAGTAAATGAAATTTTCACTAACATCCCATTACAAGCAGTTGAACGTTAACAATGATAACCGAATTGCAACTAATATACAAGAAGGCGTTCTTTTTTCTTTTTCAATACACCATATACTTCAGACATGTCTCACTCCTAAGGTCAACCAACGGGTTGGTCATAGGTGAACATGAGACCAAGGCATGATAATGGCTGCATGTTTCACTGAATGAGCAATTTATTCATGTGCGGCCTAGAAAAAATAAATAAATAAAAACATTTGGCTTCTTGAAAAAAACTCGGATATGAAAGCTTTATTATCTGTTGATTACAAAATTTAGCATGCAGAAACTAATGGAGTGATTGGAAAACAGCAAAACCAGGCCCAACATGGTTAAAAATGCAAGTGTCTTTTGAATAACCTTGCAATTAAAATTAGGACCAAACCGAAACTTCAAGATTAAAGAGTCATTGCAACCACTAGAAAGAGGGAAAAAGAAAGAGAAATTACCTGGGGTGTAGACAAAATCTCTGCATCATACTTATTGAGTCTTGAATGTAGAAGAACAAAATAGACTTTCCAGAAGTAACCCAAGCTCATATGGCAAGGACAAAGTTCGATTCTAAGAGCAGCGAGTTGGGGAGAAAACTGTTCAATGGCGAAAGCATGCTCATGTTGAGCTTCAGACATGTCGAAATCTAAAGCAGGGAAAAGAAAGGTATGAATATATAGAGCAAGATACAAAGAAGCAAGCACTCCAAATATACCATCGGTGAAGTCCAATATGGCAATACTTCAATTAAACAATGGAGAAACGTGTAGCAAGTCTGCAAATCAAAATACTTCTGACTAATGTAAGCCACTGGCTGAACAAAAGAAATGTTATGGATCTTCAGCCATTGAAAGAACTAATTTTAGACACCAACATAACTAACTCTCCCTTTCCTGTTTATAAGTAGTGCTTGAACAGAAGAAATAAATTTACACCTATTAAATAAATTACTTAAGAATAGCATGGAAATTAATACAAGTCTTATACCGAAACAATTTTAATGAAACACAACACCCTGTTAGAAATGTCAAGAACAACAGATCTGGTAAAGTATGATTTTTATGACCGGGCTACAAGGCTGCAACTATCACGCAGGTGGAAAACATCTTAAGGAAAATAAGGCCTTAAAAGCCATAATTTGACCAAGGGTATATAATATGACAGCAATTTGGTGTTAAAAACACTTGTAGCAAATGACAACAGTGACAAAGTAGGAGGAGACTACAAATTAGTAGTGGCAGAAACTAACCTAAGCAGACAGTGACATACTGAAGAAGGAAATTCATTACAAAGTTGCTATGACGATAAAACGAGACCACTATTCCATCCAACCCAGCTTCCAAATTGATAATATAATCAAATGAATCATGGCTAGAGTGATTAGCCTAACTCTCCAAGACCGCAACCGAGCCAACAAAAGGCAAGAAAACAAGCAAGTTGGTTGTTAAGGCATCAAACCCAAGACCTACTGGGGAGAAGGCCAATTTATCTAATAACTCAAGAGGAGCCACATTACTAATACTAACTGTAACAGACATTGGATTACTTC
Organism: Geranium rotundifolium; assembly: GCA_963920655.1. Taxonomy (NCBI): domain Eukaryota; kingdom Viridiplantae; phylum Streptophyta; class Magnoliopsida; order Geraniales; family Geraniaceae; genus Geranium; species Geranium rotundifolium. The sequence goes on from OY987313.1 coordinate 4,699,190, forward strand.
AACCGTGATCTATAGCATAATGCACTCCAATATATTCAACGATCTTCTCGGAGTATGTAATAAATGAGCAGTGTTCCCCGGTGATACGGTGATTAAAACCTAGGCAACCACAAAAATATCTAAACTATCCATTGATTAGAATCAAGTGCCATTTCAAATTATGTTTAATTTCACAAAATCCCATATGCAGCATGCCAGCATATGATATACGGCAATCTGAACATCCTCAATAGTAAGAGCAAGACACAGTTCTAATACCACAATGCAATCAGAATCACACCCTCATGGCAAAGTCAACAGATTGGGCAATTCAAAAATTCAAAACTTTAATGGAATTCCCAATACCCAGTGTCAAAACACTGAAACCCAATAGTTTTGTGGAGAATCACAACAAACATACCATCAGGTTCTTCTTCCTCGTCCAAGGGAAAATCCAGCCATGTCTCTGGATGCATTGCTATGTTCCTCGCAAATGCCAAAACCTCATGCGTAATCCCCACAACACCAACATCATCATCATCATCATCATCATCATCATCATCATCCTCCAATTCTTCATTCCTCTCCAACACCGCCTCTTCGATTCCTTCCTCCACGATCGAATTCGACGCCATTCCCAAGATCTCCGATGCCCCGATCTCGGCGAAATCGCTCCGGTTCTCTCTTTCCTCGGCGGATCCGGAGTCGGTGGGCGGGGCGAGGAAGGAGGCGACGCCCCAGAACTGGCGGGTTAGGGTTTGACCGAGCTCGGAGAGGTCCTCTTTGACGCCACGAGACTGGGCCTCCTCTTCGGATCGAGTGTCGCTCTCGTCGACCTGGCGGTGGCGTGAAGAGAGCTGTGGCGGTGGGGCCGGAGGGTGGTGGGTGGTGGAGGAGGGCACGACGTCGTTTTGAGGGTCGTCGTCGTCGTCGTCGGGGTCGAGCCGGAGAGAGTTGGCCAAGGAGCGAGCGAGCCATGACATGTTATTAACCACTGACAATGGCTCGTAGAAAGTGACCCACCGACCGAACCGACCGATGCTTTTGTTTGCGATCCCAATCCCAAATGTGCTCTTCTTAGACCTTTTCTCATTGAGTCATGTTTATTCGAATATAAAAAAAGTTAAAATTTAAATTTTATTTATGCCTTGTATCAATCATACATGAATTTATTTGGTCATATCATATGGCTACCCACATTCTTTAGATTTGAATATATCATCCCAGATAGTTCAATAACTTACCGGTACAAGATGACACAAAATTTAAGCGATATGAGATGTCGAGACGAATGTTAGTAAAACTACTGTCTCCGTCGAGTTTTAAGAGACAGACATGAAATCTAGTAATGACCCAAGATAAAGGCGTTCAACAAGTGTACCATCAATAAATGATACTGACTGAACATGAGTGAGAGACTGTAGAGAGGTGTCGGGGTGAAGACGTCAACCCACAAAATTCGACAAAATGAATATTGTTTTAGGAGAATTTTAAATGTCATTGGTCGCTTCCTTAATTTTCAAAATATTTTCTTGGTGGTGTTGTTGACTAGTTCAGTGTTGCCGAAGTTAAAAAAAAAGGGGATCGGACTGTGAAACGCAATAAAGGCCCATGACCTCTAATTAGATAAAGCCTTTTTAAACCAGTGCACCAACCACGCTTTCACTTTAGTCACAGACAGTTAAATTTCTTTCTTCCCTAAACAAAAAACCATGACAAAAATGGGTCACTGGCTACCATGTATCCCTTGGTATATCATCATGTACTAAATGGGCTTGCTATGTCCGACCCAGCCCAGGACTTCTGGTATCCATTACTATTTTATGGGCCTTCCAGAAATCTCAGTTTGGGCCTTGGGTACGACCACTAATACGGGCCCGTAATTGAGAGGGTAGTAAACAGTAAACACAAGTCACTTTCAGACTGCGAATAAAAACCTCTCCTCATTATCCTCTTCCAAGTTTCAACATTTAGAAAAACTCAGAAATTCTATCAATTTGACCACGTGGCAATCTAGTGTAGTTACAGACGACGTGTCACTCTTTTATTGGGTAAGAATGTTGACTTAGCCCAAAAAGGGTTGGACCAGTCAAATGTGTGTTCCTTAATTTTCTCTGTTTTGTACTAAAAACATGGGAACCTGCTAATCCCATGCCTCACTGTCCGAAAATGAGAGGTGGCTTGTTTTCATAATCAGGGTGAGACTTATTTTTATTTTCATATTTGCCACACAGCTCATCATTTTTGAAGTCATTGTGTCCCATAACTCTAAGAGGGACCACGTCGGTGTGTAACTATCCATATTACCCTAATAAAAAGGCAACGAATATAAATATATAATTTTAGAAAAAAATACTGACATATTATTAAATTAAATTAATCCGACTTAATTGTCTGACTTGTTTTTTACTACTAATGATTTATTTATGTCACCGTCTTCAGTCACAGATAATATCAAAATAATATTCTCTATGTTTTACCATCGTCTCAAATCCTTAACCAACTACTGACCAGCTATGATATAAAATATTAAAATATTTAATCATGATTTTAAACTAATATTCTAAAATATTCAAATTTGCCAAGGAAATACATAATCAGTCCTAATTTTGAAGTTCAATAAATTGACCAATGACCATAATTCGTTTTTTCATAGAATTTATTTGAGTACTTGCTCGTACCTTCTTCTGGTGCTGACGTGTATTGTTTGGAGTTGACTATTACACAAAACTACAATAACTTGTACGTATGTGAATTTTCAATTTTTCTCCATTTTGGACTCTTACCAAAGCCGCCATTAAAAAACAGATAAGAAGATGACTCGGCAATGCGTAGAGTCCAAAAGAGACCGGTTTAACATTCAAACCGGTTCAATCATAACCCATATATTTTTAAATAGACAGCGGTTCATCTACAAGTCAACAATAGAAATCAAAACCAACCCAACCAGTGGCGGATCCAAGGGGGGGCCGGAGGAGCACCCGCCCCCCTTGGCCTGGGAATTCGAAAAATAAATCATATAAATTTTTTTCAAAAATTGGATATGCCACCTTAAATTCTGATATGTATACAAAAGTTGTGACACTTAACAATAAAAATTGTTTGGCTTAGTGGTAAATGAGTAGTATTTTATCAATGAGGTCATAGGTTCAAACTTTAGAATTGACAAACTTTTTAATAGTTGTGTTTCTTTTAATGATTTATGAGCCGTGGTATTAGTTAAATTGTTTTTTCATTTTTTATTAAACTTTTTGTTTGGTCTATTATATTTACTAATTATTAGAAATTGTCAATTTTCTAAGCAAATTTATGCAGATATTAAGTACAATAGTGGATCGTTTGATAAACAAATCGAACTCGAGACCAATTACTAGAGTTTGAAAAGCTCGCGAACCGACTCACTTTGTATTTATATATACATGAAAATTAAATTCAAACTAAACTAAAAATAAATAATCAAGCTCGAATTAAATTTTGTTATATGCATTTAGTAATTATTTTATTAATTAAATTATTATTTTAATTAAATATATTATTTATTAATTAATTAAATTTTTAGTGTAAAATTTTGCCCCCTCTTGAAAAATTTTCTGGATCCGCTATTGAACCCAACCCAGTATCATTAGGTAACATTTTAATTTTTCAAATTTTCTAACTATTTTTAACAGAGCTTTTGTTTTAGTTTCAAATTGTAAGTAATATATTTCAAGCATGCCTATTTTAAAATGACAAATGATACTAAATTTTAAATTTGTATTAATTACAATTTACTCATCCTATAGTAGTGCATTTTATGTTTCAATGTTATTGTAATAAATGGTTTAATTTCATGTCAGTTGGCTGTGTTTTTCTTACATTTTGCTTTAACACCGTTAGAATTTGGATGGAATCTCTATTTTTTTCTTCAAAATTAAATTGATTTGAAATCAATTAAACCTGGTTTGGAGTTTCCGAGGGGACACCGCAGCGGTTTGACTCTCAAACTATTAGTGGAGAAGTCTTGGTTTTAAACCTCGTTGTGATCAGGGTGTGAAAATGTTAAAGGGTAGGACATGATACAATTCGAATAAAAAAAATTCAACCTAGTTTAACTCGGATCGATAATAAACCATAATTAAATTCGATCTGAGCAATTAGAGCGGCTCGACCAGTCGAATCACTTTCTTCGTTTCTCCTGCGGGCAACCGGTTCTGATTCAAAACGGTTTAATTCTCAAAAGTCATAACCGGACTGGGACCAGAGAATCGGACCCACGACCCACCCCATTTGGTACCCAATAAAACAAGCAAATAATGAAAGCTACAAAGTTTTTCAAAAGTAGCTTATAGCTTGCTTTATAAATAAAGTAGACACGACGACACGTTTAAGTAGCAAGTGGCGCAGCTCCCACAAACACTCTGTTTGTTCTTATCACAATCACAAGCCTCTGTTGTAAATCCCCAAACTTTAAATCCCCCAATTATAATCATGAGAAGAAGATCGTCATCGAATGATCAGCAGAACAAGTTCCTGAAGCTCGTGACCCTCCCCTTCAGGGCCCTGGGCAAGGCCAGGGACGTGTACGTGCGCAGCCTGACGTCATGCGCCGGGAGGGTCAACTGCGGCGGCGCCTCCGGCGGCCCCGTCTACGCCGCCGGCCTCCCCCGGAGCTTCAGCGCCGCCGGTTCCCGGAGCGGCGGCGACGGCGGCGAGGACTTCAGGGAGCTTCTGAGGGTCGCGTCCGCCAAGGAGGCGAGGCGTGCGGCGGCGGCGGCGGGTGGTGGGCCCAGGGGGCTGGCCAAGAGCTGCAGCGTCGGGATGCGGCGGATCGAGGAGGACGAGGCGTGCGAGTTCGGGGACGACGAGGTTGTCGGCGTCCGCGGGGATGGTGTCTGGAGGAGGAGATCGACGGACGTGATTTACCGGAGGAGCAGGAGTCATGGTTTGGGGAGTGTTGGTAATGCTTTTCTGAGATAGGATTTTTTGTGTATAGTTTCCACTTTCGGAGTCTTTGAATTTATGTTTTTGTCATTGTGGATCGAACATGATCTGGCTTTTTACTTGTCTCGTGGAATGGCTGATTTGTAATTGATTTTCTCATTTGATCCCAACAAAAAATATTTCTTTCTTACATAGACATGAAATGTCTTAAACCGTTTCACACTCTTTTTTTGGATGATCTCGTCAAAATCTTTGAATCCGACGGGACAAACAATGACGATAGCTAAACTTGTCTCAAACTTATCCCATGGCAATAGGTCGGGGGTTCAAGGCAAACAAATTTCATACCCGTACCCGCCCTGGCCACTGGCATACCTGCTCAATTACCTGTGTACCTGATTCAATCAAATACTGGACGGAGGCGGATATTTTATAATGCCCGACCAAACCCAAAATTAAATTGATGATAAATTAACTTTAACAAATAAATTTGAAATCAGGGTTATTAATTCTAATAAATATTCTACTCTTAAAATAAGTTTTGTTTTACTATAAATTATCGAGTTCAGTGCGAGACGAATATAACTCTCTCCATACTCGATCTCGTACGTGAAAGGTACTTTTTTGTATCCAACTCGTTATCCATTCATTTTCAGGTAGCACAGCTTTGACCTGGTCGGAGACATTAGACATTCATTATTTTATCGGGTTAAAATCTTTTTAACCATCTCTAAGTATAAGATAACAAAATATTATGAACTTGACGAAGATTCGATATTTTTAATTGAATAAAAAACTAAATAAGAATCACTAAATCAATTTTGTAATCACCCCATTGTCATATCTAACCACAAAATAGTGTAAGCTTTTAATTAAATTGACTTTCAAATCATTAGAATTATATTTCCTTCCATGCGCGAACTAAGCGTAGAAAGGGAAGCTAATAAATACGGCCAATTATATTGATTATAATTGCTTTTGGCATAAAAAAGTCGGTGTCATCGTCAAAAGAAGAACATAAAGATTAGAGGTTGGATATTGGAAGCAGCACTCAGTGAGTGATTGGTGACAAAAACAGACTGTAACATACACCAATTTGTTCATGATTGATGCAATAGTTGTTGCTTGGCCAAGTAAAGAAGCTTTCATGATATATATATATATATTTCTGGAATATGTCACAGTCAAGTGAAAAGCAACATACACCAAAAAATCAACTTGTCTCCACCTCATAAATTTCTTATTGGCCAATACATGAATTCAGTCCCCTACAAGCTCAATACTCATTTTTTTCTTCAAGTTTTTAAACATTAGTAGCTCTTCATTTATGTACATGTCAGAATATATCATTAATACACATAAATCAAATTTTAATTTGATTATTTTGTTGGATCAGGTTGAACTAGAGACTAGGGGTCGGGTGTCCACGCTCAAGACCCGACCCACCTGTTGAAATTTAACGAGTTTAATTTTAAGAGTAGTTTATGAATAGGTTGTCTCAAAATAATAATTAGAGTATTAAAAACAATAAAAAAAATAATTAGAGTATGAAAGTAAGATAGTAGTATAGTTAAGTGTACAAAAATGCATTTTTTCCCTTATATTTTTATTGTTTTAATTTACTATTCAAATTATACTTATTTTATACAGGGAAAATTTCACTTGGCCACTGTGTAGTTTACCACTTTTTCATTTACCTACCTCAACTTTTCATTTTAGCTTCTAAACCCCCTGAAGTTTACAAAATTGGCACTTCATGCAACGACATCAAAATTATAGAGGAAGATGGGTCACGCGTTGATCACGAGCGTGCTATATTTACAAAAAAATCTCATGATTGCCATTATGATAATCGACTAAATGTGTGCAATTCGTTGAGTGTTCGGTGAGAAGAGAAGACGACCCTAAATGTCGAGTACACATTTATTCGATCATCATGAAGGCAATCATGAGATTTGTTTTTGTGAATATAGCCCTCTCGTAATCAACACGTGACCTATCTTCCTCTACAATTTTAACGTCGTAGCCTGAAGTGCCAATTTTGTAAATTTCATGGGGTTTATAAATTAAAATGAAAAGTCATGGTGGATAAGTGAAAAAGTGGTAAATTACAAGGTAGTTAAGTGACTTTCTTCCTCTTTTAAATACTATTAACTTTACCAAAATATACATACATGTGTACATATAGGATTGGGCAGCTGATGTTTTCTGTTGCAGAATATTCCACTTCAAGATGTAGAACACAATTATTTGAAACTGTCACTACATACATAAATGAATTTATTTTTCAAAGAATCTAATTCCGAAAAAAACCTATGGCCGAGAATCCATAAATAACCAAAACATAAAAAAGCAATACTTCCAAAAAAATAAAAATAATCAAGGCCACAAATTTATTACCTCATCCAAGGATACTTATTATAATAAATAAATAAATAACCTTAATTCTTGTTTCATTAATTTGAAGATAGGTGATGGCAAGGAAGCGTCTGTTTTCAGCTCTATGGTGTCTCTTGCTAGTGTACGGTCAGTTTCGCGGCGGCTCGTCGACGAGAAAGAACCGTCGAGCGATCAAGAAGTTGCCGGGACTCGAAGGGGATGTTCAGTTTGAGATGGAGACAGGGTACGAGGAAGTGACAGAGGATGTTCACTTATTTTACTACTTTGTCATGTCCGAGGGCAACCCTCCGGAGGACCCTCTCCTGCTCTGGCTCACCGGCGGCCCCGGCTGCTCCGCCTTCTCTGGCTTCATTTACGAAATTGGTCAGTTACGAACTTCAATTCTTTTAACCAGCTTAAATGATAGTTCGTGCCTTTAGCAGCGGTAAGCTTGAACTTTTAAGTTAATGTTTAGTTGTTAGCATGATATCAGAGACTGCTGGATTTGGACGAGACCTCCTGAATCAGAGGTCGTTCATGCACTCACCTGAATCTGTTAATCATGTCACGTGTTTTAGAATACGCACAATCAAATTGAGTATAAGGAAGATGAACCAGATTATTTTTTATTCAGCCATAATTTACTACTGTATAAATTTTAAGATGTTACATTTAGATTAGATAAAGGGAAAATGACACTTTTGTGTACATAAATATATATTTTTGACACTTTCATACCCTATTTTTTTTTCAGTACCCTGAATTTTAATTTGGGACAATAATTTCAAAATAACCATGAATTGGACCAAAGTTTAAAGCCATTTTTGGTATATAAATGACCAATTGTCCAAAAATGAAATTCTGGGTAGTGAAAAAAAAGAGAAAAAAAGATAGGGTATGAAAATGTCAAACGTGTATATTTAGGTACACAAAAGTATCATTTTCTCTTAGATAACTGTAGGGGTCATCACGGTACATTAGAATTTTAGTCGGTCTATGTAAATATAATCAATTCAATAATATTTCGCTCCGTTACTCCATCGACACGGTATCAAACATGAAGTTGAATTGAAAACTATCATTGGCAATATTTTTATCGAAGCTCGTGTCTAAAAATCGTGAATCGTTCGATAAACATTTTGAAGCATCTTTTATGACTTTTAAATGGGTAAATTGTTTTTGATGTAGGTCCATTGCAATTTAAGAGAGTGGAGCACAATGGGGAATTGCCTACTTTGGAATTGAATCCTCATTCATGGACAAAGGTGAATTTAAACCTAATTTTGGTGCCACTAATTAATCAACAATCAATTAAAGTGAGTGAATGTGATTTTTTGGGTTGGAGTGAGACAGGTAGCAAACATAATATTTGTAGATTTGCCAGTGGGAACTGGTTTCTCCTATGCAACAACCTCATTTGCTGCAGAAACTGGTGATTTCTCTCAGGCTCATCATGCCCTCCTCTTCCTGAGAAAGGTTAATTAATGATATCTTAACGTCGTACTCGCGAGTTCAAATTTATAGGCTCTGATACCATGTAAAGTTTTAATTTCAAACGTAGTGGCTGATCGGCCATCCGGAGTTCCTCTCGAATCCGGTCTACATTGGAGGAGACTCTTACTCTGGCCTCATACTTCCTGTTGTTGTTCACTCCATCTCTACTGGTAACAACCAATTTCACTATAATTTTTACAAGTTCCAATCTTTGTTGTAAAAAATTATGGCCATGGTCATGCAGGAAATGAACAAGGAATTGAGCCATTGATCAATCTTCAGGTTGGTAACTATATTGATCAAAATATACAGATTCTATCTGTATTCTATTTGCAATGCAATAAATTGGTAGGTGTCAGTCAGTCAGAGAGGGTTATTTAAGGACTGATAGGAGATTAATCGAAAAATAAATGAAAGGGATAATGACATTTTGTTACACCTAACTATAGCGAAATGACACTTTTATACCCTAATTATTTTTTTTTCTTTTTTAATACCCAGACAATTTTTTTGTGACAACCTAGCTCTAAAATACCTAAACTACCCTTGGTTTAAGAAACCATAATTTGAATTGGTTCAATTTGGTTTATATTTAAGATGAAATTACACTTATGCCCCCAATCTAAAATTAAATTTGAACAATTTCAAATTTGGTTTGATAAATCAAATTGGACTAGTTATATTCTGATTTATTAAACCAGAGGTATTTTAGTCATTTTAACATAGGTTGTCACAAAAAAATTGTTAGGGTACTAAAAAGAGAGAAAAATAGTTAGGGTATGAAAGTGTCATTTCGCTATAGTTAGGTATAACAAAGTGTCATTATTCTTAAATTAAATTAAAATATTAATCACGAGACTAATCGGACGAGTCGGAAATTTTCACAGCATAGATTTGAATGGAGTGATTTCTATTTTATTTTCAGGGATATTTGCTTGGAAACCCAATAACAGTGCCTTCCATGGAATCAAACTCAGAGATCCCATTTTCTCATGGGATGGGTCTCATTTCTGATGAACTCTATCAGGTTTTTATTCCCATACAATTTATTTTTTTTCTAAACAAAATGGAAAGAAATTTAATTTACAGTGGTCTAAATTTATGTGCAGTCAATGAAGACTACATGTAGAGGAGAGTATAAAAATCCAAGCAATGAAGATTGTTTCAGGGACATTCAGGCTTATCAAAAGGTAAGTTTAATTTTATATACGGAGACCGAAAATACTCTATCACGCAGTTTTATAATCTAAAAAATTTCAAATATATATTTTTGTTGACATTCACTCGCACACATATCAGATTGAGATGATTCATATCATGTACGACTTTTTGCACGTGAAACGACATGTTATTTGAGCTTAATGTGAATTCTCTCAATCTGGCATGCTCGTGTAAAAATATTAAGAAATTATAATTCTGTTGACGATATGATCAGTTAACTTCTGGAATTGAAACTGCACATATTTTGGAGCCCTGTTGTGCATTTATTTCACCAAAGCCCCATGAGCTGAGGAAGGTTGGTACAAGAAGATCTCTTGATGACAAGTATAAGCAACTACTCAACTCACAACCTCCACTTCCTCCATTTGAGTGTCGAGTGAGTGCATTTTTCTTCGATTAATCCAACAATTACGATAAAAGCTCAAGTTAATAGATGGAGAATATGATTCACGTCTTTGTCTTTTTCTATGTGTGACTCTAACTCGATCTTTGTTACATGCTTAGACTTATAGATATGCGCTTTCGTACTTGTGGTTTGCCAATGAAACTGTTCTCGAAGCTCTTCACATTCGAAAGGTATATATGAGCATAATACATTATTTGCAAGATACTTATACGTATTTGTCAAATGTGAATCATAAATTAATGGGATACTTGTACAAACTATGTGTACTATACGACTTTTTAAAAATAGATTTCATATATTTCGTGAGCTGTAATTTTTTTTTGTGAAATTCAATTCTTAACACCGCTTCCTAAAATTTGTTAAAATAAACGAAAAATGAGACACACAAATCATATGAAATATATTTGTTTCCTTCAAAATAACATGATTACCATGGGAATAAAACAAATTAATTTTTACGTGTAAATTTTAAATTGGAGGTAATTTTCGTTTTTCAATTCATTTTAGGAGTGTTAATAAAGGTGCAAAAATATTGATTTTACAGCAAGGTTTTGCAACTATCAAAATATGCATAAACTCGCAGAATTTTTGCAATTACCCTTAAATTAATATTATTGTTTAATGAAATGCAGGGAAGTGTAAATCAATGGGTGAGATGCAATCACGGATTGCCTTATTCGTATCAAATTCACAGCACTTTCGAGTATCATGTGAACCTTAGTGCCAAAGGCTATCGATCTTTGATTTATAGGTGCATAATTTAAATGATCTTTTCATCTTTAAAGAAAAATTGATTTTACATTACCACGTTTAAAAGATGTGAATTTGATCGAAAACAGCGGTGACCATGACAAGATTGTACCGTTCCTTGGAACGCAAGCATGGATAAGATTATTGAACTACACGATCGTTGATGATTGGAGGCAATGGGTTGTGCAAGGCCAAGTTGCAGGGTAAGTCCTCCTCAACTTCGTAAATTACACTCAATGCCCTTAATTTTGGTTTTGTAACTTTCATTATTGAGCTTCATGTGATTTTCAGATCACTATTTGTTTTGTCAGGTACACGAGAACTTACTCGAATCAGATGACTTTTGCAACTCTCAAGGTAGGGACATTTGTTCCTAATCATTTTTTACCATGTAAGAAAACCCTAACTGGTTCTAATCCTCACACCTGCGACTGAATCGATTGTTGACTGTTGCAGGGCGGAGGGCACACCGCTCCAGAGTACACGCCTCAACAATGCTTTGCGATGTTCAAAAGATGGATGTCTCGGAAACCTTTGTGAATCGTACGCGTACCTGCATGCGACGAGTTTATAACTGTACATGTCGTTGCACAAAAACCTTAGTACACATATAAGAGAAAGTTACTGATGAAATTATATGATTGAGCAGAGAATATATGATATGATAATAATCTGGTACTTGGATAATTAGAAATTGCACTTGGCTACAAGAAAACTAGTGAAAATTAAGATTACAAATCAAGAATTGATGTGTAGTATTTTCCCTCTTTTCTATTTGAAGACAATAACACAAAATGGCACATTGAGCTTCAACTGCATAAAATTTACAGGAGAGTCTACGGATTCTTTTGGGCGAAAAACTATAGGTTTTTGTATGGAACCAAAATGTTATGGACTTTTGTTCTCCAATTCTCAGTTGTGGTGCTCTTCTCTTTTCGGAAGCAAATCGTGCCTTCTGAATCTGTAAATCAACCTCATGCCTACAATGATCACAGAAATATGTATTAACACGTAGAAACTTCAACCTTTGTCAAAGATATTCTGCGTTTTAATTTATTTTTATTTTTTCCGCAAAAAGGATGCTCTTTGATTTTAAAAGCAAATTGTGCCTTCTGATTTGAGAAGAGGATAGCATTACCATTAGATTGCCTGGAGAAGAATTTCAGCACCTCATCGATGAGTATAACCTACAAATTATAAATATATTGTTAAAACCATGTACGGAAATCAAGTTCATGATCCTCAAAAGATGGTCAACTTACCGGAAATGAAAGATAAAGAACCATTTTCCAGTCTTCCCATGATAGCGGAGTTACCTGCAAGACATAAATATGTGTCCCTGTAATTAGAGTTTCTCGCGGTAGAAAAAAGAGACGATTTCGACCCAAAAAATCACAATTAATATTGCGGAAAGGGAAAACTTACGGAGAAAAGAATGGAGAGTGGGCCCACATACAAAATTAGCATGTGAAATATCATAGTCAGGATGATTGAACCGATGAGCCATAAATTACTCCATGGTGGAATAACACTAAAATGAAGCAAAGTGAAGGAGTTAGCAGATATGCAGTTAATTTAATTTTTTCTTTTCCGGGGAAGAGCAAAGAAAAACTTGTGTGTACAGAGCCTACGGCTAATAGCAGGAGATAAACACATATCTGAAATAATGCCAACACGCCAAAATTTGGCAATACAAGCCAAAACTACACTATGTTAGTATTAGGACTCCAAAATTGTTGTTTTGGCTTGCATTGCACCTACTTTTGGGGAGCCGCCTTTGGAAACCACGTTTTCTTATACTTGTGTGTGTGTGTGTGCATAAACACAATTCCTTACTACCTCAATACTAGGATGTTTCATATTTGAATCCAATGAACATAAAAGAAGCCAACTTTTGTCGAGCCATTTTGTGCTTTAAATATGCTTCTAGCTTTGACCGATAGTTTTAATTTAGTCTGAACAACTTAACCTGAGATATAAAGGTAAACACATTTTAAGAACAACGAGCTGTAACTGATTACTCACAGAAGAGACTGATTTTCACTGAGGTTGTTCAGAGCATTGAACATTTCAACTACAACAAGAACTGTCATAGCCACGGTAGATGGATGATGATCCTCGAATATACTGCATGGATAAGTTGTATTCCTAGTCGAACAAGTATCAAAATTCATCTGCACAAGAACCACAGTCCATCGGTATTGATATGAAGATAGAACAACAGCAAAATTTAATAACTATATAAGTGACTCTGAATTAGAAATCTAGCATTGCAAGAACCATCCGTTAAATACAAATAACACCATATGCATCACAAATTCATGGCTAATACATTACAATTTTAGTTCTAGAAATTCAAGAGACTCGATTTGACCAAATCTAAGTAAACCGGAATAGACGGAACACAATAAAATCTTACCAATTCACTATAGGGTAGTCTTGGACCGCTATCAGCATAAACAAACCACCATATAAAGCCCGCAATAGTAGCCAGACCAACATAAGCTGAATTAACCAGATGATAAAATTATAAGCTTCAATGAAAGTGCAGACAGACATGAGATGCCAGATATATTTATACTACATTTTAAATCATGCCACCCAATAGTCACTAAACCCTCATCCAGTAATATTACATCACAATCTGTTGCCTTAAGCAGCACTCATCACTGTTGCTTGAAGCCAGTTTCATCTGATCATTATTTTTGTGAATCCATAAAATTAAGATATGGACCTTAATTTTTTTTGCCAAAAATCAAAGAGGACACTTATTTTGGATCCCATATATACTTACCTATATTTTTTGTTTCAACCTTTCTACACAGTAAATCCTCGAAACCTTTTTTTTTCTTTTGCGTCCAATGTCCTCAAAAGCATGGTAGTTATATTAAACTAGTTTTAATCTTTGTGCTCACAGTTTGCAACATGTGTAAAAAAAGCTAGGCAGAACAAATTTCAACAAAAGAATATGATGGCTACCTCCAATAACCAGATACCGAAAGAACAACCACCCAGAAACAACTGCTTCATTCACCTGCATAACCAGATAAAAACATAAATGTCATGTCTAGAGCATTCACTTCTCTCTTTCCCCTTTATTTTCTAGCACTCACGAGAAAATACTCAAATTATCAGAGTAAGATAATGCATGTACATAAGTCCAATTGCTCTAATAACAATTTAGTAGTGGCGAGTAAAAGAAAAGGATGAGTTGAAAACACGTCTTCCAGGCTGATTTCTTTTACTGTCTATTGACCTACTTAGCTCAGTGTACGGCAATAACAAGTGCCTGCATTCCCATACTAGCATGTCCTAAATTAAAAGTGCAAAATAAAAGTCACTAGTCTGTTGTAATATTTCCAATATGTGTCCTCTTATAATAAGAATTAATTACTTCAGTCAAATTTTAGGTTGTAGGGGTACTAAAAAGGGAACCTTGTAGCAATATCATGAAGTGATAATGAATGCATTTTCCACGCCTTTATTATTTAGGCTTTTTTTCACACATATAACAGGACAAGTGAATATAAAAGTGATACAACACTAAATAAATACTAAGCCATAAAATGTGAATACACTACCTTACGAGGTTTAGACCTCATAACATCACAATCTTGCTTGTTAAAACCTATAGCAGTGGCAGGCAATCCATCAGTAACAAGATTGACCCACAGTAGCTGGACCTGGAGATACCAAACAAAAGATCAAATAAATCTCACCACACAGCTTTAAAGTGCACGCTTTGGGATTCCGAATCCACCAAAGTTTCAACATGAAGAAAATGAGCATGCTCTACATTTACTGTTGATGAGATTTTGAATATGTAGCATGAAGAGAGTGAATGCAGTATGCCTTGTATAGAATATTCACATTCTATGCACATGCATGATGTGCAATCTGAATGCATTTGATAAAAAATTAAATAACATAAATATTTTCAATTAAACTCACAGGAGCGAGGGTATCAGGTATTCCAAGTACAGCTGCTACAAATATGCAAACTACTTCACCAATATTTGATGATATCATGTATCTGATGAACTGCTTAGTGTTATTGTATATAGCCCTTCCCTCTGCAACAGCCTGTCCATGATTGAAATGCTTAAAAAAGATTAGCCACCAAAAAAGATACTGTTCAGAAAATAAATTGTGTCTTATTCATCGTTACAATTCAGAACATATGATAATTACCAAAGGTATTTTAGGGAATATATCACAGAAATAAACCAGAAAGTAATGCAGACACTTCTGAAAAGGACAAGGAAAGACACATACCGCAACAATTGAAGCAAAGTTGTCATCAGCCAAAACCATATCTGAAGCACTCTGGAATTTCAAGACATTAAATGATGAGAAAAATGGAAGGACCGAACATTTACAGTTGCACCAGTTATACTGTCCAAATTGTGTATTGGGAAATTTTGAATGGGTAATGTAGAATTTTAAACCGATGTACATATAGGGTCAGGTCAGTCTCAGCCTATACAACTAGAAGGTAAACCTTAATAGTTGGTATTAACTCTTCTCTTCCCTTTATGTGGGACCAGACACCATGTAAAGTATATCAAATGAAAAAGGTGCTGAAAGAACAGTACTCCACCTGTTCCAAAATTAATGTCATGTATGATTTTGTTTGCAAATCAAGGATTAGTAGGGTTAGTGTTTCCCTTCGCACCATCAACCCAGTTATTTCCACTTGTTAAGACACTCATGTGGTGGTGTATAACTTATACAAGGATATTTTGGTAATCCATGCATAACCCACTTCCTTAAAAAGAAAATGGACACTCATTTTGAAACATTAAATTTAGGAATTTCAAACGGAGGGAATATCTACTCAAACTTGTGTCAAGTGTCTCGCCGGCAAATCTAATAATGCTCACCGACTATTATCATGAATAAAATACTCTGCTAACCATTGCAATAATTATCAAATTCTATTGTGCAAATAATACTGCCACTTAGTAGCAGATCAACGCTTCATATCATAGCTTCAAGAGAGAGTGAAGGATATAACTTATAGATGTCACGTTTTGAGGCAGCTTAAAGCACTTAAATGATGCTTTTGAATACCAAAACTATGTATACTTCAAAGTTTAATGCTCAGGGCCACTCGATACCTTGGCAACTGCTGTTCCCGATCCCATTGCAATTCCTATATTTGCCTTCTTTAGTGCAGGAGCATCATTGACACCATCACCAGTCATTGCCACCTGCAATTAATGAAAGGCATAAACTGCAAAGTGATGACTCCAGCATTCATAGTTTATACTTTATAGCGAGTCCTAAACTTGAGAAGAAGAAAAAACCCTTGTATTGATCCTATTGCGTCATTCAATTACATATGAGCTAGGATTAGTGTGACAAATGAGAAATAAAAAGGAAGTGTGTTTGTATAACCCTCATCATGTCTTATTTTGATTTACACACGTGGCATTGGTGAGATCGAAGTTTGTATATTTTTTATCAGCAAAGAAAAATTATATTGCCCAGGAAGGAGGACAGAAAACAGAGCTTAACAAAAGTAACTCAGAATAGAGGAAACTAACCTGAAATACAAATCCTTTAATATATGGTTGCAATTCTTTTCCACGTTCGAGAACATGTATTTACATTTTGTTTCTTAAAAACTAGGTTGTGGTATCAAAACCAGCACTAGGACAATTTTACGTACTTTTGCTCCATTTCAACTGAAATAGACCACCATGCAATATTCGTCTATATCACTCCACTTCATCTATTAGAATCTTGGTCCTAGGAGAAACGTTATCCACCTTTATATCCATAAAACAAAAAATACACAACGATGGTTACTTTCAAGCATCTTGGGTAAATTTTACCAAATGACAAGAACATCTGACCCCACAAATTATAAAATGCTTAATTTGTTCCGACACCTAGAACTATTAAAATCTTCCAGTGCTATAGTCTAAATATTATTTTCTCCAATTTCCCAAAGAAATTACAACGAGCCTACATATGTATTCTGATCCCGTCTCAATATGCCCAATATTACATAGTTAGATTTTCTTTATTGTTATTGTGGTTTAGATCACACCACATAGATGATAAATAAGAGCAGAAAAATAAGTTTCAACAGAATATTACGAATCTACGGCTATAGAAACCTTTACATATATAATGTATCAAATACCTACCACTTCATTTTGGTGCTGCAAAGCCTCAACCAACATCCTTTTATGAGAAGGTTCAACCCTAACAACTCAAACCATTCACATGGAATCAAATTGAGTAAGGAAGATGACAAAATTGTAGGATTCTGAAACGAATTTTTAACAGAATTGACCAACATCGTGCAAAAAGCATCCAGTATACCTGGTGAAAAGAATCATACGTTGCAGGGCCAGCGTTCGTTGCAATGCTGGAAGTTCTTCAAACTCAGAAGCAGTGTAAGAATGTCCTGAAAAATCTTCCAAGTGGTCAAAGGCACCAATCTTGTGGCAAATTGATTCTGCTGTGGTCTGAAGTTATGTCCAAATTTAAACAAAAGACAAACATAAATATGAAAAGATAAAAATACAAACAAAAAATACAACTAGAAAATACAAGCTCAATTATTGTACTACCTTGTTGTCTCCGGTCACAACTATAACACGTATGCCAGCGGTCACGCATGAAAGCATAGCATTTCTCACTTCTTCTCTCGGTGGATCAAGCATCCCAACCTTCCATGATTAAAAACAACATAAGGAATGCACAAGAACAAGAAATGTTACAATTATTTCTTTGAAAACAATATGCAAAGAGATGGCGTTTATTTCAGGTGTATAATTTAACTGAACAGGAGATAGATTTGGTCTGAGGTAAGATTACTGCAGGTGATCTTGAGGTCACAGGTTCATGTCAAGGAAACCTCTGCAAAAGCTGTGGTTAAACATGTAACGACACAGAACCCCGCAATGATGGGAGACTCATGCATATGGATACCCTTTTATTATAATTGATAGTTAAATTCCATATATTGCAAACTTCAACTGTATATTCAAGGTCTAGTCGTATTTTAAAACTGTAAATGGTAATTCCAGAAAGAATTGTATTCCATTTGCTTATACTTGGAAAATAAGATCCTGTATATGAAATGAAAACTGCGAAGTAGAGTATACATAGTTTCACAAGAGGTGAGTATAGAGTTCATAGTGTTCAAGTATCGCATGTTTAAATATGCGGATTTCAACACTTGATTTAGGTTGGAGCAACTTTACCATGTGATATTAGTTGAAGTTAGCTAACCATGGACTAAACACATGGGTACAACTATTTACAGAAGTACATTATGAAGAAAACGCATACCAACCCAATAAACGTTAGGTCTTTCTCATCATCACGGGAGATACTTTGCTGGCCCGGGGGCATGCGTTTCATGGCAAGAGCCAGGCATCTCAATGCATCTTTTCCTGCAAAACTGATCAATATACATGTTTTCATACAACAAAAACAAAAATCCAAGCAGCTGTGTACCACAGCCCTCCAAAACCAGCAGTGAATAAAATACAAAAGGAAACGAGTGATGTAGAATAGAACATAAAATACTGAATGCTAAAATGGCCATTATTGTTTTAGTGATAGCTACAAGGATTCAAAGAATAAGTAGCTTAATATCTCAACATAGTAATCAGGATAATCCACAACATAAGACTTTTTTTACTCCTGAGTGAAGTGTTTCCTTGAAACTAGAATTGGCACTAAGTGTTGGCATGTAACCATAGTATAAAAAGGCTATTGAGGCTTACGCCTTGAGGCTCGCCTCAAGGTGAGGCGGTCAAAAATAGCTTTTGAGGCTACGCCTCAGATTTTAGGCTAAATTTTAAATTTTTATAGCCCATTTTGACATTTTATGAATGTTAAATACATCTGGATTTTTTAAAATGCTGTTATTGAGCCTCTTATGTTGGAAAGAAGCTAAAGCTAACCTGATAAATATAAGGAATATCAAATTAAAACATAAATTAGAAGAGAAATCGGCAACAGCTCTTCCTTCGCCCTCCATCTACAACTCCTTTTCTAGCCAACCACGCTTCTCCCTCAGTTTTTTTTTGCTTATTTTGCTGATTTATTATTTGTTTTGCAGATTTTTCTTAATTTATAATTGCTTATTTAACTTTTGGTGATTCTTTGATGATTTCTATTTGTTGTTTATTTTGCCATTTTTTATTTTTATTTTTATTTTTTCTTATTTTTTCTTATTTATATCATATTTTATGAACTTATTAGTCTTATTATTGAGGCTTACGCCTCGCGGTGCTAAGGGAAAACGCCTCAACTCCCGATTTAGCCTTTTTAAACTTTGCATGTAACTATTGGAAATAGCTCAGCTTTTCTCATGAGATGTAGTCTCTCAATCAAATATCAACTAGGGAACATGCATCTTTTTTAAAGTATAAAAAGCTTCTTTTCTTTTTTTTGATTTCAAGACTTGAGCATCACAGTTTAAGTTTCTTTATGCAGCCGCTAAAAACATTATGGCACACAATTGTGCAGCTGGAAAGAGTTTCCAGTAGACTACATATCTGAGCCTAAAGTCATGTCCTCCTTTTAGAATATATATGTAAGAATGAGCGTATCATATGCAAATGACACTAATTACAAATGAAAACTCTATATTATGAATTTATAGATCCTTGCAAGTTTTGAAAGGAAAATAAAACACAAAAAATTAGAGTCTCCTTAAAGCATGAATATCAAACAAAACAAAGCCCACCTGTGAAATTTTGAGTCAATTTCAGCTTTCACGTTAGCAGTCAGTGCAACAGTAGTGCCATCAGCATTGCATAGAATATTTGTGCATCTAGAGATTATACTTTCCGGAGCACCTTTAGAAAACATCACATCAAACTGATTTCGGCTGCAAAGGACACTCATCATTTTGCGATCACGAGAAAAATCTAATTGAGAAACCTGCAAATCATATGTTCAGGCTTGAATAATTAAACTTGCAGAATCATATCAAAACAAAAATCCTTGGTGGAATGAACCCACTTTCCAACACACATTTTGAGAACCCTTTTACTAATTCACGTTACCAATACCACCACTGTAAAATATATTCAAGCACCACAATCACCTGCTTCGTATAATATAGTAAATATTTGACACTTTCAAAGAATGAAACCAACAGTTAGCTTGACAAACTAGATCCAAAAAACCACATGCAATAGGGAATCATTCAATACATATTTTTATAAAAAAGTTAATTCATTACTGTACATCAACACACAAACACAGGCAAAGGACTTCAATACCACGCATTAAATAGAACAAAATTAAAAATCATCTGGCCATGCATATACACCCACGACATAGACAGAGAAAAAAAAATTAACTGCCATATCTGGAAAAGTTGGAAATTACGTTCAAAATTTTCAGAATATAATTGAAGGTTACAATGATGTTAAAATTTACATGGCAACCCAATTACTATAAAAAAACAAACCTTTCTGAACTGGTTCTCCCAATAGTGACTACAATATGAAGCACGCTCATGCTTGCTCAGCACGTTCAGAGAAGATGGCATAGAATCAAACCCAGGAAGACCAACCTGAAAAGAGAAAAAAATATAAGCACTAAGCAGGTAGTAGATGGAATAGACAATTATAAGCAAGCATATAGAAGGGAAAGGGGGGTAGATGACAATGAAGAAAATAAGCAACTGCCCAATGGGTTGGAAACCCCCCATATGACCGAGCTAAACAAACCAACCTTTTCTGCTAGGACACGCAGAGCAACTTCAGTTGACTCACCGATCTTCTCATAGTTATTCTTGTCCGGGTTATATTGTAAGATGGATTCATTGCAAAGAGCTGAACACATGGCTATATGGAGAAGGCAAGGCATTTGTGCAGGAGTCTCAAGCTGCAAGACAATCAACAAAACACACATTCATACTGCGTACGTGTGAACAACAAATTATCTGAAAATTGGATACCTGCACCCCAGTACTATTAAAGATGCTGCCTTCTGGTGCATACGTCGTCCCACTGATACTGTACTCAGAAACCACAGGACCTTGGTGTACAGATTGAACCACACATATCTGGTAAAAAAGCAACAGAAAAATCAACGAAGGAAATCAAACACTAGGGAGATAAAGAATGTGACGTCCATATTGTCTAGCAAGCAACCGAACATATAAATCCCTTAACTTAATTCTCCAGCCATGAAAACTTTTCAAGGTTCTCAAACTAATCAATACATCCATATCATATGCATGTTTGCTCATGTACCGTAGAGAAGGAAGTGAAAACTAGTAAATGGCATACCAAACTTAACAATATGGGGTGAAAAAATCAATGGCAACATCAATCAAACCTCTCCAGCTATGACAGGTTGGCAAACAGGAAGTGCAGAGAATCTTTTGAAAAGAGCGTGAAAAACTACCATGACCTTTTCAATTTCCAATTCAAGCAAACAAAAAATTGAAAATAAATACACGAGTGTGACATAATTTTATAATTTGAACATCAACTATAATAAACCAATGGATTGTAATAATATATATATATATGTATTTTTTAAATTTATTTTAAGGCTTGTCCAGACGTATATACTTTCGATCCTGCCAACTACATCATATCAACATTAAACTTGTCACCTTTGAGACGAGTCTGACATAATTTTATAATTTCAACATCAACTATATTAAACCAATGGATTGTAATAATATATATATATATATTTTAACTTATTTTAAGGCTTGTCCAGACGTATATAGTTTCGATCCTGCCAACTGCATCAAATCAACATTAAACGAGTCACCTTTGAGACAGACATCATATTGGTAGTCAGGGTGCCAGTTTTGTCACTGCAAATTACAGTTGTGCAGCCTAAGGTCTCCACGGAAGGCAATGATCGTACAATGGCATTTAGCCGAGCCATCCGTTTTGTCCCAAGAGCCAAACACCTAAAAGGAAGAAAAAAACACTCTTAAGGATGAAACCAAAAACATTAGCTTCTCATAGATAGCATGCATCCTGACAAGATCGCCTAGAAATGGGATTAAAAAAAATTAGTAAACAATACTCGAATAATTAATCCAACAGAATGTACAATCAAGTTCCCCATGGAACATACCATAGTGAAAACATAACTTTTAGACTACTGAAAAGCAGGAGTACATAAACATTGAAACACTGATGAAGTTAATAAACAAAAAAATGAAACTGACATAAACTAGTTCAGCTAAGGGTATGTATGATTGAAACTCTTTAATATTTAGGTGTGAATGCACAAGTCTCCTGTGGAGTTGATCTGTTTAGAAGGAGACAAATTTTATAAGACGGAGGGTGTACATTATACACCAAGCAAGATGACTCACGTGGTTACAACAGCTGGAAGCCCTTCAGGAATTGCTGCAACTGCAAGAGCAACTGCAATCTAGGGCAGGACAAGAAAGTGCCGGTCATAAACTTAAAAAGGAAAGCATATATTGAATACAAAGTAAACACACCGATAAACCGTATAGGGTATAGACAAGTAGTAAGTAGGTCATGGTTATTCCAAATAAACAAATCAGAAAATGTACTCTCTCTTCTTTTTGAAGGAAAAGATGTAATGAAATAGAGGAACATGGAAATTTACTGTTCTTTTCCTTCTGGAAGAAGCATTCCGGAAAATTCCAAGAAATGTGGAAGAGAACTTTTTAAACCAGATCAGTTTTATTCTGAAAAGCAAATAAAATATACAAACTTCATCCATGAAAAACTACCTTGAAGTAATGGATTGCACCTTGCAATAACCCTCCATGAGAAGGATCGCGGAAGTGACCAATGTTAACAACCCATACCAGTATACAAATACCGGCAATAACCTGAAACGACCACAAAAATGTTAAATTCTGCATTATAAAGAAAATATGATCTTTACTGATTATATTTTTGGGTGGAAGTGGGGGCATAAGGAGAGCCTCGAAGAGATGAAGGGACAAAAATTCTCCCTTATGCCGTAAAGCACCAAATCAACTAATTAGTCGCATGGGTTCCGGAATTTTCTTATCCTCATATAAGTCATATGCATCAAAATAAAACCTTTTGCTGGTCAGATGTCAATTATTTCATCTAGGCCCAAATCGACACAGCTTTTCAAATAAAACTGTTCTATTCAACCCCAATTTCTTCAGGCTGATGAAAAGGGAATTCATTCTTAGCAATAATTTTTTTTTCTTAATCCTTAATATCAACATCTTTTGCCAATTGTTAATTTGTTATAGATTCAGTGGAAAAGAAAACCATGGATAGAATTATATCCCACAGATCAAGCTTGGACAGTTAAGGCTGACGATATGCAATTACCTTCGCTAAAAAAGATCCAAACTCGTCCAGTTTCTTTTTCAATGGTGTTGCCTCCTGCAACAAATAGTAGTCATGAACAACAAGAACGTACGGAAACTACTATTTTACATGGATGTATGTATAATTACCGAGCTGCTAATTCAAAATTTACTGAAACAACATGACATAATTTACTAACTGTACAAAACAATAAAAAAAGAGTTATGTTGGCAAATACATGATTTTATATAGCATGACGCAATAAAAAAGAACGCAAAAGAAGTGCCAGAAAGTTTAAATTATTTAACAGTTTGACAAAACAATACATCCACAAAGACAAAAGGTGCATTTAAAAACTTTACAATTCTCACCTCTTCTGTTTGCAACATTGAGTCACGTATGCTACCCATAGCGGTGTCAGTACCAACTCGAACTACGACAGCCCTGGCTCTTCCAGCTACCACTACTGTTCCCTGTCATTTAGAATATGTTGAAACTCTGTTGCTGACAAAGTTTTGAAAGGCATAGGGTCTCCATAGAGCTTTACGAACAACAATAAGGGAAAATCCCAGTTGGTGTGACTGCTTAAATTTGATTAAGACCCATGAAGTCGGTACTTATCAATGCAGCATTATCAAAGAAAACAATGATTGAAATCTTGCAATTGAACCTGGCAGTAGGGTCTAGTATTAATGAAGGATAATTTATTTTTGCCTTCTAGTCAGGAAGTAGAACCTGACTAGTATTCTAATTCCTGTATGCACAAGTATTCTAGAGATGACTATACATGACTTCTCCAGCTCACACATCTTAGAGAACAATCAATTATTATTTTCTATGTCCATTGGCATCTGTTTAATTAAAAAAAGTTTGAAGAAGTTTACCGAGAAAAGCATATTTGTCTTGTCTTGGTAAACAGCATTGATGGCCACGGTGGATGTAAGCTCCTTCTCCACAGAGTAGCTCTCACCTATTACCAGAAACAAAAAATCCATCAGATGCATTTTACATATGCTTGAATACTAAGTTCTAATTCGATAGGATAAAAGCAAGAGAGACAGATAGAATTCAACAATACGTATAAATGTCACATAATTTACCCTGGCAAAGTTAGCAGAAACTCCACAAATGTATGAGCATACCAATAATAAGCAGTAACTAAGACACGTTTGTTTAAACCTTTCTATAACTATATACACATATATATTACCAACAATAAAATGCATATATCAGTAAATGGGCCTAGTACACGAGGCTCCCTCCGTTAGGTTGGTGAGGGTCATTAAGTAGGCAGCCGCCCTCTGCTTTTGCAGAGAAGCTGCTTCCAGCTTTAGAAAATAAACAATACACCAAACATTCAAACTGACACACCGAAACATTAACTTATAATTAGAAAGGAAACCAAGGGTTGTGGGAGAGTAGCAGGGACTTCATGTAAGAAGCATGAGGTCACTAGCTCCAATCCCCGCACTTGTGGTTATTGTTAATAAAAAAACTTATAATTAGGTTGAAATGAATTGGGGATCAAAGCATCCAAATAGTTTGACAAGCCTCCATATCTGCTGATAAAAACAGTCTTATATGATTCCAGTCAAACCAAATGAAAAGGTAAGGAGGAGTCCAGATAATCTGACTAATGCAACAACATTAAAGCAGAATGCAGTAGATTGCCATTTGCAAAGGTAACCTGGATGAGGTGTTGACTAAAAATCTGATATGTGCCAATAAAAGTTTATAACCAAACTCAGAACCCAGGTACCATGATAAAGAATGATAGATGATGTTCACTCCGCACTAATAAGAGTCATCTTTTCCTAAATTGGGTGTTCTAAATTAAGTTTCACTTTTTTCTTAAAGAAGTGAATTATGCACGGATTACCATTGATATCCTTTGTGTGAGTTGGTTATTACTACATGAGTGTCTTAACAAGTGGGACAACAAAGAGAGCATGTGGGGTGTGGGGAAGGATGAGAACTAACTCCATTAATCCTTAATTTTTGCACAAAATCAAACATTACACATTCACAAGTATTTTGGAATGGTTGGAGTAATAAAAATTCAATAAGTACTTTTTTCTTTGGCAGATCAACTTCAATTATCATCAACCATTATCAGGCGCATGGTCCATTCAGAATACTTGGTCGAGGGGAATGGCTTGGTTAACAAGATATTCATTGCAAAAATAAATAAAATATATTAGGATAAAGAGAAACTAAAACTGTTATTGTTTTCTTTGGCTGATTTAACTTCAATTATAATAAAGCATTATCCAATGCAACATATATTCAGAGTATTTGGTTGAGCAAGTAGTTGTACCAGTAAGAATGGCTTGATCAACGCGAAATTCATTACTGAGCATCTCTATCATCCTCATATCAGCTGGAACTTTGCATCCCACTATTCATTCCACAAAAAAGTCAACTTCTGCAGATAATTCCATAAACAAGCTTTGCACGGGAAATTTGAATAAGCAATATATTGTCGCCAGAAGGTATATGTGAGCACATTACCGCTAACTTCTACAATATCCCCTGGAACAAGTTCTGTAGCTGAAACAATGGCAAAGCAACCTATAAAAGGAAGTGTTACAAATACAGGGAATGGCAGAAAAATGTGTATTTGAAGTCAGGTTTGAATTCCTGCCTGCTTGACACATGGATTATAGTTTTGAAATACTAAGAGCAAGCAACATGACCTATAAAAGTTACTGTATGCTGGAGGTCAGAACTCAAGCTATATACTCATCCATGACAGATATAACTATATATTTTGGTTTTAGTAAAGATAAGGATTTCAGATGTAGATCTGAAACTCAGTCTATACTTACAGGTGTAAGGAACAAGAGTGTAAAAGAAGTTATAAAAAAAATAAACAAACAAAAGTAGAGTTGAAACGTGAACATAAATCTTCTACAACTATATAAATATCTACTATTTTATTCGTCCTTCATCTTTGATATGAAACACGACAGTTATAATGGAACAAGTAACTCTTTTTGGTAATTCACTGGTAGGGTCCTCTTTTTTTTTGATAAGCTTCGGAATATTATTGCAATAGAAAAACAATAATACAATAAAGGAACCAACCCTCTACCACAACAGGTAATCATTGTGGCAAATATTTAATTTACCATTTCTCTGCACTGTAGCAATGTCAGCTTGATATGCACGCAATTCCTGACCAAAAAAATGAGAATCAAATAAAGAATAAGCTGTTACAATACTGAGTCAAAATATCAGAATTTGAAATTTGACTACATCAGGAATACTTGCATGATTTATCTCTAAAATGCAGCAAGGAGAAAAGGAAAAATGAGCTAGAAGAATACGGACTGGAATTGAAATATCTCCAGAATAACAAAGAAAATCGATGATAGGGCGGATAAATAGCATCTTTTATCTCTACTATGAAGGAAGGTGGTAAAGAAAAAGAGTGATGATGTGAGACTGAGAAATAAAGGTTCCAAGGAAAAATTAATACAACTAAAGCAGCGTATAGACAACTTTGATTGATTAAGGCACAAGATAGAAGACTCTCTGAATCCTAGAAAACATAAATTTACAATGAGATCAGTACCACCAAACTTCTATAATAAACATGTGATTTTATCGTGTAGCATGTCCCTGATGTTGTTGCTTCAATTAAAGAGGTAGCAGCTAGTAAAAATAGTACTCCAGAAGAATCCAAGACCTTTTGTATGAAAAAAAAGAACAAGTAGAAAAGGTACTCGCAAAGTTACCTCAAGAGCCTTCTCCGCGTTTGTTTCAGTAATCACCCCAACTGCTGCATTGGCTGCTAATATCATTAGGATAACCTGCAAATTTAATAAATCCACACACGTACTATAAGGACCAAGTTATTGGCCAAGTTTGCAAAATTTTAATGGTTGATAATATGTAATGGACCACTCCAATTGAAGCAGTTTTTTAAATGGTTGGCAATGAAAAAGTATGTAAGTTGAATGTCAGAGAATATTGGAAAGACTAAACATAGGCCCGAAATCATCTTGCGTTGCTGTAAACAGTACAATTCACACAGAAAGACAACTTTTAATTAACTAACAAGTAGAAGTAAGTATGTGGACTCAGCAAACTTGCTCTTAAATATATCAAGTGTTTTATTAGTAGGTCCTGGGCCTTTTTTAAAGCTCACAATTACCAACACAGACACTCGATCTGGACTCAGGTTGTCGGTTAATTAGTTAACCTCACAGATTAGGAACTCCATCTTCATTCAAAAGACTAGGCATTTAAACAATATATAAGTTTTGCTTGCTTCAAAAGTTAAGAGCACTTGTACTAAAACTTTTCCCTGAAAAAACTAGAGCAGGTGTTAAAAATCAGACACAAAATTATGCATACATATACAGACTTAAGCTCCAACCAAAAGATCGGTCTTTGAAAGAAAAACAGTGCCACTACCTACTGGTTCAGATTGAACAAGTTAGCTAAGGACAACAAATAGGTACGCCCAATACAATTCTGATACATGACCTAGAACACTTTGACTAGTAACATAGCACACCACATGGCAGCCAGTAGTATTTTATAATTCTTTTTTGGTCCAATATCTAGCTGCAAAACAACGATCAGCCTCCCCTACCCTTAAACACACTCCATCTTAGAAAATAATAACAAGAAACCGGCTTATTCAAGATGAAAGGCATGATGTCTTACAGAAGGCTCCAAGAAGGCTGTCAAGCCAGTCTCGCCATTGATCAAAGCCAAAATAAAAGAAACGATGGCAGCAGCAATCAATATCTTGACAAGCAAATCATCAAACTGTTTCAAGACCAATTTCCAAAATGGAGTCCCTGCATACAATAAGATGTGAGACATAAGGTTCACCTCATCCATAGGAGTAAAGGAGTGTTATTCCTTTCAAAGACAATAAACAGTAGAACATGTACCAAAGGGACTACAGAACAATCTTGCACAATCCCTATAGTGTAATCAATTTCAATACAAAACAAGGCATATCTACTTGTGGAAGAATATTGAAACAGTCGTATTGCTGCCCAATTTTGACCTATACTTTTATATACACATCCATATATGGAATAATTTTCACCGTTTATGAAGAGCAATATGTGTCATTATATGCAGTGGATGTGCATTTCAAATAGTTGATTCTTGTGGAAGATTTCTACGGTTGCAAACTTATTACGGTTTCTTACAAGACTACTATTGTCTTCATCTAAGTAAGATATGGAGGTTCATAGAAGATTACTAAGACTTCCGGAACAATCATGGGAATTCCGTATTTGCCCTCACTGGAATGTAGGGTCTTCTTTTGACGAAACAATTTATCAGTATCAAGACCTTGCAATGTTATGAGCATGGCATTATTGAGCACACACGCACACATAAATAGGGAGGGAGCATAAATTATGTACTTACTTTTCTCTTCAGGCAGTACTGCATTCCATACCAGAAACATGCACCCAAAGAGAGAAATGAGTAAGCCACAAATTCAAAGAAATATATGTAAGAGACACAAACTCGTGCATGCTTTGTTACAATATTGCTGGAGATATTAGTTCATACCACGAATCTTCATTGGGTACTACCATGAAAAGATATTTCAAGTAATTTGACCCTGAGAAATAGAATGTGTGTGCGCACATTGTTAAAGCTAATGAGTTCATCTTTGCAATGTGGTGCTACCATGAGGTTTCCATCTATCAGTTGAGTGCTGTCATTTTTCTCTTGCATAGTGGAGAAAATAAAATCTCCAATTTACAAAGAGGTGTTATGGGTTAGTGATCCTCTCAAGCAATCAAGTGTATTGACATGGTACAATCTTCATCAATCATGTCACCGGCACACCACAGCAGTGAGGAAAAAAGGATTTAATACTTCCCTTGTGGACAGGCCAAGCACCAATAGTGCATATGGAATATGAACAATTGAGCATCAGAACTCGGTCGAGAATAGAATACTACCCGAAATAGGCTAACAGAAAGGAAACCCCACATACTAGCTATACACTCATGTTATCGTCTTGTATGGCCAATTGCCCGTGTATGATTTGTCAAATGGGAAGCTAGAAGTATAGGTATGTACTGAACTGACAACATACCATTTCTACCGTATTGTCTTGCGTGTTGCACAACCTGTAAACAACAAGAAATAAGTTATACAAACCTCAGCAGAACTGCCTAGCTACAACCAAACTCAGGGTACCCAATGTCATTGCATACCTTAATCAATAACTAAAAGCTCAATCAACAATGATACTAAATTCAGCAAATTACCTGATCATCAGAAAGGCCTCTACTTGGATCAACCCCAAAGTAATCCAGTACCTGCCCATCCACACAGAACAGTGAGGATTCACAGAAATCATCTCAAAACCACTCCAGACAACAGTTCACAACTTTATACAAACCAAGACCCCAATTTGGGCAATACCCATGTTTTAATTTCCCACAAAGATGAAAGCAGGTTACTAAAAACCAGTTAAAACGAGGTTCAATTGAGTTGACCAAAATGCAGATATTCCGCTCGTGAATTTTCTCGGGAACCAATCAACTGAAAATTGGAGATAAATCGCCGGTAAATGGAAGAGAGAGAGTAGATTTACCTCGGCGACGGATCTGGCGTAAGCGTCCTCCATTGGAGAGGCAGTGACTGGCCTGTGCTCACGGTGATCCTCACTTTTAACCGTTGAGATCTAAAGGGTCCGATCTGTGAAAATACGGGTGGTTGAGATTTGATCTGGAGTCAAATCGCGATCGGTTTGGTTCGATGAAGAAGTGCTAAGAGAATCGGAAGCCCATATCATTACTCCGGCGGCGACGTGATTGAGTCTGCTTCACTGAACAGTGAAGTAAAAGTGGATCTGAGTTGCGTGGGCCTTAGGATCGTGGGCCTAGTGTGATCGATGCACCATCACACAAGAGATCACAAATTTATAAAATAAAAAAAAGAACTTAATGATTTGGTTTTTATTATAAATATGAGAGAATCATTTAATTATTTTCAAAACTCAAAACTATTGGTTAACTGCTGAGAACTAAATTGATTTGTGTCGAAAGTGGAGTATGTGAATTGAATAAGGGATAATTTCATAAATCACTCCCTAGATTATGTCAAATCTCACGTAACATCTCTTGAAAAAAAAAATTTGAGCGTGACCCCCTTAAAATGTTAATTTTCTCACTTAATGCATTTATGTTAAATATTAACGTTAAAATGTCCTTACAGATGTTTTTAATTTGCAAATCATACCATTTTGCTCTCTCTCTCTCCTCCCTCCTTCTCTCGGCTCGAAAATGTTCAGAGAGAAAAAAAGGAGACGTGAGGGGGGGGGAGGGAGAGAGAGAGTAGGCTTTGCAAATTAAAAACATCTTTAAGGGCATTTTAGTCATTTTAACGTTAATATTTAACATAAATGCGTTTACATGAGAAAATTAAAATCTTAAAGGGGTCACGCTAAGAACAAATATTTCAAGGGGTGCCATGTGAGATTTGGCATAATTTAGATGGTGGTTTATGATATTATCCCATTGAATAATGAGGAAAGAGATTGTGTTATTTATCCTGTATTGTTATTTTGTTTTTGTAAACTTTATAATCCAATATGGTTGTAATGGTTAAATCTTAACATTCACTTCGTTAGTATTTTTTACGATTGTAAATTAAAAAAATTTGGTTATAAATAAAGTTTAATTTTGTCTAGTTTAACATATAGATTGAGTCTAAATTTAAAAATTGTAAGTTGATCGGTTCTAACTTGGTAAACACAAGAAACGAAGTAGATAATGTGGTCACTACTAAATGGTTTCCTCACATAATAGTTCCGGGTAGGGTTCCAAAAGTTAGAGAAACAAAGGGTCGGGTTAGGTCTGATTTCGGACATGTCCGACTCCAGAATCATGCCCACTCTTAACCATCAAAATTATTATGCCAATATTATTTATATTTTCTTTTAAGACTCGCATCCCGCTCTCGTGCTCCCAAGTCAAGACATGTTGATAAACCATTCAATACAATATGTAATATGTATATTCTACTTCTGCTTGGGGCGAGTTCTTATTGTTCTTGACTTTACTTTAGCTTTCATTTATTTCGATGAAGAGTCAAGATGAGTTGGAAGGATCAAAACCACCAGATTGAACATTCTATTTAGGTTTCATCAACACACTTCACTTTACGCCTTTAGTCGTGGATGAGTCTTCCGCTTTTGGGGCTTCTTGGTAGATTAGGGTCAAATTCTTATATGATTAAAGAACTTTCAATCTTTCTCTCTCCTTTTCTTTCGGATGTTTTCACGAGTGTTACTCTTATCCAATAGTTAAATAAGTTCGTTCCTTGAAATTACTTAAACATAATAATTGAGACTATCGTAAAGTTAAGACATCGCAGAAATATGACGATTTATCCCTACTAAACTGTTTATTAAAATACTGTCGCAAAATAAAATAGCATCCCTTATAATTATAATTTGCAAAATAATGACATTGTTTTTTTTCATTTTCTTCCTCTTATCCCTCTCCTTTATCTCCTCCTTGAAAATAAATCAATCCATATTGTTAATAAATGTTGAACCTAATTTAACTTCACTCAATTATTATTATTTGATATCACTCAATATTATTATTTGACTCAATATTATGATTTGACTTTAACCTAAATTTGAGCACACTGCTTAAAACAAAGAACCCCAAATTGATTCCACAACCAATGGTTCAATAGAAAACATAAGTTTTTCTCGAATAAGCTGGAAATTGTAACTTGATTTTTTGCCTACAAATCTACAAATATAGTAATATTAGCTTGGCAATGCATAAAATACCTACGTAAACAACAAAACAGATGAAATAAAGTGAAATGCAAAGTTTTCCTCAAAATAATATGTAGAATGTTTTTGCATCAATCCTCGCGTGTATATTTTTAATATTCCATTGTACAACGATTCACTGGTCCTCGTTGAACATATGATAAATAATGTGTTTATAAGATGTAGTCAATGACTTGATGGTGTAGTAAACGTAGAGCATAGTGAATTGATGTTTTGATACCCTTTAATGAATGGTGTCGATACATATACATAATGAATATCAATTATTCAAAACATGTCACCAAATGACTTTTTGTGTGGTCAAGTTTACTTCCCGCCGCCATTTCGATATGCCAATATTTATTTCAGCCAATAAAATTGATCACTATCGAACACTTAGATTTATTAGCGAGTTGAACCTAGTCTTTCACTAGTCAAACCTATACTAGTACATTTCACAGCTGGCTCTCGACGCATATAAATTGTCATTGAAAAATAAACTTAATGGAATCAACGAAAGTCACCATTAGGCATGTACTCGCATTCAGTGCAGGTGACGAGTTGAAACAGTAATATACAATCCTACTACATATTAAATTTGTTTTCAATAATGTCTACAATTATTCTACAAATAATAAATTTTTTGAAGTTGTGTATACTAGTCCTCATGGTACATGTTAGGTTTGACCGTCTCCTACCCACTGCAAATTTCAGTGATGAAGCCAGTAAATCAGCGAAACATATCCAACGAAACATTGAAGTTAACCAAAATCTCGAGGTCACTAGCTTGTATGATAGTTTTGGGTAACC
Organism: Geranium rotundifolium; assembly: GCA_963920655.1. Classification (NCBI taxonomy): domain Eukaryota; kingdom Viridiplantae; phylum Streptophyta; class Magnoliopsida; order Geraniales; family Geraniaceae; genus Geranium; species Geranium rotundifolium. Next base: position 4,732,218 of record OY987313.1, read on the forward strand.
ACAAGTGTGGCAAACTCGTTGAAGAAGAAAAATTAATGATGGCATGCTAATGCAAACATAAGTTTCCCCATGAGTATGTATGACAAACTGAAAAAATAAGAAGGTGAGTCTTTGCCACGTTTTCCAAAAGATTGTTAGGTAATATTTGTAAGGTCTACCTTCTCAGTCACGTCGTTAGAGTATTACATATAAAAGATGTTGATTTGTTCACCAACTTTAATATTAGTATGAGTACCAACCTATCAGTTTGAACTTTATGCTTAAAGCCCCGTAGATCAGAGGGAGTCTTTGTTGTCATGCTTGAAGCTTTACCACGTTTTACAAAAGATTGCCAGTAATATTTGTAAAGTCTACTTTATCTGTCACGTCGTTAGAGTATTACATATGAAAGATGTTGATATGCTCGTCAACTTCAATATTAGTATGAGTATCAACGAATCAGTTTAAACTTCAGGCTTCAAATCCCATAAATTAGAGGGTGTTTGTGTTACCACTGCTTCCCCGCTCGAATATCTCCACGTCCATTTCAACTCACATTACATGTGATAAGTATTACACTTAAAAATTGTGAATCTGTTCACTATTTTAATCAATGGGTTAATCATAACTCAAATCTACGACTTGCATTGAAGCAGAGCTTTTTGACCATTTAATGCAACACACAACGTGTTCTTGTCTCCTCTAAAAGTCTTTTACTTTAGACTTGCTTTGAGACCCAATTGAAGAATTTACGAAATTTGCAAAAGAGGGCCCGGACCAAACATATTTGCGAACCGAGCCCAGTAAAACAGCGGCTGGGCTGGCCCGTTTAAACCGGGTTGACCCAAGACCTCCGGGTCAGCAGTTGCAAGCCCTAAGCTACCCGCCGCGCTTAAACCCTAAAACCCAACACACTCTGAGCTTTTTCAATCAATCGTGACGCTCTCGCGTCTCTCTCCTTCCTGAGAATTTCATCGATCGATCGATCGGAGGAGGAAGAGATGCTTCAAGCTCACATCACCCACTCCAATGACATCGTCTGGAGGCCGTCTCCGGTGGTGGCCGTAGCCACCAGCGTCGACGGCTCTCAGGTCGCCGCCGCTCGCGACGACGGCTCTCTCGAGGTCTGGCTCGTCTCTCCCGGCGCCGTCGGCTGGCACTGCCTCCTGGTACTTGCAAAGAATCGCCGATCTGTGTGCTATTTGTTTTGATTTGATCGTGTGTGTGGTTAATTATTGAATTTGTGTTGCAGACGATTCAAGGTGACCCGATTTCCAGAGTCTCTTCGCTCGTGTGGTGCAGAGTCAGCTCCGAAGACCCGCCCTGTGGTCGGTTGTTTTCGTCTAGCATCGATGGGACGGTTTCGGAGTGGGATCTTTTCCATTTGAAGCAAAAGGTGCGATCTTGTATGGTTTTGATTATGATGCACATTAATCAGATTAGGTAGCAATGAATGTAATTTCAACTATCTAGCCTAAAATTTATTGGGTTGGTGAAAGGTGCAGAATTTGTTATTTGTGCAGATATCATTCCCTAGATGTTAACTTCTTAGATAGTAGTTATGTTGCCGATGTTTCCGACACTGTATAAAGAAGATAAAATGACTGCTAATTTTTCGGTTCCTAAAGTAGCAAGTCATTGATGCTATTTTGCAGATTGTGTTGGATACAATTGGGGTTTCTATCTGGCAGATGGCTTTGGCACCTCTTGTTAATCCGGTTAATGGAGAGCAGAAGCAGCAGAATATTGTAAATGGGCATTCAAATGGTATAGATGCCCACGACGGTGAAACTAGTGACAGCGAAAGTGATTCAGACTCAGATGAGCTTTATAACCCATCATATGCCGAGAATCCGCGTGTTGCACTTGGGTGTGATGATGGATGTGTCCGAATATACACTATTTTACCCTCGGATGAGGTAGTTTATACCAAATCGTTCCCTAGGGTCAGTGGTGAGATTTCTGTTCCTTAATATCTATTGTGATGTGAATTTGTTGTATGATGCTTAAGCTAAGTGTATTTTACTGTGTCTTTTTTTACAGGACGCATATTAAGCGTAACCTGGAGTCCGGACTCGAAGATGATTTATTCAGGGAGTAGTGATGGGTAAGTAATGCTCTTGAAATTAGTAGTTGCTCATGCTCTACTGATTTCTCAATGCACATTCAATTGAAGTAATTTGGGGCGCTTACTACAATTGAGTGCAATTAAACCAAAATGGCATGGCTTTATATACACCAGAAAGCAAAACTTTCTATTGTGATGTATAAACGTCTGAAAGTAATTCACTACTCCCTGCAACTTCTGAGAAGAAACAGAAAGTGCTTGCTGGGTACTGTGCTCTGAGATTGAGGCATGTTCGTGGAATCTTCTCTCTACTTATTTAATGTAGAGAAACACTTCAACCACTTGCAAAAGTTGAGGCAACTTGTAGCGCGTTTGAGAGATGTTAGATGTGTTGATAATGAATTTTGTCATTTTTGTTGAGCTGTCTTGATGAAGCAAATTAGTGAGAGAATATAGTAATTGGGTTGGTAATGAGTTCTGAATTCTGATTAAGTACCATCTGTATCTATTGGATTCCCATATTATTAGTGTCCAACTTTTAGTGTAATATGATTCATATTAATTTATATCTTAAACCACAGTTAATTGACACTTTTTGCAGGTATATTAGATGTTGGGATGCCAATACAGCTCATGAAATCTACAGGATTACAGTTGGACTTGGAGGTTTGGGTGCCAAACATGATGTTTGTGTATGGTCATTAATAGCTCTGAGGTATTGCTGATTATTTTCATGGTTGCTTTACCTACGGACAACCATGGTTTTCTTTTATAATAAAATTATGGAAACTACATGCTGATAATTTAGTTTGTGTTGATTCAGATCGGGAACACTCGTTAGTGGAGACAGTACTGGTAGTGTACAATTTTGGGATGCTCAGCATGGAACACAACTACAGGCACATACTTATCACAAGGGTGATGTGAATTCTCTTGCAGCAGCTCCTAGCCATAATAGAGTGTTCTCTGCAGGTTCAGATGGGAAGGTATTGCATATATTTACCTTGAAATGAAATTATAAAGCATCTGTTATGCAAATTACCCAACCTATGAAAATGTTACATATATGTATATAAAATTGATGATGTCCATTAATTCATATTCCCTACTGACCTTGATCTGTATAGTTAGTTATTCGCTATTTTTCAAGTAATATTATTTTCTCATTGCAGGTTATTCTCTACAAACTCTCTGCCTGTAAAAATGGTGTTGGTGATGAAACAGCTTCTTCCGCGACACTGAAGAAATGGACCTATATTGGTCATGTGCAAGCACATACACATGATGTTAGGGCCTTGACTGTTGCAGTTCCAATAAGCCAAGAAGGTCTGTCTTATTTTTTTTAACTCTTACCATTATCTCTCAAATGTGCTCATGGTTGGGTTACAGTTTTAAAATTTATTTGTCTCGTTTACTCTTACATATTGATGGTAAGATAACCGTGCCAAGTTACTTAATTTAGAGTGTTGCTGCATTGCTGGTTAGGTTTGTGTGATACATTTAAAGAGTAAAGGTATGTATGTTGGCATGTTTGCAAATTGTAGTTTGGTATCCAAGATTGGGATAGAACAAATAATATGGAAGCTTCGTTGTAAGCACTTTTTAGTTGAGAGCACTACTTTCGCGATGAATGGATTTTTAATTTTACCTCAAACTTTGAACAAGAGATGTTAGTCATCGTTCGTGTGGTTCAATCTTCTAATGCACTTAAGGATTTTATAAATACTATACATTCTGTCACTGCATGTCTGATAACTATCTTGTTTTGGAATTAATTTTTTGTTGTTGTAAAAGATGACTTGAGAGCTTAATAAGATTTGGCCGTTGAGCTAATAGCTAGCTCACAGAGGTAGATGTTATTACTCCATGCTCTTGTTTGCAACAAAACACATTGTATTCAATGGCTGTTTGGTAAAATAGTTACTCTTGCCTTTCATTGTATTTTTCATGCTGATTGAATTAGTTTATTGCCAATTGCAGATGCTTTTCCTGATCGAAATGCCAAAAGATTCCGTCGTAAGAAGAAGTATATTGACTTTAGTTATCACAAGTGGGCCCATTTAGGTATCCCAATGCTTATCTCTGCTGGTGATGATACTAAGCTTTTTGCTTACTCTATCAATGAGTTCACTAAGTTCTCTCCACATGATATCTGTCCTGCCCCTCAGAGAGTTCCAATTCAATTAGTCCTAAATTCAGTTTTCAATCAGATGTCGTTGCTTCTAGTTCAAGCTTCTGATGCAATAAGTATTCTCTCTGTTAGCTCGAAAAATGATATGGCTCCTGATATCAGCACTGGCCATTTCGAGAGTAATGCAATCACAGTTCTTGCAGCAAAAGTTAGCTGCAAGGCAGGCAGAAAAATTGTATGCAGTGCTATATCCCCTTCAGGGTCGCTTTTTACTTATTCAGACCACGTAAAACCAAATTTATATGAGTTGAAGTGGGATACCAAAAGTTCGAGGCAAAACGGCAAAGCTAAATGGGTTTTAGAAAAAAAGAAGCTTCAGGAAATACCATTTGCACATTCCATGGTTTTTAGTTTTGACTCCTCTAGGTTGATGATAGCAGGCCATGATAGAAGAATATATGTAAGTTAATTGCCTTTTTCTAGATAAGCAATTAACAGCTTCTTTTTATTGATTCTCTGATGCAACTTTTATATTCAAGATGTTATTCTTATACTTATTATTTGCACTCAGGTTGTGGATGCTAAAAACTCTGAACTGGTTCATACCTTCACACCATGCCGTGAGGAGCCTGATAAGGACTTACCTCCTAGTGAGCCTCCCATAACAAAAATGTTCACCAGTTCGGATGGGCAGTGGCTAGCTGCAGTTAACTGTTTTGGCGATATATATATTTTTAATCTGGAAATACAAAGGTACGAAGTCAAGCCATTAATTTTTTTTACTGTTATTGCTGCTTTGTTGTCTTCATTGTTTTGGTTTGAGGTCTGGTTTCTTCTCTATGATGTTAACTGCGCTATATGTAAAATTGATTGTCATATTTATTTTATACGTTATTGATGGTTTGTATCTGTTAGCATATGTGGTAGTTAAATCTGTTGCAGCATTTCGATCCCTTGTAGTGCAATTCACTTTCGTTGACTAGTTGGTGGGATATGATTCATAGTTGAGTGTTTACATATTATTATTTACTGTTTGGAAGTTGATTCCCCAGTGAGACGTTCTTTTATCGTCATTGCTCTTACACTGAAGGTAAAGCATATTTGATGTGGCTGCATTAAATAATATATTATTAGTTGATTGAGTATTTGCACATATTTATCTTCTTCTTTCACCGTGCAGTCTTTTCATCTTTCATTATGTCATTGTTTGTGACTTTGCCCATCAACTTGAAAGTAATTAGTTTAAGCTTTGTGGAGCAGGCAACACTGGTTCATATCGAGATTGAATGGTGCTTCAGTAACAGCCGGTGGTTTTTCTCCTCAAAATAGCAATGTGCTTATCATAACCACATCAGCAAATCAGGTTTATGCATTTGATGTAGAAGCTAAACAGCTTGGAGAATGGTCAATGAGGCACACACATGTATTGCCAAGGAGATTCCAAGAGTTTCCTGGTGAAGTTATTGGTCTGTCCTTTCCGTCCACCTCTGATTCAATTGTTGTCATTTACAGTGCCAGGTACACCTTTCTCTCTATTTATGCATCCAAAATCAATGTTTAACAGCAATATTTTTTGTACTTGTTCTGATTCAATGGATAGTGCTTAAGCACTTTTGCTCTCAAATGTTTGGCTTCTTGTGAGCAATTAGTTACAGAACCAGGTATAGCATATTTCAACTGCATACCCGATGAATATATGCATTTAATTGTTTGAGTCGTCTCCTGGAGCAAACTAGAATGTAGTTGCTGGATTCCTGTATTGTCTTTGTCCAAGGTATTCCAATGACTTAAGTTTGCAGTTATTGATTTCATTAAACTTCGTTTTTCTTTTATTGGAAATATGAGTATGAATCTAGTTGGAGTTACTTCTGTTAATAGTCTACTTATCTTTATGCAATGGCAGTTAAGTTCTTTCTTTACAGTTTTTTCTTGAAGGTTTAAAATGTGGATTTATCTACCTGGTCTAAATGTAACACTTTTAAATTTGTGAATAGTTCGATTAGGGTTTTCGCTAACACATCACATGGCCAAAGATGTTCTCTGGTGTAAATCTCCCTTGCAGTTGAAACACACACTACAGCGAAGTATCGAGAAATGAGTTATACCTAATTTGATTTTATCTTTTGTTTATCTTGAGAAGTTCTCGTATCAGCCCTGACTTTATGGAAGTTGATTGTGGATTTAAAATGTTGTCAATTATTTCACTGGGATGATACCATTCTCTCTCCTTTATCTATGCAACATGGTGCTTGAAAGTGGCATTGAAGCATTGCAATCTTTTTATGACTGAGATCAAAGTGGCATTGAAGCATTGCAATCTTTTTATGACTGAGATCTATAACGTTGTGTATTGTTCTGTGATTTAGGGCAATGTGCGTGATTGACTTTGGCATGCCCGTTGACCGAGATGATGACTTTGAATTGATCAATAGTGTGGATTCTGCTTTGAGAAAGAAGTTACTGTCCATGAACGGGACTACACTAAAACGCAAGTTGAAAGAAGCTTCCTTGGAGACCAAACTGATCAGTAAAAAGAATTTTGAATTCTACGCATTCAGAAATCCTGTTTTGTTCATCGGACACCTCTCAGAAAAATGTGTCCTAATCATAGACAAACCTTGGTCAAGCGTGCTTAAAACTTTTGAAGCGCCACCTGTCCACAGACACATTTACGGGACATAATCAGCTCACATCTTATACTTATGTATTCAACCTACAAAGTAAAAGCCCAAACGCAGGGAGATCGTTTTTGCCCAATATCACGTTTACTGCAATCACTCGGGGCCAAAAGCATGTAGCCTGTTGTATTTCTCAAACAATTCTTGTTTAATGCGTTAGGGTAGTTTTTTCTTCTACATTGCTTTAACATAGTAAGGACTTTGAAGATTTAGCGTCTTCTCGGTGATAATGAATTTTGTAGCAGAGGGCATTTTTGAGCAAATCTCATGTATATTGTGTACATTTGCAACTGCATTTAAACAGTTTTGATGGCATGTTGAACAATATTCCTAGTCATTTCCTAATTATTTATATATTCCTCAAAACTTGTGGATTTTAGTTATTTGCTTTGTAGGGTTTGGAATCAGATTTTTGGACACTTGATAAAATTCCAGGTCATGTATTGATTGCCAGTTTGTGGTGACAATGCTGATGCGTATATGACTGGGCAGAATTGGAGCGATTCTTGATATGGGTCACAATGATTGGAGCTCAATGAGTCACTCTTATTCATTACTTGTGATTTTTTCTGTGAGTGCTACCAAATGCTATCTCAACTCAAGAACCTTATTGGCCTTCTTCGTCCTCTACTGTCCTCCCTGGAAATAATTAACACTTAATTTTGTCACGCGACACGAAAAAAATTTAGGTGACGTTTTTATTTCAAATTATTATTAGGGTACAAGATTTTCGTTTCAATATGGTACAATTTGACAAATTACACTTTGACGAGTCATTTATGAAGTAAGATACTCATGTTTAACCACTCGATCAACATGAAATGGAGTTGGCCTCTCGTATAGATCCAAATGATTTTTCCACATGCCAGTTCTTAGCTCTTAAGCAAGTGGATGACAAATTAAATATTATGTTTCAACAAAATATGTGTTAAAATCTCACACCTAAAGGATGTGAACTGATTGACCACTTGATAAATATCTTGAGAAGCACACTTATCAACTTAAGTTTTTAAGTAGGCTGACTTTATCATTCATCGTCATCACTACAAAGCTTATGAAACCAAACTTGATCGTCAGACCGCAATTTAATCCATCAATTCAAATTTTAACCTAATTTTGTTTACTAATTTTTTTTTGAGACTCTTTACATTCTTATCCTACTTCATCACCAGGCATTGCAAGTCTGTGCACATGGCTTTCATTTCATGTCTTGATTAGCTCTTAGGTTTGTGGGGACTTGAAATAGCTACAAGCTAATGAGCTATACATGTATTCCAACCAAATCTGTCTGCATTAAATGTGATTGACTGCCCAATCCTCAAAAGATTTGGCTTCTAATCAAACTATTTCCAGAGCTCAAGGTGGTTCCAAAACAGGCATTGCACTAATGGACCCATAAAATGCATGGTTGGACAAATTAAAGTAACAAAAGTACAAAATGAAGATTGTGACATGTGAAGACAGATAGATGGTTTCTTGTTCTTTTCCTAAAATTTAGAGACCCTTTGCCCTAAGATATGGGTGGGGTTCCTTATTCTGAGGGCTACAACAACCCACCTCTCATGTAACTATTAATTTTTTTTTTTGCACATCTTTTTTCAACTGCATTTTAAGTTAGAATTTAATAATGATTGTGTTTTAAACTTTATGTTAATTATTATAATTTGATTACATTAAAGCTCTCAGGTTGTTTCCCACTGAAGTGACAGAGAAACTGATAAAAAGTGAGATAAAATCCTTTATTGAGATTTATCAGAATTCAAAATAGCTTTTTTTTTTTTGAAATGGAATTCAAAATAGCTTTTGATATTAAGCAAAAACAAAATATATTATTTTAGTCGTATTATTCTTATTATTTTTAATTTTGTTCTTATGTCATCATCTTTTTTTCTCTGGAAACCACTTTGCAACTGAGCAATAAATATATACATACTTTTGTAAATGAATATATGATTAGGGACATGAGGGAAACATTACATCCTTTAATAAGCCCATACACATTTCTTATGAGCACAACACTAAACACCAATCAAAAAGAGCACAAAACCAAAAATCCACTGATCAATCACTGACCTTTCTCACTTTTAAAGAAACCAAAATGCTTCTTTACTGTAGATTTCCCCTGCAACAAGTCCCACCATTTTAAAATTAGTGTCTCACTCTCACTCACATACCTTTTCTTGAATTTGAAATTCATGATATTTTTTATAAATAAAGTTAAATTAAAATTGCTGCATCAATTAAGTACCTTAAAATGTGTTGCAGAGAAGCCCTGTGAGGAGACATGTTGTTCCATTGAAGGCTGCTTCTTGTTGGAGAAACTCATGTTTCTCTGCAGAAACAGGAAAAAGGATTCAATCTCTGTGATCCAAAACAAAATCAAAGAAAAGGGTTAGAGAGGAAATGTATGTTCTTGCCTTGGAGAAGGTCAAAACAGGAGAGCTTGCAGTGTCATCAAGCTTGGGGTCTGTGGACTTGCTTTTCTTCTTCTTCTTCTTGATCTTGCTGGTCTGAGCCAAATCAGAGGCTGATCCTGAAAATTGGTGATGCCCATTTCCATTGAAGCTGTCCTGATCACAGTCTTGATGGTAATTGGGAGGGCCAGAGGAAGCATCAGACACCATAGACAAGCCCTCCTCCTCCTCCTCCTCTTCTCCAGGATCAAGCTGTGTGTGTTTGAGTGAGGCTGTGGGTCTGTAATGATCCTCATGGAAGTGGTGATCTTGATAAAGGGTAGTTGTGGATTGGTCAAGGTAGAGAGTCCAGCCTGATTCACACCCACTCCCAATAGTGCATTGTGAAGCTGCCCTCCCATTCCTATCCATATTGATGGTATAGTAACAGTAACAGTGTTTAGTGTTGTGTTGTGTTGTGTGAGAGTGAAATGGAGATTTTGTTGTTGTTGGGAGTGTAATAGTGTAAGTAGGTGTGAAGTGAAGGTATGGATAATGGGAGTGTTGTGTTGTTGTTTAAGTAGAGAAGAGAATGAGAGATGGAATCATAGAATGACTAGAATTGTCCTTTCCTCTACCCTCTCTCTGCCCTCTTCTTACTTATTTTATCTCTATGTCAATGAATCTCATTTGCCAGTTGGCTTCTGTGGGGGAGATTTGGCCTTACCAGGTTTAGTCATAATTGAAACTCATAATATACTTCTTAAATGTTACATTCATCTGATGCGAGAACAACGAGACTCAATACGAATTTCAATTATATGTAAATATGTAAAATGAAAACACATATCTATAAACACGAAAACAAACGTATGTAAAATGAAATTATGATAGATGACCGAGCATATTACAAAATAAATCAAATACTTTATTTTTCAAATCCAATTGGATTTCATCATTCGAAAAAGGAAATATTGTGCAATAGCATGCACCATGTCGATGGGTCAAAAAGACGATGATTCCCCCGAACCCTACTGAAATAATGGAAATAGAAATGCATTCCAGTACAAACCAACCCAAACGGCCTAACCGTTCAAACCAATCTCATGCGTTGAATCAGTGTAAATCTGTGTGTGCGTTGTCCCAGCGCGCGACACGTGGCCATAAAGTTGACCCAAGCATTCCACCATTTTGCACATAAATTCCACTCAGTCTCAAACATTTCATCATCTTGCACAAACATTCTACTAGTTCGGACAATTTGAACACTTCTCTCGATTTGTACCTGATTGTTGCTCATATAGTATATTTAAAAGCTCAGTTGACAATAAGCCCTAGGGATAAATATTTGTTTTGATATAAAAAATCCCTTTTATGTTTAACAAAGCAATATATGTAAATTGTAATTGTTAACCACACGCTTGCAATGATGATGTCAATGTTGTAATTTGAACTAATTTTTGGACCGTTTAATGAATATTTTTTAGGTGCACATGTCTTTGTTGGAAATGTTGCAAGATTCTCGAACTATATTTGCCTTACCAACCTAGCTAAAAGCTAATATGTCAAGACAGAAAAAATATTTTAAGTGTTTGTATAATTTGAATCGGACCCTCAAGACATCACTCATTTTTTTTCAACCATGTGTATACTCTGTTATTACAGAGTTTACACCAGACTGTACACGTGCGTGCATTCATTTATACAATTTCTGATATGTTATACCAATTCGCAAGTTATAATATGTTTTTACACCAGTTCACACTCGGTTTACACCTGTTATTCTGTGTGTAAACTCTGTTCGCACAAGATACAGTATGTTTACACCAGTTCACACTCTGTTTACACCAGCTACCGCTCAAAATGATGGAACTGTCCTCACTCATGCAGATACGCCCGCTAGCATGACGTGTCGCACGCTAGTGTAATCTCGCCATATCAACGGTCAGGTAACAAGTTCAGAAGGTTCGTATGTCTACCGAGATACGCAGATGATTTCTCCTACTTTGCCAACATAACACATTACACTTTCTCAAAAAGAAAACATAAAAGTTAAATTCCATCTCAATACTTTTCAGGTATCTTCTCTCGGGCTAACACTAATAGAAGTGACAAAACACATATGTAATAAGCATAATTTTTTTATATAATTCAATTCACATATTTTAATTTTATTCTTATTATTGATAAACAAATAAATAACGATTTAATAACCCTTGATAAGAGAAGTGCAATTCAATAATAATGAAAGTATGAGAAAAAAAGGGAAATGGAAAGGGAAAGCTTAGGCCCTTGAGAAGGAAAGGGCACAAATTATTAGATCCTAATCACATATGTTATTTTCCAATAATTGGTGTGACAAACACATACATTAATTATTCAAAGAAAAAAATTGTGTATCTAAGGCCTATACTTTCCCACAGTTTCTCCAATAATTTTTTAAAAAATTTCCCAAAATGTTCATATAAGAATTTTAGACTTAGCTGGATGGATTGAATTTTATCAGGATATTATGCTTGGTTGTGGTTGTGGTTGATAGGTATGCACAAAAGAAAATAGAAAACTTGGGATGGGACTGAGTTGTGGTATAAATTAAAATGAGGATCAAAAGAGTACCAACTTGGAGAAAACTGGACACACTGTGTAGAGGGTACACTACAGACTGTACTGAGAGGAGAGGAAGGTCCAGACCTTGATATTTGCTACAATGCTATAGATATTTGAGGTCAGGTCATATAATAATATCACCACCCCTAAGTGTTACAGACCATACAAATAACAAATTGTTTTTCAGAGATTTTTTGGGGCTCTAACACTAACACTCTCGCGTCGTGTGTACTGTAACAAATAAGTTATTGGTGCGAGGGTTCAGGGCGAGAAAATATCTGTCTGTTTTTGTCACTTTACCCAACAGATGTTTAAGGAGTTTTACCCGGAGGCTCTACAAAAATTGAAAGACATTTAAAATCATTGTTTTTGGTGTTAGACATGCATTTAAACAAGGGATAATGACACTTTGATACACCTAACTATAGCGAAATGACACTTTCATACTCTAACTATTTTTTTCTCTTTTTTAGTACCCTAACCATTTTTTTGTGACAACCTACCTCTAAAATATCTAAAATACCTAAACTATCATTGGTGTAAGAAATTATAAATTGAATTGGTTCAATTTTTTTCATCTCTGACTCAATTTGATTTGTACTTAAGATGCAAATACAATTATGCCCGAAAATGTAAAATTAAATTTGAACTATTTCAAATATGGTTTGATAAATCATATTGGACTAGTTTTATTTTGATTTCTTAAATCATGGGTATTTTAGTCATTTGAGCATAGTTTGTCACAAAAAGTTTGTTAGGTACTAAAAAAGAGACAAAAATAATTAAGGTATGAAAGTATCATTTCGCTATAATTAAGTGTAACAAAGTGTCATTATCCCTTTAAACAATAACCTACACGAGCTAGGTTGTAATTGACTTGTTGAACAAATAAATTTTAGTCAGACTTACCAAGTTTTATATCATATTAAAACATTATATCCAAACTTAAAAGATAAAGGTAAAATTTTTAAAATATTAATAAAATAATGATATTGTTCAGTCTTTTAAACTCGAGACCAATGATCAATAGATCCGAATCTTTCTCTTGATAACAAGATCTTCATGGATTTGATATGGGTATTGCTTGTATACTCCAAAGAACCCATTTTTTTTCTCAAGATCTTCCAATGGACAATTTGTTTTGACATTCCATGAAGTCAAAAAAGATGGACCATATATAACACAGAGAAATTGGACAGTTAGTGAGTGGGTAGCTGGTGGGATAAAATGGGTTTGTGGTTTATTGATGTGATTAATTATGGTCCCCTACAACCAATAAATATAGGTCAAAAACATAGTTGTAGGAAATGGGCAGAGAGCAAATTAAGCTAAGCACCAATATCTCAATAACTTTCAATATTCTTCTCGTCCTTCACCACCTCTTCTCTCTAATCTCTATGCCTTTGCTCAGTACTCTTTTTCGTATCCCTTAAAACAACTAAAACCTTGCAACTCCAAAATCACCATAAACTTCATAACAGCCAAATTTACCCTTCTTCGTGAAGGTTGTGACTCAAGACTGAGAGACATTATGTAATAAGTATAAATTCGTTGCCCTCCAATCTTGACAGTATTGCTATTTAATTATTCTCGGAAAAAAAAATCTACCATTCGTCAACTCTTATCCTCCTAAATAAGTGAAATTTAAGAAAATTGAGAAGGGTAAAATTTTGTTTGAAACAATATTTGTAAAAAACTATCACTTAAAAAAACAAAAAACAGCTCATTCTTCGGCGGAGCACACAAATGAAGAGAATTCCTCGACCTTAATCAAGCTTCAGAGGGATACATTTTGTAGTCTCTTGTTATTTTTTTCTCTACTTTTTCTGTCATAACCTTTTCAACTTTTTTCCTTTGTATTGTCTTTTTAGTTAAGTGTTTGATGCTCCCTCTTCGGGATCTTGCTTATTTTCCTATAATTTAATGTCTTTACCTGATGAAAAGTATTTATTTTTATTTTTATTTTTAAGTACAATTTTTTGTCAGTGTTTTACATGCAAATTAATAAATTATATAACTATTAATGAATGTATTAAATTTTCGATCTCTAGATTTAAATTTTTGAGTGATAACACTTGCATTATTGGATAAGCTCTCTGTATCATGTGGCTAGTTTGATTAACTAAAGAAGCCAATAATTGTGAAAAGAGAGGAAAAGATTGAAGGTGTCATGAGAGATTGAAACATGACATGCTAAAGATCTTCTCGTGACAATTGATTAGGATATGATTAATAATTGATTAATAGCACTTTTCATATTAAACTATTAGTCTTGAAAATGATGGTGCAATAATGTTGCCCATGCATCTAGGCTTCTAGCTAGTCGTATTTTCTTGGAAAATAATATTTTTGATGTACAAACCCATAATTTTTATTAAAATTTCATTAAATCGAAGTTAACAGAATATGAAAATAAATTAGATAATAAGGGGGAAATGCACTCTATCCCATAAATCATGTTTGATTTGTAGTTTATCTTGACTCGCTAAAATTTGAGTTAATTTGTCACATGAACAATATTTTAGGATACAAATTAATATTACAAATATTATTGTCAATTAAAAGTTATTAAAATTTTGAGATTCAAATGTTAATATTTTATTAAAAATATAAATAAAACATAGATATTTTCCTTTTTATTTTAATAAATTATTTATACATCATAAATTAATATTTAAAGTAAATTAATTTCTCAAGTTTATAAGTTAAAAATTAAATTCAATAACATGCATTTTAAATTTATATTTTTTAAAATACAAGTATTAATCTCTCCCAATCTTAGTTGTGCCTCTTTTAAAGGAGAGTCAAATAATTATTAAGTTGTGTCTTGAGCTCATTATTAATACAATAATCTTAATCTTGATACACAACTTACCGATAAAAAAAACATCTTTGAAAATTAATTACGTTGGTAAATAAGCATATCTTTCCCTTTAGTTAATGGAGTTAAATTACAAATTGAATATAATTAATGTTGGTAAAAACATTCCCCTGTTGTAAATATACGTCCATCAATAAAGATGCAGAGATAATATGAAAATACAAAATACGATATTGAAGTTTATTAATATTGTATTGCTCATTTTTAAAGAGACATTCAATAATTTTAAACTCACACTTTTAATCAGAATGGTATGGTTCGAGTTTCAATGAAATTGATGGTTTTTCGAATAGTTTAAGAAAGATATAATAATTATTAAAAAAATATTATATTTCATTTCACATAGACTGTAAACACATTATGTTGGTGTCAAGTGAATCAAATACTTTTTGTTTCGTGAAAGTAACAAGAGAGTAGAGAAAACAATGGGTCCAAAACTAGTGGGGTATGGAATAATGGACCAACTTGATTGACCGACCTACATTATTTGACATTGCTATATCATACACGTGTGATTATTGACAATTTCAAATATACAAAAACTTCGAAATTCAAATTATTTATCGACCTTATACTTACAAATCGTGACTGCAGTGAATATTACAGCACAAGCTCACCAGATTTAAGGAACACAAGCAAAATTATATAATATCAAAATAGAATACTGATTTCGTAGAAAATAATAGATTCGGACAGGACAGCAAGAGAGTCCACAAATTGTACTAGAAAGCAACTATGGAGGAGTGGCACTATCCTTGAAATCATTGGGAAAATGGGGACACCCATCAGCTCATTTTGGGCCCTATTTAGATCGATTATATAAATTGTCATGTTCCCTTCCCTTTGTTTCCTGCGAAAATATACAAATTTCAGACATCATATTGCATCTATATTATATTATTATTATTATCAAATCTACAAATAAAACCATCAACTATATGTTATCACAACTGTCCTCTAACTGCATGCATATCAGTGTCAAAATAATACTTCCTCTATCGAAACACAAACACGATCAATAATATATGCATCATTTCGATGGGACTGAGGAAGGAGTGGTGAGATCATTGAAGTTGAATGAGAAATGATATATTGTTACTTACTGTTGGTTGTCAGTGCTCAAAGAGCCAGTGTTTGTGTCCATATATCTGTAATGAAGCTGCAATGCACAATTTCATTTGTGAACTGATGAACACAGATTCCACTTGTTTATTCAATTGCTATATAGACGTGGATCCGCTTATAACTTATTAGTCTAAATAATCAGTCTGAATCTTCACCTATCGGTTTAAACTTTTACCTGGGTCAGGGTTTAACATAGAGCTTGGTCCATCTCTCACTAAAGTCTCGCGCTCCATGTCCAGCATACTTGATGTGTTCCCAACCTGCCCGCGAGAGGGGTGTCAGCGTCCCACATAGAAAATAATAGATTCAAGAGACCAAATTAGATCATTTGTAGATTATGAGAAACTGGTGAGGATATATAATCTTCACAAAGAAAGAAACATAATCTATTAGTGCAATCTGGCTTCCAAAATATATAACTATAAGTGAATGCATGAAAAGAGGGTGATTCTCATTCCTATTATCACACAAAACTGTGTAAACCAGCCTTCAATATTTAAACACAGGTAAAAGTCATTGATGGAGACATGAAAAAAGAGACCGGGGAGGCGAGATGAATAACCTGTGTTATGGAATGGGCATGATGCAGAATCTGAATTGTGATGCAAGTTTCAGCGCCTGAAATTACTTCAATCTCAGCAGAAATGGATAATGAAGAGTGCAAATCGAAGCTGCGACTGACTAATTGTGCCTACCAACAGAAATGGAACATCCTAAGATGGTTTAGCACGCCAAAGATGAATATATAAATCCGACAGATGCTTGCGCAGCTCTTGAAACAGAAGTGGTTTTCATATCAGTTTACATCAACTGTCCATGACAGATCGAGAATTCTACCATGTCACCGTAGTATAGGTAATAAGATCAGCAATTAAACAGAAATGGCATGGCCAACAAGTCATTTATACAGATGAAATCGATGTTCAACATTCATTTCAGTCCAATGCATAATCACAACAAAAACATTTACATATGAAAGCGATCTGTCCAATTCAGATTTCAATAGCTTCTTCCTTTTTCTCCTCTCCCCACACCACTTCTCCAAACCTGCATCCATAAATGTTCCACTAATAAATTAATCTGAACGATAAGAATGAGAAATAATTAAACTGCTCAAAAGTGTAGTTTGTGTGTGTTCTGATCATCACAACATATAAAACAAAGCATAAGCTAATAACCTCATTTTAACAGATTTTGGAATGGTAAGAAAATCAATGATGAAAATTCTGAGAGCAGATTGACAGTTGAGCCAACCCAAAAACGAGCAAATTACACGCATGTTATAAGAAAACATAGTTTCTAAATACAGATAAAAGTATTTTCACTTCTACGCAGAATATTAGGAAAATGCAATGCCATTGATAAAATGAAACCCGACCAGCCTATTTGATGACAACATACAACTCACAGCTACAAATTCTACACTATTTAGATCTCTTGTATCGTAACTTCAAAGAAGTATTATAGTACAAATTGACATTACATCCATATTCGATGACAAACAGCAATCCTGAAACGTTTTGGACAAGAAGTTCTGTAACTAAATTTTCTACACAAGGAAGTTGCAAAATCTATTATCATATTAACCTAGTCCTATTAGTCCCTCCACAACCTCTAATATCCTCAATTCATATTTCTCCCAAAACCGGTGACTGCATACACTAAGAATCACTCTCTGATAGGGACAGTCACAAGATAAGCAGTATTCATGATTCTGCAGAGTTCAACCTCCAGGATCATACTAGAATAAAATTCTAGAAGCTGTACCAATCAACCTAAGTTCAGATTAAGACCAAAGGTTTATTGATATTATGATCTCACCTGAGGTGGGTTGGAATGAGCAAAAGGAATATAGAAAAGAGAACGCCCAAGGGAGAAAAAGGAATAAAGAGAGAAACCAAACTTCTCAATGTTTTTATTGTCACATTTAATCATGGAGAAACAGGCAGAAAGGTAAGCTTCTCAGGATATATATTTTCACAATTATTTGTCACGCCCTTAGACTTAGGCAATACTTGAACAAGAGACATTTGTACTCTCTCCAACATGTACACAGCAAAACTTACATGCAAGAGAACTCTAAGGCAATTCCAAACAGAAAAATGATCATATTTCTCCATATAAGAATAAAATTACCTGAGTAAAAATCTAGAACAAAATACAGCATGAACTTTTAACTTTCCTTTCTGCCCACATATTTGTTTTGTTAAATATACACTGTCCTGAGGATTATAGTTTCCTGTAGGCTGAAGCTAAGACTTACAATGCATTATAAGGAATTTGCTTAATAAACTACATTCTTCTCGTAAACAAGTCATTGAAATATTATTTCCAATGTGTAATTGTAAAAAGCATCACACAATGGCTTTCTGATCCAAAACACTAAAACGGAATACAAAAATCAATCAGGTAAAGACAAGCATCGCTCTTCACCTACCATATAGGACTCGATTTGGCTTATCACAGTTCCATGCAATGATAACTATAGCATATTCCTCATAACCACAACACAGATTACTACAAACCTTAATTCCCTGATACATTTCGCTCATGGATAGCTGTCATTACGCACTAGCAGTTGACTAGCAACTCAACACTATATTACTCCATTTCAACCCCTTTGTAGCACCAGAAAGCACTCACTCTGCTAGCATGCTAGTCATTTCCTTGACACGGACACCCACAATTACTTTACGAAACTCACCCCTCATATGGCAGAATGGGATCCTCTAACCTCTGAATATCCCTTGCCATTTGACAGTCCATGCAAACATTTCCATTTTGGCATCTGCCCGATCCCATTGAAGAATACAACATAAAAATGATATGCTAAATTAAATATTTTTTTACAGAACAAAACTATTAGCTTCTATCTCTCTCTACTTATAAAAGCTTGTTGTGCCTCAAACTACATTGGATTAATTGTCCAACAACTAATGTATGGCTCTAGTTATTCTATGTAACCAAGTTAGTACATAGAGTGTCGCTACCTTGGCAGCCATTTTTTTAAACTTCTAGGTAGTAAGACTCGTAGAGTTTCTAGCTAATGCATATGGTTTCACAGGACTAGAAAGTGATTTAAAAAAAATCACATCTTTACCTTTCGTTTTGTTTGTTTTTTGAGTTCTTTCTGCCATTTTCTAAACAGGCATAAATCTCTTACTTTTGTAAACATTGTCATCTCTTATATAAAAATCTCAAGGCAATAATAATGCCTTTTATCCACAATTCCAAAATGCATTTATATTTTCAATTCTACAACTAACAAAGCATTTAATATTAATGAACTTTACTACAGAAATTAATACAATAAGACAATTTTATGTTGGCGCTCCCCCAACTCATAATGATAGTCTTTCATTGATGTCAAGGAACTTCTGACGTGCCAACTAAATTCTAAACATCCATATAAACTGCACTTCTAAATATAGTACTAAAGGACTTAAACAAGTAACACAGAGAACGAACAACCCAACTTCTGCAATCTAATTAATAAGCAAAGTAATCTCACCCGTTACAGCATCACAGCCCAATATGTACACCACCACCAAATCCACTTGTGCTACTCTGACCCCTTAGAGGAACCACATGAGTTCTGAATCCACCAGCATTACCATCAGAAAACTCTCCTTTCTTCACCCACGTCATCACAGCTCTTGGCCTACAGTAATTTCTTTCCCTTTCAATTATACGATTTTTCTCCCATTTCCTATCGACCCTATCACTCCCACTACTAGAGTTGCTTCCAACCTTATCCCTGTTCATCGGAAATTTCTCCAACTTCCCACCAACACCCACAGTCTCATCCACCATATTACTCCCATTACTACAAGTGTTGCTTCCTCGGCTTGCGCCGCTCATTGACACTTTCTCCAATTTCTTATCAATAACTGTCCCATCCATCCCATTATTCCCTTTGCTACTAATGCTGCTTGCCCCCTTTGCACCACTCATCAAAACTTTCTCCAATTTCCCATCAATACCCACAGTCTTGTTCATCAGACTACTTCCATTGCTACAAGAGCTGCTTCCTCCTCTCATACCACTCATTGGCACTTTCTCCAATTTCACATTAATACCCTCAATCATATCCATCCTATTACCCCCATTGCTACTAGTGATGCCTCCTTCCCTTACACCACTCATAGGCACGTTCTCCATTTTCCCATTAATACCCATTGCTCCATTCATCCCATCACTCACATTGCAGCTTTCACCCCTTACACCACTCCACAGAGCTTTCTCAAATTTTCCATCAGCATTCACATTCCTATCTCTCCCATACCACCTCTTAAGGCTATTATTGTTGCTTCTTCCCCTTGCATGATCCATTGGAACTTTCTCAATTTTCCCATCAATACCCACTGCGCCATCCATCTCATCACTCAAATTGCTGCTTTCGCCCCTAGCACCACTCCTCAGAGCTTTCTCCAATTTTCCATCAGCATTCACATTCCTATCTATCCCATAACTCTTGCTGCTATTACTGTTGCTTCTTCCCCTTGCATGAACCATTGGAACTTTCTCTATTTTCCCATCAATACCCACTGTCCCATCTATCCCATCACTCACATTGCTGCTTTCATCCCTTGCACCGCTTCTCGGAGCTTTCTCCAATTTTCCATCAGCATTAGAATTACTATCCATCCCATAACTCTTACTGCCATTATTGTTGCTTCTTCCCCTTGCATGACCCATTGGAACTTTATCCATTTTCTCATCAATGCCCACCGCTCCGTCCATCCCATCACTCATATTGCTGATTTCATCCCTTGCACCGCTCCTCGGAGCTTTCTCCAATTTTCCATCAGCATAAACATTCCTATCTATCCCATACCTCTTACTGTTATTATTGTTGCTTCTTCCCCTTGCATGACCCATTGGAACTTTCTCCATTTTCCCATCAATACCCACTGCACCATCCATCCCATCACTCACATTGCTGCTTTCATCCCTTGCATCGCTCCTCAGAGCTTTCTCCAATTTTCCAACCGCATTCACATTCATATCTACCCCATAACTCTTACTGCTATTATTGTTGCTTCTTCCCCTTCCATGACCCGTTGGAACTTTCTCCATTTTCCCATTACTCACATTGCTGCTTTCATCCCTTGCATCGCTCCTCGGAGCTTTCTCCAATTTTCCATCAGCCTTCACATTCCAATTCATCCCATTACTCTTACTGCTATTACTATTCCTTCTTCCCCTTGCACTACTCATAGCCATTTGCCCATCAATACCCGATGCCCCATCATTCACATTGCTGCTTTCACCACTTGCACCACACCTCAGAGCTTTCTCTAATTTTCCATCAGCATTTACATTCCTCTCTATCTGATTACTCTTCCATTTTTTATAGTTGCTTCTTCCTCTTGCACCACCCATAGGTACTTTCTCAATTTTCTCATCAATACCCAATGCCCCATCCATCCCATCATTCACATTGCTGCTTTCATCCCTTGCACCACTCCTCACAGCTTCCTCCAATTTTCCATTGGCATTCACATTCCTATCTATCCCAGTACTCTTGCTGCTAATATTGTTGTTTCCACTTGCATGACTCATTGGAACTTTCTCCAATTTCCCATCAATACCCACTGTCCCAATTATCCCATTACTCCGATTGTCGCTTCTTCCCCTTGCGCCATTCCTCACAACTTCCTCCAATTTCCCATCAATATCCACATTCCTATGCATCCTGTTACCCTGATTGTTACCAGTGTCGTTTCCACTCCTTTGTTCCCAAACCAAATGTTTATCCACATCCCTCTTCATCCTATTACCTTTCTTTCCTCTAGGGAACGTTCCGTGACCGTTTTCTTCATTCACAGGGAAAACCTCCGTATCGGGCACAGATTGCACAGCCATATTCACCCTGTTGCTCCCGCTGCCAGCAGTTCTCTTTCCCTTACCGCCTTCTTCAACCACAGAGACAACTTCAGCCTTAGGAACATATTGCAAGGCCACATTCATTCTACAGTTTCTACTTCTTCCATTCACCACATCATATGTTCTAGCACTGATTTCTCTATCCACCACCCCTTTCACAGAGAGATCCCCCAATTTCCCCTCAATCTCCTTCCCCAAATCCCCATGCTCCACCGCCACGCCCTCCACCTTCCGCCCAACCCTAACCGAGCCATCATCCACAACCACCTCCCCTTCAACCCTAGGCTTCGGCTTCTCACTCCACCTCCCCTCGCCATCGCCACTCTGACCTAAACCCAAACCCCCACGCCTCGAACCCACATTCCGATCGTTTCTCGGCGGATAGCGTCGATTGCGAGGCCCGACCTCCTCGCAACCTCTCTCCTTCTCCTTCTCCTTCTCCTTCTCCTTGAGCCACCGCTCCTGGAGCTCGACGATGGTGACGTAGTTCGCGGGAAGAGACGGAGACACCTTGGCCTTGCCGCTCTTGCCGTCCTCCACGGCCGAATCGCACTCCTCTCGAGCTCGAGCTCGAGCTCGAACCCGAACCTTCTCCTCCTCCTCCCGGAGCCTCCGATCCTGGTCCTCCCTCTCCTTCCGCTGCCGCTCCTTGACCCACCGCTCCTGGAGCTCGGCGATGGTGACGTAGTTCGCGGGAAGAGACGGAGACATCTTGGCCTTGCTGCTCTTGTCGTCCTCGATGACCTAACCTAATCACGCTCGATCGCTCGCTTCTTCTTCTCTCACCCTGAAACTCATGGAATCGAAAGTGGAGATATAAAGGTGAAAACTGAAGAAACCAGAAAAGCTTGTTTTCTTGTGAAAGAAGTGTTGCTATTCACTGTAAATGGCAATCTGGTCTGGGCACAGTTCGAAGATGAATCGGGTTC
This sequence comes from Geranium rotundifolium, assembly GCA_963920655.1. Taxonomy (NCBI): domain Eukaryota; kingdom Viridiplantae; phylum Streptophyta; class Magnoliopsida; order Geraniales; family Geraniaceae; genus Geranium; species Geranium rotundifolium. Next base: position 4,754,898 of record OY987313.1, read on the forward strand.
GGGTCAGTCGATGTGCCCGATTAAATGTGAAAAGTCCAAAACACCCCTCGATTATATGCATTTTTATCATTAGCCACATTCTCACTTTTAAAAAATTTCCTTGTCATTTTTGTGCAATTTGGTTCAACGGCGTTTGGTAAGTAAAGCTGTAAAGGGTTTTAAATGCCTTTAATTAAGGCTTCAGTTTCAAAATATTATCATTCCTCCTGTAAATAACAAGAGACAAAAGTAGAGAAACATGTATTTAAGTATTATTAAGTGATGTATAATTATACAAGAGTAGCTAGATATATACATGATCAGTTATTCAAAAATATGTAATAGTACTCTTTATACAACTTGTACTGATAGAATCGTTATAGGACACGTAATGGTGGGGTCATATTACAACACATTTCATTGAATACCATCATTCACAAACAATTACATTTAACTTTACTATTTTGACAAATATATAATTTGTTTCAATCGATACAATCTTATATAGTCATTTGCTGATTTGGGATTTGAGCGTCGTGCTGATAACGTATTGTATATAACAAGAGAGGTTGAAGTAGAGAAATATATATCTGAAAACATAATCACATACTTTCTGAAAAATGTAATAGTTTTTCTATACATCTTGTACTTTTAGAGACTTAGAGTCGTTCTAGGACACGTAATGGTGGGGTCATATTACAACAATTCCTACCTTTTTTTATTTGTCTTCACTTGTGTTTTTATATTTCTCTCCCACCAAAGTTTTGCTCGTTGTTGTAATTTGTGATAAGTTGATGTTCGAAAAGTATTAGGGTTGAGATTTTTTACGTGATACTACTGTATTCGATTCAAATGGTTTATTATATGAAAAACAGTTATATGAATTGTGCCGATATGTGTTGAAAATGTAAATTCGATGTATTTATTAATAGATTTACATATTAATTGATCAACATATATGTTAAAACTGGGAAAGAAGATTTATACATGTTTTTTCAATTTTTTTCTATCCATTTATCTATGTGCTTGATATAAAACTCATTTTATATTATTAATCTCATTTCTAGATACAAAATATTAAATATATTTTATGAATTTACATGAAATGGCAATAACATGTCATATCAATCATTTAATAAATTAACTCATAATAAATATTTGTGTCTAAGAATACTAATTAAGGTTGATGTCTAACTTACTAGTTAAACACCTAATAATGTAAATATCAATATGCAATAACGATGAAGTCGACTTAGTATAATGCAATGTTCCTTTGTAATGTTACAATTCTATATCATCATATGATATGATTATGAATGTAAAACTTCAATAAATGGTCATTTCGTTTTTGTCAATCTCGATAATTATTAAAAAATTAACCACAAAATTATTGACAAAATATAGTTCAACCGCATTACATAAAGTTCATGATATTTTACACTTGTCTATGAAATCTAATTTTCATAAATAGGTAACATCAATGTCTGTTGAACTTTGATGTAAAATATAAATTTCACATCAATAAAATAGGTAACATCACCATATGTAAAATAAACTTTAATTTTTAATCAATTCGATATATATATTTGCATATGTGTCGTGTCATCTATACGTATAAACGACCAAAAAGTTCACCGTAAATTTATAACCTCTCAAATTTATCATAAACATCAATTAAATTTAGCATTTACTAAAAACATTAATTTGAATATTAGTCCATTAATTTTTTTAGTAAAATTACACTTGTATCCCACGACATTATGATCAGTCAATTTTCTCCCCAATACTAACACTCCATTTACAAATACGCAATTCTCATTTTCCCCAGAAAATTTCCTCATTTTCCCGAGAAAATCCACCATGGCCGATCTCGCAGAGCCCAATCCGGCCGCCGCCGCCACCGGCTGCGCCGCCATGTCCGTCGCCGACTTCCCGGAGGACGTGCTCCTCTGCATCCTCTCCTTCCTCGCCCCCTCCGAGATCGGGAGCTTCTCGTCCACGTCGAAGCGGTTCGTCTCTCTCTGCCGGAGCGAGAGCCGGCTCTGGTACGTCCTCTGCGACCGGCGGTGGGGCGATCTGACCCAGATCAGGAGCTGGGGCGAGGGCAAGATCAGCTACAAGCTCCTCTTCAAGACCCTCGCCAGGTGGGAGGGCCTGATCGGGTTCTGGCGCCGCAGCGGCCAGCGACCCGCCGCCGCGTCGCCGCCGCTGGTGTTCTTCGAGTGGGGTCCGTCGTTCGTTGTCGGTTCCAGGGTTTCGTCGTCCCAGAACGGGACCTACGGGGTGGTAAAGGTGCCGTTTTTGTGGATGGGCTTGACCAGGGAAGGGCAGGTTGTGAATTTCATCGATCCGAAAGGAAAGAGCTTTGATTTCTCTGGGTATTTAACGAGTCTGGGGGATTTAGGGTTTCAGGAGAGTGATCTGGTCCCTGTTCTTGTTAATTTCATTGGGAAGACCCATTTGGTTGTGGAAGAGAATTTGGGGTTTTTGTGTAATTCTGGATTGGGGGAAGGCTCTAGCTCTAGCTTGAGCTCGAGATCGAGCCCGGGCGGGGCGGTGGGAGATGATCGGGGTGAATGTTCTCCTCCGGGGTGCTTGCAGGACCTGTTCATGTCTGAAATTTATCAGCATTTTGCAAACAGGACGAGTCCAGGGACAGATCGAAGGAGACAGAGGAGGAGGGAGAAGGAGAGGCAGGTTAGGAGGAAATGGGAGACGGAGCATTTTGTGAAGATTGTCAATTGCTCCCCCACTGCCTTGAGGCCATTGCAGGGTCTATGGAAGGTACATTTGTCCTCTCTATCGTCCTTTCACTGCCTTGTGTTCTTGTCATTGTTCACGTGGTTAAAGAAACTGGATGAATGTTTTTGTATTGCTAATCCTAATAGAGGCAGGTATGGAGAATTTAGATGGAAATAGGTCAGGTCTCTCCTTACTAGTAAAAATTAGTTTTTTGAAGCTTATGTGTGAAGACACGCATATAAGAAACTTGTCCTCGAGCCTGAAAATTTTAGATGTCTTTGTGTGAGGTCTCTCTTCACAAGCAAGCGTGAAAAAATAGTTTTTGAAGCTTATCTTGTGTATGAAGACGTGCATATAAGAATCTTGTTGTTGGGCCATAGGAGGCGATACCAATAGGTAAAACAAGGTGACAACTGAATCCTGAACTTTTGGTTGAAACTATAAGAACAGTTGTTCTATACCCACGTTGTCTATTGGAAGACAACACAGTCGCCATTTGGAAGAAGTATGAATTGCTTTGAAGGCCTGTAATTGAAAATTAGAAGTTTATGGAAAGTAAACCAGAACCAAATCTCTTGACATCTCTGACTGATATATTCCAGCCATTTTGAGAGCATAGTTGTTTTCTCTTAATGATCTTATGTTTCATATGGGATCTTACCATTTAAACCTTCAGACAGACACAATGAACTACCAGGCTGATATGGCTGTTTCTCCCATGCATTAGAGAAGACATTATATGCTCCTTGGAATGTTAAGTTTCGTATATTTTCACCATCCAATTGCCCCTTGGAATGTTAAGTTTCATATATGCCCATCATCCAAACACTCCATGGAATGTTAAGTTCCATTAATGTCCCATGTCTTTGTACGGAATTGCCTAACCAAGGATGCTTTTATTCCTTAACCCACCTTAGGAATGAATGAGAGGGAGAGAGATATTGGGGATGTAGACAATACAACATGAACTATGTTATTTGATAGTGCTATATATTTTTCATAAATGCTTATAATCCATAAGTTCCTATAGAAGGAAAGGAATCATTGATGTCCAATGTCTTTTCATGATCTAGAAGTATAACAGAAGAAGACGGGGAGAAGAGTTGTGCACTTTGTTGCACCTTTAAGTATATAAGTAGAGTGAATTCTAAGATCATTCATACCTGCACGATAGTTCGGTTTGTCAGGGAATAGGTTCTTGAAGGAGCATAATAGCATCAATTGGTTGTTTGGAGGGCACACTGTGCCTCTTCACGGCAGCTTATTTATTGCTCCTTCCTATCTCCTGTTTCGGGTTTCAGGGAATTTGTGATGACATGAGCATGTATTTTTATCTCGTGGTATATGATGAAACCGGGGGTATTTCCTGCCGAAAGATTGGGGACACAAGTGAAAAGCTCGGCGAGGAGCGCTTTGCAGCCTACGCTCCAGTGTTTTGGACCTCTTCCGCCAAATTCATCGAGCTTCCATCATCGCAAGAGGAAGAGTATATCTACGATGCTCGAATACATCTCCAGCCACATCACACCGATGTGCAACTCACCGTGACTGAAAATGAAGCGGCGGTCTCTCACCTTCTTTATATCAACTCAAGCTATGATTTAGTCATCCCGGGAACTTCAGCGAATCCACGCCAAGCCGAGGGGAGGATTTGGCAGTACGAGAACGGTACGTTCGGGTTTGGATTTCTCAGGGACAATTTTATCATAGACCTGAAGCATATTGCCAAAAATGGCTGCCTTCTGGATACAACTTAGTTGCCATGTAATTTAAGCTTTCAGTTTAGAACTGAATGTGCACATATTTGGTATGTATAGCTTGTCACCCATCTGTCTGAGTATACTGTGTACATGAACAATATTTGCTTGTTAACATAATAAAGTCTATTTATTTCCATTATACTCATCAACATCACTGTGTAATGTTTATCCCCAGTTTATGCACAGAAGATAGCAGATGTGATGTTCTAAATATTAACACAATGAAGTGTTAATATTTTATTTTCTTTTTATTATGTTTTGTTTTCACTTTCTCCTTCTTTTTCACTCCCCTATAGAATACAGGGCTAATTACAATTTGTTATACCTAACTATAGCAAAATGACACTTTCATACCTTAATTATTTTTCTCTTTTTTAGTACCCTAACAAACTTTTTGTGACAATCTATGCTAAAATGACTAAAATACCCCTAGTTTAAGAAATCAAAATAAAACTTGTCCAATATGATTTATCAAATCATATTTGAAATGGTCCAAATTTAATTTTATATTTTCGAGCATAATTGTATTTGCATCTTAAGTACAAATTAAATTGAACCAAAGATAAAAAAAAATTGAACCAATTCAATTTACAGTTTCTTACACCAATGGTAGGTTGTCACAAAAATATTGTTAGGATACTAAAAAATAGAGAAAAATAATTAGGGTATGAAAGTGTCATTTCGCTACAGTTAAGTGTATCAAAGTGTCATTATCCCTATAATACAATTTACAAGCACTAAATGCTCCTTCTAGAAGGATAGTCATTTTGGGCATTAAAACTGTGAGTTACTTCTATGATATTTATTTAATTTGTTTACAATTCATATTTGACAAATATCTTTTATTGTTAGAAACAAAATATTTTTGTATCTGGTCTCGAAAAATATAATAAAACATATATTTAATTTAAATAATATTTACGAACATATATATGTTGTCATAAATAATATTTTTAAGCATATATATCATAAACAAATGATACTCGTAACGCCCGCCAAATAAGCATATATTTTGTGTGAAATGACAAGGCACACCCTACGACGTGGCGATAGGAGAGTGCGACGCGTGTTCCGAACCGCGACCTATAAAATGGCGGATAGTTGAATCTGGAGCAAAAGTCAAAGGAGCACAGAGATGGGTCAGTGCCTGTGTTGCGACGGAGCGAGCAAGACGGAGAGGATCGAAGCTGAGAGATTGGCCTCGCAAGAAGCTCGAGCCAGAGCCGCCGAAGCAGCCCAGAAGAGGCAAATTCTGAAACCCCCTTCCTTTTCTCTATCTATCTATCTAATTCGACCCATTGCTGAAGAATTAGAATTAGGGTTTATGTCAAAATCTGATGTTTAATTGCTTATTAGTAGTATTAGGGGAATTGTCAAATATGGATGGCGAAATGGGTTTTTGATCATTAATTCTGATTTTGATTTCTTGCTCACTTTCAATTCAAATAGTTGTTTCATCTATGGGAGCTGGAACTCAAAATGTAGGCTATATGAAACTTGGGTTTTTTTGTAGCATTATTGTCTCATTCTTCTATACACGAGTTGGGTTTGTTAGGATCGAGTCGGTAAGATTTGTAATTTGTAGATAGAAACATGACTCCTACATTGGTACGATGCCAATTTTGAAATTTTGTTGTCTCGCCAGCGAAACATTAAGGTTCTGGATTCAGAAGAATGGCTGATTAAGTCTTGCGTAAATCATATCTACATTTTAGATGAACTGACAAGTGGCAGTGTCGTTGTTGATCTGAAAAGATTTGGTCCGCGCTGTGGTCTGAGTGCTCAAAACTTAAGATTGTTCCTTGATCCAACTACCATGTACAATCTGGAATCAAATGTTACTTTGCATGTGTTGGTTTGTCAATTTGAGAGTTTCTGATATGTATTATCTGCATTCTGTATTAAAGATCTTCCTGGAAATAGATAGAAGAAACAACTCGTGTTTTTAATAGTTGTGCCCAAGTCATAATAATATTATGATTGTACGCGCATGCAGGCAAGAGGATTTTGAGAAGTCAGCTGCAGGAAGGGCTGCGCATGCACAACTGGCAGGGATGGCGAAGCAATCTGCAAACACTAACAAAGGCGAACCAGTCCTAAAGGTTTTATTGATCTTATATCCAAACTTAGTTCATTGGTTTTTAGTAATTACTCCCTTTGGCCCAAAATAAACACCCATACTAAATTTGGTTTCCCAATAACAGTGTGCATTTTCTTCTGGGAAGCGAATTTCCATAGTTACTAAGAATATCATTTGTATCGGTTAGTTATAAGAACTCCGCCAACCACTTGTTCCTTGTCCCAAGCCAGGATAAAGGAGGAGGGTTGTTGATAGGCCTTGGATAGCCAGACGTAAAATCAATGTCACATCCTTATTGCTATGAAGTTTTTGGTTCATGAAGCTTACCCTAATTGATTGTAAAAAAAAGTTAAGCTGAAGAAGATCAGTTGGTTATAAGAATCCCTAGAATGTATTGGCACATGGGGGAAAGTCCATCACGAATAACACCATCCTTAATCTTTGCAAAAAGTCAAATAAGATACTTAATTTGGGACAGAGGAAGATTAATAATTAATCAATTTAGAACTAGCTGTGATTAGTTCAGGACCGGTGTTACCTACTTTTGGTTGTATTGTCCTTTGAATTCAATGTTAAGCCGCCCGTTGCTCAGAAATTAACTTTATATTGGTTCTAAATCAATTTTCACCTTTTTCGGAAATAACTTATGACTCTGACCTTGTTGTTGGTTGGTTTGGTTGATGCAGTGGCAGATGGGTGGAAGTTAACCTTTTCACTAAGCCGCTACATATGTATGTATTTGTAAGGTTTGTCAACTTTAAACCTCTATAGTTTTACCTTGTCTTGCAGATACTAAAGTCTTGCTTCACATGACTCATCTTAGTAAATACTCGCTCTATATATCATGTATAATCCGAAAAAAGTACATGAAAAAAATGCCCTAAATCGCGTCTTAAGACAATTCGTGATCAGAGGGTTAATCTTTGCAATGAACTTTGTGGATACATGCAGGTTCCTATAAAGCAGTTTAACTGATTTTTTTTTTGTATTACAAGTAGGATATGTTTCTCATAGCTAAGAAAACGAATTAATTTAGCCTTTGGTTTTGTTTTCTGATGCAGTGCCTAATGTTTATGACGGATCGAAACTTCTTTCTCCAAAGCAAACAATCTTGTATGCTCTGAAAAGTGAGAAGATGTGTTTTTTTGTAACCTTTAGCTTGCACCATTCATTGTAATTAATTGTAATTAGTTATGATGTAATTGTGATGTGAAAGAAAAATAAATGTCTGATACTGTTTAGCTATGGACACTGAGACAGAAAAATACAATAGCTTCCTTGCATACAGCAGCAATTTGCTGATGGTATATTAGAAGAAATAAACTCATGTTTTGCATTGGTTTTGTTGTAACTTGGTTTTATGATTTATTTATGAAGCTATAAATGCAAGAAAAATATTGGATATAAATTCTCACAAAAAGGCCCTACCAGAGATGCATCATAAAAAATGGGTTAAATATTTTTTTTTTCTTGGGAAAATAGCAAAAAATGACCACAAATCACTTTTTCAAGCTTGCTTAACAACTTCAAGAATTGTCTAATACTAATGCAAATCTGGTCCAGAAGATTAAAGAAATTGATATATTAGATAAATAGTTAGAATTTAAAAATTCCTTGCCTGTCCGAGGACTCAATCAATTTTAGTCCAAAGTTGTCTGGGACATGACTTCGGACCGACACATGATGAACTAATTCAAATTTGTGTCTGATCCAATTTGAGGGTCGGACTTGGTCCGCCCCGTGTACTGGACTTCAATTCAGTTTATTATTTTTTTGTATTTGAGATTATTGCATAATTATGATAAATGTTTATTCATAGTTTAAACACAATATATGTTTTAGGTGAACATATTCAAACTACAACTCTTCCAAACGGTTGTAACTGGTAAATATTATGCACTTCAAAAATGGAGAGAGAATGAAAGACATGTTTTCTTTAAAAGAAATTTAATTGTTAGTTGAGGGTATATTGAATTTAATTATTAAGTGAAAGATTAGTAAACTACAGGGACTTCAGATAACGAATTCATTTTTGCGGGGGAGTTAAGTGAAAATCGTATAATGTACGGAGGAGGTAAGTGAACTTTTCTCTATTTGTTCCTAAAATCTATGCTGATAAGGTGTAAACGAGCCGAATTAAGCTTTTATTTGAGCTCGTGCTCGAACGAGCTCGTGTAATTAAGCTCGAGTCCGCCTTGAAAAGATTTAGATAAACTCGAGCCGGGGTCGGCTCGATTCGGTTTGCTTAATTTTAGATACAATTATTAATTAAAAATTAAATAAAAATATATAATTCATTAAATACTAAATGAGCCGGCTCAAGATTGGTTTGTTTAATTTCATTATAAATATACACTAACTTTTAAAAAATATATTAATAAAAAATTATAATTAATTAAATACTAAACTAACCGTCTCGCGAGTATATTAAGCTATAAAATATCAGACACAAACTTAATTAGAATGAGTTCAGATCAAATATTATCGAGTCGAGCTCGAGTTCGAGCGGCTCGATAAAAGCTCGGCTCTTGTACAACACCACCGAGAGATTGGGAATGGGTCCACCCAAACTGTTCTCCAATTGCGCGCATATTTAATGTTTTGGATTCAATTTTGGACCGTTGTATTAATATTTAACCTATGTAACTGCAACTTTACCATGTTCGTTGGTGTCAATAGAGATAGAAAGTGCATAGCAATTGGTTCTTACCTTACTTTTTGGCTTTATTGATATATTCACTTTTTAAGACGCTTCCAAGAAACTACTGTGTCCATAACAATACGCGGAAACTTAAAAGTGGAGCATCCACCTCCTTCCTTCCTTGTTTCTTCCCATCTATTTCCATATTCATTCAATATTTTGCGGTTATGGTTTTGTGTGGCACTGGTTTGCGGGTTAGGGCTGTAAACGAGTTGTTCGACTTCGACCCGTTAAATATTTGATTCGAACTCGTTGTAATGAAGTTCGAGCCGAGTTCGAGCCTAACCTTTAAGGCAAGATAGGCTCACGAGCCGGCTGGTTTAATATTTAATTAATTATTATATATTTATATTGATATATATTTAAAATTTAATAAATAGTTATAATATAGTTAGACGAGCCGAATCAAGTCGAGTCAATCTCAAGTGGGCTCATTTATTATTTATTTTTATTGAAATAAATAGTTAAGAATATTTGAATTGAAATTTCAGTGAATCGATTCGAGCCGAGCTCGAGGTCGAACTTATCTATTTTATTTTGAGTTGAATTCGCGTTTTGTTCTACATCGAGTCGAGTTCGAGTCGAATACTTTTTTTACGAGCCGAGCCCTGTCAAAATGAGACTCGATTCGGCTCGTTTACACCCCTGTTTGCGGTTATGAGTTTTTGTGGTAGTGATTTGGTGTGTCCCCCAGTTTGCGGTTGTGATTTTTTTTGGCAGTGTTTCAGCGGTAAAACCTGTTAGGATTATGAGATATTTTTTTCTGTGCAAATAATAGAGTTTCTCCGTCTAGATAAAGTGTAGGCCATGGTGTGAGAGAATTTTTTTGTCTGTTCAACCTTGATTTTCAGTTTGAGAGTCAGGTGTGGAGTTGTCTCAACTCTCACAAACTCTTATCGTTACTTTTAGTCGTGTTTAATAACATACATGCTGTCTTAAGAAAACAAGCTAGTAGAATTATTAATTATTTTAGTCGAGTTTGTTGCAATCAAATTTGAATTTAAAATTAGACACATTTAATAAATAGGTCAAGTTTAAACTCAATCGTCCAAAAATTAAAAATTAACTCACTTAATGACTACTTTTTAATCTGTGATAAGCATATGTATATATAAAATTAAACAAATCGAACAGTCAACTCAAAACGGCTATCAACTTCTTTTAAAATTAAATTATTAAAGATTATTTGAGCTACAATTAAATATTTTTTCAAATTGAACACAACTTTAATAAAAAAGAATAATCATTTCCCTCATCATGCATTTGCTTATCACTTTCCCATGTGACTCCTCATGTGGTGTGACCTGCCAAAAGCTTAATCACTACTATATAAATATTCTACATCATATGTAATTGCAGGTCTCTTTATTTATTAGCCCCGATTTGTGGTGCACAATAATTTCCTCAAATTGGCCATTCTCTACCAACCCGTAATTAATAAAGTCAAGAATAAAAAAAAGAGGACATTAAATTATAAGAAACCATGAACTCATAACCATGTCTTCCAAGTTAATTATTTCTTGTCACTATAATCATTTATTCCAATTTTTATCATGAGTTGAAAATACCCATTTCAGAATATAATTTTATACATGTTTACACGGGAATTTATGGTTCATTTGAGGAGATTTTGGGGTTTCTTTAGAAGAGAATATTTGAGAAACAAATATACAGATATTTGTATAGGTTTCAAAAGTACATTTTGGGTCGTATATAAAAACATAATAAATGGGTTAGATTATGAATATAATTCAATGTGCTATTTTTTAGTATTCATATATGTAATTTTAATATTTTAATACAAAATAAATAAAATATATTAATTTATTGTATCATTATGATTTTTTATTTAGTTAATCGGTAAAAGTAACATTTGGGTGATAAAAGTAGTAATAAAATAATATTTCTTCTTAGAGAGACAAATAAAATATGTTATATTTTCATGTCAAATGTGTCATAAAAATATAGCATATGTCAAAATAATATAAGAGATAATGACACATTGTTACACGTAATGCCTAATATACCTAAAATACTTTAGCTATTTTTTTCTCTTTTTTAGTAATTGACAATTTTTTTGTGACAACCTACCTCTAAAATGCCTAATATACCTAAAATACCCCTGGTCGGGTAAATAAATCCAATTTGAACCGATTCAATTTGAACCAGTTTGATTTCACTGTTACTTCAATTCTTTATTTTTTTAATTGAATCAGGCGTATTTTAAGTATGTTAAGATATGCAATTGTCATTTTGCTACAGTAAGTATAACAAACCGTCGTTATAACACGTTCTTGGAACATATATAACGTATTATTATTAAGTGGGTTGGAGAGACATATAAAAATTGGTTTCAAACAACTCTGGCGCGTACTAAAGAATGACCCACACGCAGAACCCATTTCTTTTTCCTGCTTCAAGTCAAAACAACGCGCTTTGATAAAATTGTCTATAAATTGATAAACAAATAGCCACCTTCAACAACAACACAACTGCTCAACATATTTTAACCTCACACACCAATCAATCGCATGATGTCTCTAGTAACCACTTGCTAATTCAAATAAATTTTTTTAAGGTTGTCTCTGGTTCTGGTTCTGGTTCTGGACATAGCTACAAAATATCTCTACTCCTTTTTTTTTCTTCTTCTTCTGTACACTTCTTGCGCTTGGTATCGAAGAATTGATTCCACTGGAAGCTTGAGATTAACATTTGTTTCGAATCGATTCGGCTGTGAGATCATATATTTGGCTGTGATTGTGAAAATTTAGAGTTTTGGGTGTTATGGAGAGCTATTTGAACGAGAACTTTGGGGACGTGAAGCCCAAGAACTCGCCGGAGGAGGCGCTCCAGCGGTGGAGGGACATGTGCTGGCTCGTCAAGAACAAGAAGCGCAGGTTCAGATTCACTGCTAATCTCTCCAAGCGATTCGAGGCTGATGCTATTCGCAAATCCAATCAGGTTTTCCCCAATTTTTTTGGTTCTTGGGTCGAAGTTTTATACTGGGTTTTTTGTTTTTTCTTATATGTTGACTTGAAAGGTTTCAGATTTGTTTGTTTTTTCCTGTGATTGTTCAGTCTTGAGTTTTCTTTAAAAAAACCCTTGAGAATGAAAATCTTGATTTTGAGTTTGTAATGAGACACATCATTTATGAGCTTGAGCATGTTTGTTTCTGGAATTGAAGTTGAGAGATTTATTAGTTTATAAATTTGAGGTATTGCAAGTGTTTCTTTGAGAATTTACATGGTAAATAGTAACAAATTTGGTGAACAATAATGTTGCTGTGAGATTGGAAACAGCGAGTTTGTGCTTATTACATGATGTCTCTGTCATTTTGACATGGTAGTGACTAGTGAGTGACCCTGTAGAGATTTGGGGCTGCTTGACATGTTAATTGGGCCTTCAGAAAGGAGAAAGGTGGAACCTTGTGAGCCTTGGTCTTGTTGTCTTGTCGATTTATGTGGGTTGATGTACATTTTAGATCCGTGATCCAGTGTGTTGGTCTTTGGGGTTGAAGTGGTTTATAAGGGTACTTGACATCTTTATGGTTCTTGAATTCAAACTTGCAAACTCTAATAGTAATTAATGGTGTTAACTGAGAACTCTAGTGTTGCATTTTCTGATGTGCTTTCTTTGACATTTGTGAATTGCAGGATAAGTTCAGAGTTGCTGTTTTGGTTTCACAAGCGGCGCTTCAGTTCTTTAATGGTAAGTGTCTCTCAATCAATTTGTTTCCTGCCTGAATTTCTGAATTCAGGTTTTCGGGCTCTCTTGCTGATTCCACCATGGATATTGCAGGCTTAACTCTGTCCGGTGAATACACCATACCTGAGGAAGTCAAAGCTGCAGGTTTTGACATCTGCGCCGATGAGTGTGGATCCATTGTTGAAGGTCGTGATGTGAAGAAGTTGAAACTTCACGAAGGGGTTGAGGGTATTGCAGGCAAGCTTGGCACCTCAATAACCAATGGTATTCCTACTAATGAGAATTTGCTAAACAAACGAAAAGAAATTTATGGGGTCAATAAGTTTGCTGAGAGTCCTCCTCGGGGTTTCTGGGTTTTTGTATGGGAGGCCCTTCAAGATATGACCCTAATGATACTCGGCCTCTGTGCATTCGTCTCTCTGATCGTTGGTGTAGTAATGGAAGGGTGGCCCGTTGGTGCCCATGACGGACTTGGGATCGTTGCGAGTATTTTGCTCGTTGTGTTTGTCACTGCCACGAGCGATTACAGGCAGTCTCTACAGTTCAAGGACTTGGATAAGGAGAAGAAGAAAATATCAGTCCATGTTACCCGAAACGGGTTCAGGCAAAAGATCTCTATATACGATCTCCTCCCTGGCGATATAGTTCATCTCGCGATTGGCGATCAGATCCCTGCTGACGGACTTTTCATTTCTGGATTCTCTTTGTTGATAAACGAGTCCAGTTTAACCGGGGAGAGCGAGCCTATCCACGTGACTGCTGAGAACCCTTTCCTTCTCTCGGGAACTAAAGTCCAGGATGGGTCATGCAAGATGTTGGTGACCACCGTTGGGATGAGAACTCAATGGGGAAAACTGATGGCGACTCTCAGCGAAGGAGGAGATGACGAGACTCCGTTGCAGGTCAAACTCAATGGCGTGGCGACCCTCATCGGGAAGGTGGGCCTCGCTTTTGCTGTCGTGACTTTCGCTGTTCTGGTGCAAGGGTTGTACAGGCAGAAGCTGGTAGAAGGGTCTCAATGGACATGGACTGGCGACGATGCAATGCAGCTGCTGGAGTTCTTCGCCATTGCTGTTACGATTGTTGTTGTCGCTGTCCCCGAGGGGCTTCCCTTGGCCGTGACACTGAGCCTCGCCTTTGCCATGAAGAAGATGATGAACGACAAGGCTCTTGTGCGCCACCTGGCTGCCTGCGAGACCATGGGGTCGGCTACAAGCATTTGTAGCGACAAGACCGGGACTTTGACTACCAACCACATGACTGTCGTGAAAGCCTTCATTTGCGGGCAAACCAAGGATGTGAGCAGCACTAAGGCGAGTCTCTTGTCTGAAATTCCAGACTCTGCAGTGAGAACTCTACTTCAGTCAATATTTAACAACACCGGGGGAGAGGTCGTGACAAACGAGAACAGCAAAGTCGAGATACTAGGAACTCCCACTGATACCGCGGTTCTGGAATTCGGGTTGCTTCTTGGTGGCAATTTTCAGGCGGAACGTCAAGCATCGAAGCTTGTGAAAGTCGAGCCGTTCAATTCTACAAAGAAGCAAATGAGGGTGGTTCTGGAGCTACCCGAGGGAGGTTTCCGAGTTCATTGTAAGGGTGCTTCTGAAATAGTTCTGGGTCAATGTGACAAAGTCATAGACTCGAACGGTGAGGTCACTCCCCTTGATGATACAACAATGCGCCATTTGGAGAACACCATCGAACAATTTGCTAATGAAGCTCTTAGGACTCTGTGCCTTGCTTACTTGGACCTCGGAAGTGAGTTCTCTGCTGAAAGTCATATCCCTAGTACAGGGTATACTTGTATTGGAATAGTAGGAATCAAGGATCCGGTTCGTCCTGGTGTCAAGGAGTCTGTTGCGATTTGTAAGGCTGCTGGTATCACTGTTCGGATGGTTACTGGGGATAACATAAACACCGCAAAGGCGATTGCCAGAGAATGTGGGATTTTGACTGATGATGGTATAGCGATTGAAGGCCCAGAGTTTCGGGAGAAAACCGAGAAGGAAATGAGCGAACTTATTCCAAAAATTCAGGTATTCTACACTTAGAATCGTCATTTGAATCAGTTACAGTCGTTTTTAGTAGTATCTTACCTTGATAACAATAATTATCTGTCAGCTAAACCTTGGATGTTCATTTGCAGGTGATGGCTCGATCTTCTCCATTGGACAAGCATACCCTCGTAAAACACTTAAGGGGCACTTTGCAAGAAGTTGTTGCAGTGACGGGTGATGGTACAAACGATGCTCCAGCTCTTCACGAAGCGGACATTGGACTTGCAATGGGCATCGCTGGAACTGAGGTACGGCTTACAATTCTTCTTTGATCTTTTCTAAGGGAAAAGTACATATCATCACTTTGAAGATTTTATTTTCGAAGGCTTTATGTTGACATGGCGATTTTGAATCCTCAGGTGGCGAAAGAGAGTGCTGATGTGATAATCCTGGACGATAACTTCTCCACCATAGTGACCGTGGCCAAATGGGGGCGTTCAGTGTACATAAACATCCAAAAATTCGTTCAGTTCCAGCTGACAGTCAACGTCGTTGCCCTGATTGTGAACTTCACCTCGGCCTGTCTAACTGGAAGCGCCCCGCTCACTGCTGTTCAGCTTCTGTGGGTGAACATGATCATGGACACTCTAGGAGCGCTGGCATTGGCCACAGAGCCTCCCACCGATGACCTGATGAACAGACAGCCCGTCGGGAGGAAAGGCAACTTCATCACCAACGTGATGTGGAGGAACATCCTGGGCCAATCCCTCTTCCAGTTCGTCGTGATATGGTATCTCCAGACTCAAGGGAAAGCAGCGTTTGGCCTTCAGGGCCCAGACTCTGACCTGATACTCAACACGCTCATCTTCAACTCTTTCGTCTTCTGTCAGGTAACTAAATTTCAATTCATCACCTACAGTTTTAGCTACTACCAATTTCTGCAATCTTATTAACGCTGCAATGCTGATGTTTTCAGGCGTTCAACGAGATCAGTTCACGAGAAATGGAGAAGATAAACGTGTTAAAGGGCATACTGAAGAATTACGTGTTTGTGTCTGTGCTCGCCTGCACCGTCGTCTTCCAGATCATAATAGTTCAGTTTTTGGGAGAATTTGCAAACACATATCCTCTGAGCCTCAAGCAATGGGTTGTTTGTGTTTTGCTGGGGTTTCTTGGCATGCCAGTGGCTGCTGCACTGAAGATGATTCCTGTCGGGTCGAGCTGAGCTCAGATGTCTCATCGTTTACTAGTCATTTGTAGATCATCGTACGTTTGTAGTACTATGTACATACTGCAGCCTTGTGAGCTGTTGGGTATTCTTAGGATTTTCGAGTTTAAAAGGCCACGAAACTCTTGTGTGGCCACGAAACTCTTGTGTATTTACTATGTGAATTACCTATGGGGGAATTTCCAAAAGTCTACTCTTAGTCTTTATATTATTTTTTTGTTTTTCAAGTCATCATTCTTCGTTTATAAATATTTTTTTTCTCGGCGAAAAGAAATTTTATTGATTAAAATTTTCAAGTGAGAAGTAAAAGTCAGTCGATTAGAACAATAAAGAAAACATAGAGTGAAGAAAAAGAAAAGATACAAAAAAGAAAGAAAAGCTTAAGTCACCTTAAGAGGCCCTATTATAAATATTTAAATCATCACTTTTATGTATTTGACTATCAATTTTATAATATTAATTTTACTTATAAATAAGAAAAGTTCGTTACAGATTTGACATTGTGTGGTTCAACGAAGGATGTGACTAACAAGATAGGGCCGTTGCGGAGGAGGAAAGACATGAGATGAAGTTTTTTGTTTCGTCATCGTCCCCAATTCGATATGCATGAGGCGGGATTTTTAGAGATCATACTCGATATATTAAAAATATATAATTTTAATATGTTTAATTAAAATACTATTTAAATGTATATATTTAATAAATGATTTGTTGCCTCCTGCAAGGAGAACTTTAAAAATTAATATTGATGGGAGAGTGGACTTAAGTTGAAGAGTATGGAGTGTGGGGTTGTTGGTAGAGATGTTGTGGGCAAGGTGATAACTGTGTTTTGTGGGGATTCTCCAGGCAGTAGAGGTGGAGGCCGTGTGTGTCAGAAAAGCTTTTTGGTGGATCAAGCGTAACCATTAGAGTCAGTTAATAGCGGAGATCGACTTTCTTAGGGTAGTGGAGGGGATATTGGGTGAGAAGAGACTGCATACTCAATTGGGGGTATTTTAGGAGACTGCAGAAGTATTATTAATAGTTTTGCCTTTGAGGCTTTAATTAATTTCGTTTCTAAGTCGAGTGATTTAGCAGCCCATGAGCTGACAAAATATGCTTTAGTTCAAATGGTTTGGAACTATATTGAGAGGTTTGCCCCGCCGTTGTTTGCTGAGGTGGTCCGGCTCTATTGACATCAAGTTTCTCAGTTTTAAAAAAATATTAACACGAGGATAAAGTTGATGGTGGTCCATTTTTGCTGCATATTCGACCTCTTATTATCCGCATCTCCTCTTTTGGCTGTTCTTCACCTTAAGTTGCATCAATGAAGACAACTCATTTGACACACAAATTAATAAATTTAATGAAAATTGAGAGTATAATTGATATTTTATATGATTTTAAAGAGAAAACGGTAACATTACCAAAAAAAAATGAAAAATAAAATTGGAATATCAAAAAGGAAAAAAGGTATTTAGGTGAGAAAATGAGAATTAACTTTGTGATTAAGTGCAATAAACCATCATTTTCCTTTCTTTAATTAAGTTTGATAAAGCAAAACTCACTTATAACCAAGGATGATTTGTTAGCATATTTCTGGGCCAAGGACACATGTTCAAGAAAAGCAAAAGGTCAAACAATTGTGATAAGACAAAAGACCAATCAACAATGAATCATACACACTTTTGAACTGTTGCAGTGTACAAAAGCAGCCTCAAAAGTATATGACATTAGTGAACTGTGATTGCATTTTACAGTACATCAACCATATATATATATATATATATATATATGAAGACTTGATTTGCAAATGTGTATCAGATCCCATTTTCTTCTCAAACAACTTTGTACTGCTTACACCATGTGAACACTGATCCCCAACTTTACTCACTCTCCACAAGTTCAAATTCCAAAGAAACAATTTTCTTCTTCTTGATTCTCAGTTCTGTCCAGCTATACAATTTTATTTAATGATCTGAAAGACTCAAAATCTGCAAGTCTTTGGCAGGTGATTGACTCACTGGTTTTGTAACTTCATTTCAAAGAAAAATCATAAATGGTACAACTATTTCTCGCTAAGCGCTGGTCAGACAGAAAAGGCGTTTAGAGACTAATCGTCGTTGTCTCCTAACACCACATTCATCATCAATAATGAAAGATTCATATGTTGCATTTTTTTAAAAACCCATGTATATGAATGCTTTTAGGCTTGGAAAAATGTAGCCTCCTCACTTTGGCACAAACAATAATCTATTGTATGTAAAATATAATCAACATGTATGACCTTTCTCAAGATCATCACACCAAAGTTTCTTCTTCACAAGGGAACAATAATCTTAAGAAGGTCCCTCCTCAAAACCAACAACTTCATAGTTATTACATTCAAAACAAAACTCAATCTACAGACTTCTTTTCTCTAACATAGATGCATCAAATCAGACCAGCACAAACACATAGCCCCACACTCTCCCTTCACTCCCACATTTTCATCCTATCATAGCCTTTTCCCGACGCCACAAGGGGAAAAGGCGCCCCGAGCTTCCCATCAAAAGGTAGGGTTGCCGCGGGACATAACAAAACAAGAAAAGTACCGGAAAAAATGAAACAATGCTCACTGTTTACAATCCTATTATGTATGCAGCCCAAAGCTCTTCTTTTTCTAAATCTTTTCTACTTTTTCCCTTCCCTTTTCGTCTTTCTTAGGTTTACTTTCAATCATAGAAGAAAGAAACCATCTTGAGCAAGCAATAATGAAAACACTGCAATTTCAGCAAAGGCCAATTCAAACCCACACTACACACTAGCATATCTTTTTCTCATTTGGCATGTCATGGCTCTGATCACAGTTACTGAAAGAAAGCCTTTTTCTCTTACTGCTCGAGGAATTGGCCGATGGGTTCTCTACAGCATCGTCTGACCTCAAATGTGTCTGTGACAGGTCTCGAGTATGCATAACCCTCGTTTCTTGATCTTTCTCCGCCTCCCATGCCTGCATTAGGCGATAGCATGTAAAGACATGATCCTGCGCGATTCAGCAAGAGGACAACATTAGGACTAACATTTCAGGATCTATACAATAACCGGTTTGGATAGGGATCATCGAGAACTCACCATTTCAAGAAACCCACAAGAGATGAGATTAACCTTCGACTCCAATGCACTTCTTGTCAATCTATGATCCAATGCCACCAATGTGGCAGCAAGTGCAATCACAGATGGCCTATACTGCATCAAATTGATCTCTGCAATCCCAATCACACAAATCTAAATTCAAGTTCTAATTCTTCAAGTAACAAACCGATTGATTTCAATGCCAAAACCAAGAACACAAGTGACACCAACCAAATTGTACCTCTCATTATGGGCACAACGAGCTCCACAACCCTAGACGCCGAGACAGCGTCACTTGGCGGTGGAGGCTCCTCCTTGTGCAACTTCCTAATAAAGTAAGGGACGAAAGCGAAAGGAGCAATTGAATCCATCCTCCATTCAAGTGTGCTCAGTACCATCAGCTCCATTCTCTGAATCACTGCACTCTCAAAACTGTACTCCTCAATCTGAAACTCCAAAAGCCCCGGGACACTCAACTCCTCCATCTTGGCAGCCAAGGAAAGGCATGCCACTGATAGCAACCGAATCGCCCACGATTTCTTAACCTGATGCATACAGATTACAAAAATTCATCAACAAGAATCAAGCATTACTGAACCAAAAGAGAAATGTGTAGCAGACACTCACATCAATCGACCTCCTCGAAATGAACCGATCAAAGTACGTCATTGCCAAGTACGCTGTTTCCAATCTAAACCCAAAGATTACCCTTTTCTGGATTCAACAACAAAAACACCAATCACCAACAAAGTTCAATCAAGCACCAAAAAAAATTGGATTTTTAAAATTTCAAGACTAACATTGAGAACCCATTTGATAGAATCCAAGCGAGCACATTTAAACCAATCATCAAACACCAACGGCTCATTCCTCCCCAAACCCATCTGGGTCTCTCTACCAAACAACATTTCCACATACTCATCATCAGAAACACCACCAACACTCTCCAATTCACCATCCACCAACCCATCACCATCACCATCTTCAAAAAAAGACTCACTTTCTTGACAAAGAAGGCTAGACATTGGCAATGAAGAAGACATCACTCACACAAAGATTCTACAAAACACCCATTTGAAAAAAAAACAAAAAAAACAGATTTGTAGAGGGAAAATTTAGATTAAAACGGGAAGTGGAAGGTGTGGGCTCTCGATTTAGAAAAAAAAAGGGGTTGGTGGGTGAATCGTGAATCGTGAATCTCCCCAAATTGTTGTGTGTGTTTGGTTTCAGAGAAAGTGGTCCTTTTTAGTAGAGCTCGTTTTGAGGACTAAGCTTTGACTGAGGATTGATTTTGATACCCTTGTTTCAGGGCACATCCACACTGTGGTTTGGCTCCACGCGCCGTGACTTCTCGTGGTTTACACGGTCCAATGGGAAGGGGTTGTGGGCTTGTCAGGTGGGTACCGTACATGGGGTCGTACCGGAAAGCGCACCTGGTGTTCTGTTATTGGATAAGGGCTTCGATCAGCTGCGGCAAGGTCTAGGGTGGTCTCCTGAGCGCTTGTCAAGTTAAAATTGAGCTTTGCTTGTTTTGAACCTTTTGACGGAGGATTTGGCAAATTGAGTGATTCTTGTTTTTCTTCATTGTTATGAGAGTCACCTAAAATTTTGGGTTTGATTTTTTCTAGAGGATCTATTTAACACGTGAAGTAAATTCGTATCATTAATTTATTCACCGGGTTGGACAATTTTCACACCCGTATAATGAACTTACACATGATCCACTATTTATACAAACATTAACTTACATTTCGATGACACACATACTTACAAACACTAACATTTGATAAACAACACAACAAACAAACACAAACGACACTAACCAAATCAAATACATTGAAAGGTCATCCGAGTACCATGCTGATGATCAAACCCTGATTTTGTAGACCTTAAAAAATTCACAACTCTAACGTCGCATTACTACTCTTGTATATACTTTTATTTATGTTCGTCATATTGTCACAATCCATCCTAATTATGTCTACCAACAAATTGACGAATTAAATAGAATATTAAAAAATTAAATTAAAAATACCAAACTAAATGCAAGATCTAAATCGATATTAAATAATCAACACAAAATCCAATGAGATTACATAAATAATCTATAAATGTGATGCGAAGACCTACACATTAATTCATTCCCATTAGACAGTCAGACTTATTAGTACTAAAAGATTAGAGAGACTGACACAAGATCCAAAACCCATCCAATGGTTCTTTCACTTTAAATTCTAATTTTCTTTAAACCTAGTTTTTCATTTTTATTATTATTATATTTGGCAATATTTTAAGTTAATACCCACTATACATGTGAATGTGAATGAATAAAAAGTAACATTTTGGGATAGTAATATTATTAACTAATATCTTTCAAATAAATATTTGTTTTTTTTTTAGTGATTATCATTTTAAGTTTTGACGAGAGTACTTGTAATTTTAATAGATATTTTTTATAGTTGAATATATTTTAAGTTAATACCCACTATACATTTCAATGAATAAAAAGTAACATTATGGGATGGTAATAATATTATTAACATTAAATTTAATATCTTGTCAAACAAATATACACTTTTTTTTTGTTTTTAGTGATTATCGTTTTAAGTTTTGTCAAGAATACGAAATGACCTGTAATTTTGATAGATTTTTCTTAGGATTGATATATATATATATAAAGAGGTCATAATTTGATACGAATCAGAAGGTTTTGTGCGAATATGTAAGAATCGTGTTCCCATTATTATGTTATGTATTTTTATAATTAAGTAATGTATTTTCATTATTATGACATGTATTTTCATAACCGTGTTTTCATTATTATGACATGTATTTCTATAACATTATTATGGCAGACAAAAAAATAAAAATAAAACTTTTCTTCTTCTTTCAATTTTTCGTAACACCCCTCATCTCGACGGGTAACACTTTCTCCTCTAGTGATAAAAAAATACACGTCCCCTCGTTATATTTGGGTGGTTCTCACGGGCTCACACGCTCTCTTAGTTCTCGCTTGAATGTACCTCTGTATTTGCTTACAAAATATTTCAGATTTGGTGTCGGTCGCATATGAATCAAGTGATTAAGGATCACAAATCAAATGCTAATCACATTGAAATATTATTTTGTTTTCATCTTACAAAACCCAAGAACCGATGGCTAATATAATTATATTTAGATTAAGATTGAAACAACCTGGACTCCTCTGAGTCAATTGGGGTTGTTTGAGTCAACGTTGGATAGATCCAAGTATTAAGCTTGTCTACCCCAACAAGTAATTAGTTATTGATACATTTAAGCAAAAGAAAAGACCCTATTGAGTCATAATTATAATAGTGTTGTGGCTTCCAAGATTTCTCTCTAAAATTTAAAAATTATAATTAAAAGAATTGCATCTTGCCATATAACTAAATTTATTTTCATATAGATGCATTTATTAAATTAAATATTTTTTTGTTGAATTGGACCTTAAATCATGGAAACAAAATGACTTCTCTGTACATCTATAAGTCAATTTTCATCAACACACAAAGATACATAGAAGTCAACTTATGTCTCAAGCACATTCCGGGGAGAAATATTTTGAATTGGAAAAAGATATATTTGACTGTACCCTTATAAATTGTTTATGTGAGATTATCTAAAATTGTTAGGTTTTTAACAAAATGACTAGTTTATCATTATTTTAATTTCATTTAAAAAATGTATATCATATTAGCAATAACATATTCACAAAGTTGGCACACAACGTAAATCCACTCGAAATGTTGCATGTTCTGTCAGACTCGACACCATATAATCGACACCATATAATGAACTTGATCTTTCAAACTCGACGTGAGAAAAGAATTCTATTTTCGGTTATCTTCACTATGCCTTATTAAGAACAAATTATTAACCTATTCTACATTAATGATCCAAATGAAATACATGGTTTAGCCTCTAAGTTGATGATGAAATCATTGAAGAAAATGAAAGAATTGGGATCCCAAAATGATACAAATGGAGTTGAAATGGTTCCTCTCACTATGAGGTTGAGGTCGTTTTCTTGAGATTTGCACATCTGAACAATAAATTAACATGGAAAGATCCCTAAAAATACTATTTTTCTATATTATTATACATATCAAATATCATAACTCATATACCAGCTTAAATATTTTGTTTAAACAAATAAGGTTTTATTTGGTTTAAGAGTGCTGGAAACCTCTGAGTACCAAGCTGATATTTGAACTTTAAAGAACGAATTTTTTTATTTATGCCCTAACTCCACTTTGTTTATTTTTCTTGAAAACTTTTTTTTTTTTGGAAATAATGAAAATACCCCTCTAAAAATTTTAAAAATAGTTTTAGAAATTTTTTAAAACATAATATTTTACAAAATAAATAATAATAAACAGGTTTTATTATAACAAATAAATATTGAAAATAAAAAAACCCATGTTTAAAAATTTATGAGAATTATTCCTATATAATATTAATTTTTAAATATTGAAATTTATGAAATAAATATTAAAAATTTTAAAAATTTATGAGAATTATTCCTATATAATATTAATTTCCATATTATCTCAGTTAAAAATAAGTGCATGACGACACACATAAAGCATCAACTTACGGGACCTATATCATAAAATGACATCACCAATTTGACCAAATCAATGATCACAAGATGCTCCTCTCATTTTATATACCACGTAATGCTCCTCACTCACATATTTAAAATCATTGTTTACATGTTAGGTAGGCAAGTCCCCATTTTCAAGTGTCGCGTTTATATATACACCGGTGTTACGGGTATTCCTATGACCGACGGATATATCGACGATATATTGATTTTTACAAATTTTTTGAGACGAAATAGTTGATATTGGTTAACTCAACAAAATTTAAATTGATTTCTGTCTAATCAGGTCCAAAGCAATTAGTCATGATCTACTCCAATTTAAATCAGTTAACTTCGATTTTATACGGTCCCATTCGGTCCATCTAATTAATTCCTGTTTAGAATTTGGATTAATAAATAACAAATAAAATGTCAAACTCTCATTAATTCATCTATTTTATTTTCACTGTTGAACTTCGAGTTTATTGACAAGTTTGAAATTAAATATAATTTATTTTATTTTTAATGAATGATAAATATGAGTTACATATATAATTATTTATTTAATAAAAAACAGATTCTTTCCATGATTTTTTCGTGATCTTTTTGAATTTGAAATTTGACAAATCTTCCTTTTTATTAACATGTCGATATATTTCTGCGATTCAACTTTCACACCCTTAATATATATGTATAATAATCCTTAACTGTTAAACCTAGCTACCCTTTTATTTCCTTTGTAATGATGTTGTGAAAAGGACATTAGTTTTTTTTCTTCTTCATTACATGTTTCTTTGCAAGGAAAGGTCTTTTTAATTTATTGGACTGTCACCATAGTAACGTGTTTCCAAACCTCACACATGGAAATCAATTTTGAGGGCCCATAAAAATCTATCATATAGTATGAATTTACGTGTTTAAAATCCACTGACTTGTTCGATTAATATTACGTAAATTTTTGATTAATTATCAGTAAACATACTCTGTCTAACTAACAACTAATATGTGTAATTAGTAAAACACTTGAACTTGAAGTTTGAATGAACAATATTCGAGTCCCATTGAGACATTTCTTTCTTTAATCACTTTCCTTTATACAGAGAGGTGTCACATTCAAATGTGATAAAAAAAATATTGTATTGGGTTGTACATTAGTGTTTGCTAACTTGGTAATTAATACAATAATTATTTTATATGAGATTAAAGTTTTCAATCATTTAATATATCATCTGCTTGAAAACATGTACACATATATAGAGCGAAAGATATGAATTAACCTACAGAAGGGTTAGGTTACATGTTCGAGAAGATATCAGCTACAAACCTCTTATTTGGTGTCAAAACGTTCAAACCACTTCTCAACCGTCTGATTTGTGCGGAGTGAAGGAGATGGCGCCACGTGTAACCACGCGGATTGGGAGGGAGATAACGGGCACTGACGGAGCCGTTAGGGTGTTGGTGTGTAACATACTTATTCCGCGTGTGTAACCATTGTGTGTGTAACTAACCAGTTGTTATTGTGTAACACATTCAAATAGTGCGTACATGTGTTCGGTTTTATGAACGTGTAACCGGTACCTTGGTATTGTATAACACCTACAATATAATTGTATAATCATTCACGTATAACGTAAAACCATATATGTGAAACAAGTATGTTACACACCAACACCCCTAACGGTTCCGTCAGAGACCGTTATCTCCCTCCCAATCAGCGTGTTTACACGTGTCATCGTCTCTTTCGCTCCACACAAATAAGACGATTGAGAGATGATTTGAACGTTTTGACGTTTATTTATAGTTTGTAACGGACAGCGCACCTTACATTTTCTGTATTATTGATGGAAAAATTTATATATATGGGTCGGTAGAATTGGTAGTGCATTAAGATGTGTGAACATGAACCCCAACCAACCGTCTTGCAAATGCTCATGAATGATTTGCTTCTTTACTCCAATATGCATTTAATTTCATGTTTATTGTTCACCTAACTTGTGTTACAATGTTCTGTTACAAATACATGATGATATCATATTAATTTACTTTATGTTATAATTAAATGAATATGTGATATAATGCACATTTCATTCTCGATGTTGATTGCATAGGTTAAAAGACCAGAGTTTGATGTTACAAACTTTTACATATTTCTAAAATATATTGATTTAACAATTCTTATGGTCGAGGAGATTGATATGATTACAAATATGTTATCTTTCTCTTCTTTTGAAATCATCAAAAACCAATAATTTCTTCGGTTCTTGTTCTCCCTCTCTATATTTCATAGTGTATAAGAGTTCGTCCAATTTGGTGATAAAAAATGATTTGAGTTCAAGTTTACTTAAAATAAACCATTGGTATGTGATGCTCTCGTTGATTCTAGGAAATCTACTACACTTAACTATAGTTAAATCTCACTTTACGGCCCTTACTATTTTTTTTCTTTGTTTGGTATACTAACTTTCATTGTTTTCTCATTTCATTAGTGTCGTTAAATCATACTGTTAAAATTATAATTTTACTTTCAAATTTTTATAAAATTTATAAGTTTATGTACACCGTTAAAATAATATATATCTAACCGAATGATTTGGCGATTGTATTTTAGAATATTTGCTAAATTAATTAATAGTGCAAAATGGTTAACTCAAGCTTATATGCTTGTTTGATTTGTTATCATTCACATTTATGGACTAATCCACGTCAGACAAATTTTTCACTCACCTACATGTAGAAGTAGCTGAAACAATGTTGACAAATCACGAAAATTTAATGTTCTTGTATTCACTTTACTTTGTGTTTATGACAACTATATTTGTTATTTGTTGAATGAATATACATTTTTGGTCTGATTGTAACGGGCTTGAGAAATGAATTTTCTCGTCGAAGAAAAAGTTATAAAGGTTTTTTATAGAGAATATATTACAACTAATATATATAGATCTCTATTAAAATAATATACTCATATTATTTTAATAGAGAATATATTAGTTGTAAACGTTTATTATATTTTCTACCAGTTTTGATGTTGTGATTGGTTAATTTTTTGTATATATATATTCAGAGCTTGAGAAATTCTTGGTATGTTTCCACATGAAAAATATATCGTCAGGACTGTAGATAAGTGATCACCAAGTGAATTCGGCTGGGTTAAAAAAAATAGTAAATATAATATCACATCGGGCCCTTATAAAATATAAGTAAACACAAAACTCTAATTTGACAGATGGTCTGAATTACGTCCATACTAGATCATCAAAATCTGAACATCATATTCTGCTGCACTTCGAACCTCTGGACACCCACCAGATGATCGGTTAACAAAATCACCATATTAACTAATACCAATTGAGGGTACGAACTAGGGCTATTCTTCGCATGACGGAATGAAGGACGAGCAGATTTAATAGCAGCCTAAAAAAGGATGGCAAGACAGTCACAATCAGAAGGAGCTGCATTCCGATAAATCACTATTCCGAAAGACTTTAGGGCTACGCTAAACCTTATGTCAAAACCTTACGGCTGGAAAGGCAGTCGATCGATTCAAGTTATAACATATCATCCTGGTTCGACAGACGGTCCGAATTACGTTCATATTAGATCATATCGCGATTTGAACCTCTAGACACGTACTTGCTGATCGGTTAACAAAATCACCATATTAACTCATACCAATCAAGTCATAATCATTCAAGATATACCCATTTGGAGGGTTGGTGAAGAAATTGCATAGAGTTGATGAGAAAATGAGGGTGGTGGTGTGGAAGGTGAGACAGCAAATTACAGCCAAGAAGTATAGAAGAGAAAAGTGGCATGATTGAGGTTGGATGGAGCCTTAAACAATTGTCAGAGCTTACACACATTTCACTCACTTCCATGCCCTTCTCCTTCAACAATTGTGTCAGTCACTCATCCCCACCCCTTGTTTTTGTTTCAACTGTCAGGGTATTTCAGCTTCCCAATGTGTTGACCACTTTTATTACTTCTTGCTCCTTCAGTTTTATTTTATTTTCTTGCTTTTATTACTCTCCATTGCCAGTGTGCTCACATGCCTCACCCCCCACACTATTTGGCATCACCCATGTTATTATCGAACGTTCTGTTAAAACGTTCTGTTAAAGTTTGACTCACTTATAAATTTAAATTGATAAGCGGGGCGATAGGTTAAATATCATTTTGTGTAATCTCAGCTTGTTATTGAACGTTTTGTAAAGTCTGACTCACTTATAAGTTTAAATTGGTAAGCGGCGGTAGGTTAAGTATCATTTGGGTATGAATGTTGAAAAATCATGATTGTTGTATGATTACATGGCCCTGTTGAGTATGGAAATGGAAATTTCTAGCATATGGGCCTCTTGAATTCAATGTTACAGGCACAGCACCCACATTTGAAAACCAAAAGAGAATGGAGTTAAATGCAACTAGGGAGGTCACTCTACACAAATTGTGGATGTAGTTTTGGTGACGAGGGATGTTAAGATCTCGTGTCGAAAAGAGATTTATCACTTAATAAATGTCTCGAGTTTCTATCTACCAATTACACATTCTTGATGAATTGGATTTTAACATGATATCAAAACTTGGTTTTTTAACCAACACCATCACAAGCCTAAAATTCTTTAATTTTGCCACCTTGTAAAGGTGTGGAAGCCCATCTCCGCATTGGTTTATTTCTTTTATTCGATCTCCATAGTTTCATATAACGTAAGTTCATTCACCATTTATGTCATAAAGAGAAAGATATATGTGCGAAAATTACAAAGAATTAGGATAAAACAAACAACAAGAGTAATGAATTTACGTTATTCATCAACAATGTGTCGACTATGCCCACAAATAACAAGAAGGAACTCTTATTGAGAGAGCCTTGTTACAGAATCATCAATTGAGTTCGAGTAATTTCATATTTTAGCATTTATAATACTACAATAAACTCTAATTAAAAAAAACTCAGACACCAAATTACCAAAATCTAAACGTAACGTCAGCGATATGACCTTATCTATCCACCCTTCAAAGACAGCGCCACCAGAACTTGGGAGCTCTGTAAATCAATAGGAGTTACTCCAAAGAATAGCGAACAAGCTATCATCCATTCCATTCAACATATTCATGCCGATAACGCTGCCTCTTTTTCGAACACCATTTGAATCTATTTCAGCTCTTTCATTTTTCATCCACATTCTCGTCATCTTTCACCGTACTGTGTTTAACTTTTACTTTTTTCTTCCGTTATTTCACCTTCCCATATTAGAAAAATCGATTCTCCTTTTACAATCCCTACTTATAATAATTGAAAATATGTATATAATGAGTCAAAATCAGTCATGTGTTAAAGAGAACACATGCATGAGCAGAGATAGAAGCAGAAGTGCAGAAAATTGGATAGATAGGCAGCTACTTCCCATAGTTCAAAATAAATGGAATAGACACACACAGACACAGCTTGCTCTGCTCTCTGATCATTAGTGTTAGTGCACAGCTTGTTATGAATTATTATGGTGCACCAACCACAACTATTACTACTATCAGTCCAAAATATTTATTGTCCCTCCAATAATTCATATTCATATGTGAAATCATACAATTTAATTCCACATGCTATCAGAATTCCAAAGATGCTTATTTATTGTACATCTCAACAAACACATTCAATTCTTTCTTTTAATTGATGGCAATAGATCAAATGTTTAGGTTAAAGACTTTGTTTGCAAATGAAGCTGAGTCTGTTTTTGTTCCTTAATTCTACAAATTAAAGCCCATAGCCCATGGGTACTCTATGGAGCATGTCCATTACCAAATTTGAATTCATATTCAATAGAGTCCTCTCATTTTTTCTATTTATTAAAAACTCTAACAATAGTCAACCCAATATTATAAATTATGATTCTTTATATTTTTTGTGTGTTGATTTTGATTAAGATGAGACTAATGTTATCAAACTTGGAACATGGGGAAATCTCGGTGAGCCGAAAAATGGGGAGTTTCGAAAATTCGGAGGGAGAAATCGACAAAACTCGTTTTGCAATGGTTGTGTATCAAAATTTGAGCTCGATTATGTTACGACAAAGCAAAATAGAGCCAAATTTGTGCTTTTTAAGAATGAATCGGCCTCGATAACTGAGATTAAATTTACTTTAAAATGGTCAACACGCACCAGTCTTTTTGAGCCAGAAGAAAACTCTAATATATATATGCGAGCTTACTTGTGGGGTGCCCCACTTTCGTAAAACCCGATTCTCCCGACCTATAAACCGCCGCCACCGCCACCGCCGCCAGATTTGATTTGTAATGGGCCGGGGGCCAGCAACAATCAGCCAAACTTTCCTGACTTCGATCAAATTGGGCCGGATTCAAATTAAATTTGAACTATATTTACCCAGTTCAACCAAGATTTAGCCAGTCAAATTTTTTAAGTATAATTGTAAGTGTAATTGTCCGAAATTATACATTTTTTAAAAAGTAATTATAACAATTTTCATTATTGTAGCCGTAATTACCTCACAATCCCTACAAGAATATGATAAAATTATTTAAACAGCCTCATCGAAAAAAATAATGATGAGACCCCAGTTAACTATTCTCAATTTTTCTCATACTTAAAAGTTCACAAATTGAGAATAACTTGGTAAATATACTTTTTAGCAATAATGATCAAGAATTTGTCAAACTTCAACAAAAAATAATAGTCATAAGACTCAAAGCACAATCGATTAGAATAATCTATCAAAGGCTTTCAACAAATTCAACCATGTTTATTACCAGCCAAGCCTCTATTCCTCTTCTTCTCAACTTCCAACTCATCAATCTGAGCTCACAAGGACAAAGAGTGGCTTGTCTCCCAATCGGTCCCGGCCCTGAAACAATCCGAAGAATATATCAGCAATGCATTCATAATATGCGCTACCTCACACGTCAACAGGATTATAAATTTACCCACGAGTAGTTTCGTAATTAGAAATAAATTTAGATGGTTTTCTATTACCAGTTTGTTTCCTTGTTTAGTTCATTTTAGGATTGCTCCATGCATAAAGGGATATCCAGTTTTATTTAACATCGATTCAATCAATAATGTATTTTAGATTTCAATAATATATTATCATCTCCGGTAATATCATGTCAATTATATTCGGTCAGACAAGTCATAAAATGTTGAAATATGTAAGACACTATTGGCACTAGATGTGAATCAGACACTATTAGCATATGCAATGCAAGGCATGTGAAAGAAGCTAAACTTTAACTTAAAATCATATTAAAATAGTAACTGTGTGGTAAGTAATTCAAATAGAACGTACCTTTAGGTCTGCCAATTCAATAACACAAGCACACTCAACCACATTCACTCCAACGCGTTCTGCATCCAGAAGGCAACGATACAATCACTGGAGATTTCAAATGGATGGAGCAAAACGTGGACAATTACCCACAAACTAGTAACGAACTAGAAGTAAACTTATGCATAAATACATTACCTAGCAGCCTCATTGCAGCGCATAAGGTGCCGCCGGTTGCAATGAGATCATCTATGATTAAGGCACGTTCTCCAGCTTGCACGGCCCCCACATGCATCTCCATTTTGTCTGTCCCATATTCTAATGAATACTCTTCAGAAATAACCTCCCCTGATAAAAAAAGCAACTTAAGTAAAACAGAACAGCAACACTACAAATTTGAAATCAATCCTTAATTGCCCATAAAATTTAGTCGGAAGTATACTATATAATATTTATTGAAAAACAATATTAGATCAAACTGAAGATCTCTTTTTAATACTAGTTAGTGTGATCCTCTGTACAAAGTACATGTTAACAAATTCTCCCACAGACAGATTTTGTAAATTTCTAGGGGCAGTTTATATGAAGGACAATGCTTCTACTCATGATCGTGGACAAGGTAACAGACTAAAGGTACAAGCCTCTGACACTGGCAACTTTATAATGGTGATATAATGATAGCATGATGCGAGTGGAATAAAAAGCAAACATAAAATAATGCTCCATGATTGACTGTATCATGTTTAGATACAATACATTGACAATTTGACAATACCACCATAAGCATATAATTGCTCAACAAAGTATGCACATATAAGGCTTCAGAGCATCATACACAAACTGTCACTGACTACCCTCTTGATATTATTGCGAAAAAAAATCATACATGATACCAGGACTTAAAACAGTATGGATTTAATGAGGAAGAAGGAGAAGATAATAGTGAAATACCAGGCAACTTATGAGGTTTCCTCATTGGAACAAATTTTGCTCCAATGGCTAATGCAATAGGAGGGCCAAATATGAATCCTCTTGCTTCAATACCTACAGCATGTCCAACAGAATCAGATTTTTTGGTATATAACAATGAACAATTATAATGTAACTAGCTATTACCAAATTAAACTCAGACAATGAAAGATCACGCCATTATATAATTAAACTTGGGGATAACATACATTCTAATACAACAACCAACAATCTGAAATTTTAAATTTTCGTTGGGGTATGCTGCTACTTGGACCCTTTAAAATATTCATCGATATCTTCTACTTGCATTCTCCTTCTCAACTCCATCCCATCTAATGTTAACTCCGTTATGTCTAAGGTTACCTAAATTAGTTTATGTCTAGCTCTACTCCTATTAGCTTACCCTTACCTAATTCTCTTGCATTCCTCAAGGGGTATTTCCTTTTGAAGCTAACCCAATTCTTGCTCGGATAGCTTCATTCCTTATATTTCACAATGGATTGACCAATAATCTAGTGACTATGAGAGAAAGACTCTTATAATCGTTTGCCGTGTTCCTGAAATACAAGCTTATGAAATAAATGGAGTATCTTCAATTCTATATCATAAGAATTCCAAATCTCATGTCTTAAGAGTCTCCATCATTATAGTCATTAAGAACTCAACCACCAGCATCGTCGATCATACGAATAAACTCATCTAAATTCTTAAACCTAACATCTCACTTGGGCAGCAAACTGTAACAGCGTATAGACGACAAGTACAATGACCTGGATTTCACATTAAGTTATGAAAGCAACAATATCAGTTACCATAAGCTTATCCCTTTTCTCATTTTAATGTTCTTAAATTCAGAATAAGCTAAAAACAAGCCAAACAGCAGAAATAACATAAAACAAGACTGAGCATTACCAGCAACCACAGAGATGTCCTTCCCTTTGTATCTCTCCACAAACAAATCAATGGTGTCCTTGAAAGCCTTTGTATCAAGAAGCAGAGTTGTTATATCCTGAAACATAATCCCTGCCAAAACACCACCCACAACAACAACAACAAAAAACTCAACAAATGCTCACAGAACCAATAGCCTCAGCACAAAACAGCAAATACCCATATCACAACTTTGCAAAAGCACAGATCTTTGGCACAAACCAGAGATACCCATTTGAAAACAACTGATACTTGAGCCAATAGTGTTCAAATCCAGTAAAAACAAGAGCAAAAAAATACCTGGCTTGGGGAAGTTGGGGATGACCCTAATGGCAGAGGAAATCCCAGCAATCCGAGGGTCCTGAGTATTTTCAGAAGCCATTTCTTTGATCTTGAACTGAACTGGTAGCTGATCTCAATATGAATCTCAAGCAGTCGAGAGTGCGCGGAGAAAGAGACCGACAGGCTAAAGCACCATTCACGCCTAATTCTCTTTTCAAAGTAAAAGAAGAGGAAAAAAATCACTACTTCACCAACCACAATCAAGCATTTTCTTCACTGAAAGCTTTTGGCTGACGATAATAGCCCTTCTATTACTGGAATTTTGCTGTAAAAGAAGGTCACCATGTAAGGGTACTTTTGGTACTGTAATGGACGGCGGAGCCACAATGCACCACTACCACTTAGGTCAACTGCAAGCACTTTTTTTAATTTTAATTTTCTGGTTATTTTATCAGTGGGCACGGTTCTAGAACCGGATCGGTTAGGAGCCGACTTAATCATGTCATTTGGTTTTTAAATTATTAGAATCATATTTGGAACTGTTGTGTGAGGAAATAACTGGTTATAATTGTGGTTCTCTTATTTTGGTAATTGAAATTTGTTAATTTTCGATTTTTAATTTACGCACATTTTATATGCTGAATCAGGCGAATTTGAGCCAAGTTTCCTCTGAAAATATTGAGTTTGAAATTAAATAAAATACTAGTGAAAACAAATATTAAGATTTAATTAATACAATTCAGTCAAGATATAAAGTTAGAAAACAAAATATCATTAAAATATAAATAGCATACGTGGGTGGACGAGAAGGATGATACAAAAAAGACCGGTTCTTGCCAATTAATCATTTATTTTGAGTTTTTAGAATCAGAATCGAACCATAATTAAATAACTCTCTCAAATTTAGAACCAAAATCGAGCCATTAATTATAATTTTAGTTTTGACTTGTTATTTGGTTTTGCAAATTATGCACGTTTGTCCATAAATGATAAATGTTAACATTTATCTTAACTCTACTTCAAAGCAAGTGACTTGAAATTTGAACACTGGATCGTCACAGTAATATAGTTCACCTTAGATAACATTCTATGTCAAGGGCGGCCTTAAGATTCTCGAGACCTTCAGCGAAAATCTATATTAGGCATCTGAAAGTAGTTACATCTCAAAATAAATAAAATAAATATCTTCTCCTCCTCTAAGAAATAAAAGACACTTGAAACTGATGAGTTAACAGGTACTTGAAGATTTCAATTTGAAAATTTATAATTATATTATATATACACATACATATATATATATATATATATATATATATATATATATATATATATATATATATGCGTTTACAATACGATTGATGTGCATTTATAATGCAACTAAGACAAATATAAGAACTTCTTTTGAGTAATGATCGTCTATTCTCCTATTCATTCAATTGTTTTTTTATAAATCTAAAACTTTAATACATTTAGTTGACACTACTAAATGCCCAACGTATAATAAAATCATAAAATGAACAAGAAACAATAGAAGATAAGTTGGCATGAATTCATGAAAAAGCTTTTATGTATGAATGGTCACAAACTATTTTGAAAGTTCACAATGATAACACATGGGTTAACTAATGTTTACCACAAAATATGCTTAACTCTGCAATACACTTTTCTGTGATACATGTGTTTCATGTCAAATTTCATTGCATAGCTTTCAAAAATCAATTTACCATAAACTTGTTGCTGAATTATATGTATTCAACTTAAGTGTCAAAAACATGTGCATAGCTTTTCAAAACCTGATGATTTGAATCTTGTTTGTGATTTATAAATATAACTTCAATTTCATAACCAAATGTCTTGCATTTCATTAACCATAGTTTCCAAACTAATAATATATATCACTTTCTGCAAAACCATTTTATTTGTTAATTGAGAATTGAAACTCATTCCTTTCATATTAAAAATGGTATAATGACACTTTGTTACCTCTAATTATAGCGAAATGACACTTTTATACCATAACTATTTTTTTCTCTTTTTTAGTGTCCTGACAATTTTTTTGTGACAACTAATGCTAAAATGACTAAAATATCTCTAGTTTAATAAATCAGAATATATCTGGTTCAATTTGATTTATCAAACCATATTTGAAGTTGTTCAAATTTAATTTTAGATTTGGAGCATAATTGTAATTGCGTCTTAAATATAAACCAAATTGAACCAGAGATATACAAAATTGAACTAATTCAATTTATGGTTTTTTAAACCAATGGTAATTTACGTACTTTAAGCATTTTAGAAGTATGTTGTCACAAAAAAATTGTCAGGGTACTAAAAATGAGAGAAAAATAGTTAGAAAATGAAAGTGTCATTTTACCATAGTTAAGTGTAACAAAGTGTCATTATCCCTAAAAAAACTAAAGAAAACGAATGTTAAGATTTAACTAATATAACTCAACCGAAATATAAAGTTTGCAAAGAAAATATAGATAATATACGTGGATGGACGAGAGGTTGACAAGTAACGATTCAAACAGGTTATGTTCTTACCAATTAATCGGTGTTTTCGAGTCTTGAAAACCATAATCAAACTAGAATTGAATACTTCTCTCCATTTCAAAATCAAAATTCAAACGTTAATCACTATTTTAATTTTTCAATTCAAAACATTTAGTACATAATTCGCTCGAAAAAGTAAAGTTCATGACACGTATTTGTCATTCACAACAGAAGCAACTCCTTCGCAAAAATGTCATAGTATAATTTTTTTTTGTTATTTTCACTAATATTTAATATGAACTCATCTATAATTATTGACTGGTTCTCTACTGAAATTAACCAAACTCAATTAGCTAGTGTAAGATTACAAAAATAATTAGGTAGGTGATGGTTAGCTGCCAATTGGAAACTAATGTTTAGTCCAATATTGTAAGATTCGATTTGCCCAATACGACGCGGTTTTGTTAACTTTCTCACTCTTGCAAAAGCATCCAAATTATGGTGTCACTTTGCTTCCAAAACATGGCATATACAATTAACTCTATTCAAATATATATATCAAATACAAACTAGGGAAAAATGTTCAAACGTCCAAACTGTATAACATGTAGTGTAATGTTGTATAATTATGTGAAATATGTAGTGCAATGTTGTATGACATGTTGGACCCGTGCAAAATTGAATAATG
The DNA here is from genome assembly GCA_963920655.1 of Geranium rotundifolium. Taxonomy (NCBI): domain Eukaryota; kingdom Viridiplantae; phylum Streptophyta; class Magnoliopsida; order Geraniales; family Geraniaceae; genus Geranium; species Geranium rotundifolium. The sequence goes on from OY987313.1 coordinate 4,791,434, forward strand.
TATAATACGTAGTGAAACGTTGTATAACTATCACGTGTCACAATTTAAGATAACACGCGTTTCTGATCCGACAGTTATACATTAGTTTGGACGTTTGAACATTTTGAGAATTTATAGTGGAACTTACTTTTATTAAAGATCGCATCAAAAATCTTTACTTGTGTGTGTATATATATATGTCATGACAATATAAGATTGGAAGGAAAATTGTATGAAAATTATGCAATAGCCAAAAATTCAAATATAAGTATTTTTTGAGTTTATTACCATTTTTGTAAATCACAAAAGTTCGCACACTCACACTTGTACTTAATTTGCACACAAAGCAAGCACAACCAATACATGAACCTTTTTTCTCTTTTAATTGGAAGGGAAGATCAGCAATAAGTACATTCTTCAATTCCTTGACATCTACATATTTACATACAGTTGTTCTGCATTATATTTATGCACAAATACCCACTTACCAAAACTACAAACACTAATTATATCTCATATTCTCACACAAAATTCTAAAAACATGCATATACATTCATCTTATGTAATAAAAGTATATGATTTGATGCAATAAATAGCATCCAAGCAACTTCCTTTTCATGGCCTTCTATGAAAAGCAAGACTTCGAATATGCCCACCTTCATTGTATTTTACCACTGCCTACTCTACCATTCATGAATACCAAAATTTATTCAAACCACAGTATTTTTAAATCATTTTCTTCAATGCGTCACGCTATTACTCACCTTTTTATGACAGCATAAAATTGGGGTAAGAAGCTCGCGAACGAGTTTTTTGTCCCAATCCTGACTCATGTGCCAGCCCCAAATCATATCTAAAACCGCGTTTGTTAAGAAGAATAAATTAGAGTAAGAGAGCACTTAACTAGTACTTACATATATATGTTTGACTTGGAACTTGGAATGAGTCAGTTGTTGAAAACAGACCACTTAGTTGACCGACGTGGTCACTCTTGGCCACGAAGAAAAGTATTTGAATTAAATATTGTTAAAACTATAACAGCCAGCAACTACTAATCGTCTTGTTTTGTCACGCAACTTCCATTTCAATTCCTTTCACTATAGTCTCTATATATATATATACACACACATTATTCACTCTCATTCTCAACACTACCACAACACACCAATTTACAATTTCATTATGGCAACGGAAGCTCTCAACTCTCCGATCGCCGCCGCGGCCTCTCCGGACTCCGCCACCTTCCACGGCGTCGACTCCTGGGCCAAGCGCAAGCGCACAAAGCGCCCGCGCGTGGACCACGCGCCTCCGCCGCCGCCGACGGAGGAGGAGTACCTGGCCCTGTGCCTCATCATGCTCGCCCGCGGCCGCGACGCCGCCGCCGCAGTCTCCGCCTCCCTGCCGAGGAGGCGCTCCCCCTCTCCCCCGGCGAGCTACGCCTGCTCCGTCTGCGACAAGTCGTTCCCGTCCTACCAGGCCCTCGGCGGCCACAAGGCCAGCCACAGGAACAAGAACGCCGCCGCCGAAGACAAGTCGACGTCCACCTCAACCGCCGCCTCCGACGCCGCCGCCGCGAGGACGCACGAGTGCTCGATCTGCCACAAGAGCTTCTCCACCGGCCAGGCGCTGGGCGGCCACAAGCGGTGCCACTACGACGGCGGCGCCGGAGCCTCCGCCTCATCTGGCCAGATCCAGCGTGATTTTGATCTGAACCTGCCGGCTCTGCCGGAATTGACGCCGAGATTCTTCGTCTCCGGCGAGGACGAGGTGGACAGCCCCCACCCATCCAAGAAACCGCGCGTCCTCGCCGCCGTCCCCAAAATCGAAAGCTAGAAGAAACATCGATCCTCTCTTAGTTAGTTTCAATTGATCTGGGAATTTGATTAATTTATTTATTTATTTATTATTCACATGAACTTCAATCACAGTGTAGAGTAGAATCATTTTGCTGATTAGTGCATGTAAAATGTAAATACACAGCAATTAAAAATATCATTATCGATTTGGGATTGTTCTGTTTCAGACCTGCTTTGATTCATAGAACCAAGCTGGCTCAGGCTGGTTTGATTCGTGCCTTTAATTTGTCCAATCATAATCACTGGATTTATTTAATTGCTCGTTAATTATGGGATTAGGACGAGCATGAACCAGTCCAATACACGGTTCCGAGTGACGTGGATGAGAAGGAGTCTTGTTAAATAGATCAGGACGACACGTGGCATTGCTTGACCCGCCCACCCGGTCGCTTTCTTCTTCTTTTTTTCGACGAAATTACAATTTATATTCTCTTGTTCTTGTCTCGGTACTTACATGATGATTCAAAGGTGTTTTTAAATTCAATTTTAATAATGTGCAAATTGCGATAGAGATGGTTGTGGAGTCTTGGCGAATTCATTGACCACTTGACCGTGTCTCTATTCGGTGAATCGGAGGTGAGAAAGAAAAGGTCTAATTTGCTTTTGAAGATATTTATTTTCCAACAAAATTTAAAGAGAGCCTTATGGGAGTTAAATTACATTTACACGTCAGTGAGTGACTATGGCTCCCACAGTGTAGGGGAGGAGGACGAAAACGAGTGACACGTGGCATCTGTAGCCGCCGCCAAAATGAACGTTGCCGGCTGTTTGTGTTGGGCTTATGGGTCTGGTTGGTCACAAGAGGCTCAAGATATGGCCCATTTTAAGTGGCTTTATGGGCTGTCAAACTGTAAGGGCAGTGTTGTAGAAATTGGTAGGCGTCAGTCAGAGGCCTAGTGAGAGCTTAGGCGAATACTAAACGGGGACCAGGCGGATTCCTACTTTTATAATTTATATTAAATAATATATTATAATCTAATTATTTAATATAAATATATACTATGCTATACAAAAGTAATAAAGTCATATTTTAATGTTCAATTTCAAAGTCACGCTTTAAAGTTCTTACAACAAAATTAATATTTTAATTACCAAAATAGAAAAGAATGTACGAACTTAAGAAATTTCTTAAATATTTAGTGTATTAAATAGAGAGAACAAAATTTATTTTTTCCCAAACTAGCTCTGAACCGGCCCTAAACTGGCCTTGAACTAGTCTAAATCGGATCAGTGTCTAAAAAATGACTGACAGGCATGATTTGGGCGCCTAGGCGGCCGCCTAAACTGACTGTTACAACACGTGTACTGCCGTAAGAGAGTGGAGATCTTACCCATCTTGGCTTGAACAAGCGATGTCCCTTTAACTCCGCTATTTAACCAAAACTTCCCCGAAACCTCTGGGCGGTGGGTGTTGATTACAAACAAAATCATTTTGTGTTTGTTTTGTTTTGTGTGTTTTAGTTACGCGTTATTTTGGTTTTGTGTGTTTTAGTTTATTACGCGTTTCCTATTTGAGCACGTTGTAGAGATTAATTTGATGGGAAAGAGATGGAGAGGAGAGAGAAGAGAGGAAAAATGGTGAGAGAGGGAGGAGAGAAGGAAACAATAACGTTTAATTAAAAATTAGAATGAAAATAAGAAGCATTTGAATCTTTTCAATCAAATTCTAATAACTTGTAAAGGTATTTTAGTTATTTTACACGTCAAAAATGTTAAAACCTGACAGAAATGTACCAAGTGAAAAAAATACCCAGTTCCAAGAGCATCCACTGACAGTATCCCTAAACTATAAAGACTGGGTTTGGAGATATTCAAAATTCAATGACATACAGAGTAAATATTGAATTAAGATGGAAGCACAACTGCAGCTGGACAACATCTACATTTTTCAAGCTGCAAGCTTAATTTGGACAGAAATAAAAAATTAGTAAATCTAACCAGGCCTAGTGTAGCAGCCCAAACTAATGGGCCTAAAATGGCCCAAGCCAATTGGCCCAAACCCACATGAATCTTGGAGAGTTCTCTAGATTCTTCCCGCCCGAATTGCCCAAATTGCCCGAAACTTGCCAAGCAAGCTACCAAAGATATTTATATAGGTATGAATATTTTATTTAGGATATTTTTGTAGAGAAATCTAGAGGATTAATCCTAACCCTCCAAAGTGGAATGTACAAATTAATCCTAACCGTCCATTTAGGTAGAAACCTACTATAAATAGAGGTGGTGTCATTTGGCCAAACCACTCAAGCATTGTAAACACATCCACGTGTAATACAAAGAGCTCTTACACATCTTTCTCTCGTGTTCTCAAGTTTCCTTCCCTCTCTTTCGGGTTTTCTTGCTTTCCTCTTGTTCTTACATTGTTTCGTGTAGGATCAAGGCTGACTTAGGGCGTGCACAAGGAGTGCTAATCACCTAAGTGCCGGACGTACCTCGAAAAGCTAAAGGGGAAGCTCTCGGGTCGTCACAGTTGGTATCAGAGCTGGTCGTTGGGGACACGATCAAGGAAAGCATGTCGGATATTGCCGTTGGAAGCACACCTTCTCAAAGCGACACTCTGCATTCAGGTGTTCGGACACGGGGAAGGTCGAGGGATGCAAATGTCGCGCAAGAGTCCATTGGTGCCAACCTTCAAGCTGTCGTGGGGGAGATGAAGGACAGGCTGGATGCTGCCGAGCAAGACCTGCGCGATCATGGGGAAGATCTTAAAGCCATTAGTGAAGGCATGGAGGAGCTCGAAGGATCTATGGATGTCAAGATGGAGGAGATCCGCCAAACCGTTCGCGATCTTGGAGACTCTTCCCGTCGCGAGCAAGTGGTGCTTGAGGGAAAGTTCATGGAGGCACTTAATCAAATTCAAGCTAGTCTCGAGAGACAGGTCGCGGAGCTAAGAGCTAGCCTGGAGGAGACGCGAGCTGACTGGGCCATATGTCGGCGAGCGGTTGCAAGCGGCGTGATGGGAGCGCAAGGGCGGGAGGTTCCGCGTGTGGATGCTCCAAAGCCGAATAGCTACGGTGGACAACGCGATGCCAAGGAAATTGACAACTTCATTTGGCACATGGAGCAATACTTCGAGGCGCTGAACGTAATGGACGATAGGACGAAACTGCGCACAGTTGTTCTTTACCTTTCGGACACGGCGGCAATATGGTGGAGGCGCAAACACGCAGAAGCACAACAAGGTAACCCCTCCATCACAACTTGGGATGAATTTAAATTCGAATTAAAGCGTCAATTCTTTCCGTCCCACGCTGTTCACGATGCACGCTTACGAATGCGAGAGTTGAAACATACCTCTTCCATTCGTGAGTATGTGAAAGAGTTCTCGGCGCTCATGCTCCAAATCCCCAATATGGGAGAGGAGGACTTGTTATTCAACTTTACAGCTGGGCTTAAACCATGGGCGCGGACGGAGTTGGACCGACGCGAAGTGCGGGACATCTCAACGGCACTCACCGTGTCAGAATCCTTGATGGAATACCATCAAAGTGAGAGGGGCGAACCGTCAAGATCAAAACATTCCAAGGCAAGTGCGAGTCCAAGCCATGCCGCCAAACCCCATAACCAAGGAAACGGTGGGGGAGCACCCAAGATGTTATCCCAAAGGAGCAACAACAACAAATCTGCGTGGAAAACACTACGGAGTACCGAAAAGAGGGATCGCACGCCAGGGAGCTGTTTTCTCTGCAATGGGCCACATTGGGTGCGAGATTGCCCAAAGCGCAATAGACTTAGTGCCATGCTCGAGGAGGAGCCTGTAGAGGAAGTCGCGGAGGAGCAAGCCAACTTGGGAAGTCTTTGCCTTAGTGCATTGGCAAAGCGGACGGGAAGACAAGTTCAAGCAAAGGAAGGAACACCTATGGAAAGGACTCTCCTATATGTGAATGGAGAGCTTAATGGAAAGATAGTGTCCATCATGATCGATACCGGCGCCAATCACAACTTCATCCGCAAGAAGGAGGCGGAACGACTCGGGTTGACGATGCAAAGGAGTGCTGCCACCCTCAAGACCGTCAACTCGAATCCTATCCCAGTAGAAGGCGTCATCCATGATCAAGACATAAGGCTAGGCGCTTGGAGAGGTAAGGTCGATCTCACGGTGGCAAGGATCGACGATTATGACATCGTGCTCGGCATGGAATTCATGAGAAGGCATCATGCATTCCCAATTCCGCACGAGAATGTCTTCGTAATACTCTCAGGAAGTCAACCCACCGTCATGCGAGGTACACCTACTCCCTCTCTTCAACTTAAAATTAATTCTATGATTTTGTCGGCCATGCAAGTAAAGAAGGGCGTCAATAAGGGAGAGCCAACATTTCTGGCCACTCTCAAGGAGGAGAAGCCTCTAAGGGATTATGTTACAGTACCAAAGGAGATCGAGGAAGTACTGATCGAGTTCAAGGACGTCATGCCTCCTGAGCTGCCAAAGAGACTACCTCCACGGAGGGAGGTGGATCACAAGATTGAATTGGAGCCCGGTGCCAAACCGCCGGCAAGAGCACCGTACCGTATGGCTCCGCCGGAATTGGAGGAACTCCGAAAGCAACTCAAGGAGCTGCTAGATGCCGGATACATCCGTCCGTCCAAAGCCCCTTTTGGTGCACCTGTGCTCTTTCAGAAGAAAAAGGATGGTTCGTTACGCTTGTGCATCGATTATCGGGCGCTTAATAAGGTAACCATCAAAAACAAGTATCCCATCCCTTTAATTGCTGACCTGTTTGATCGCCTTGGGCAAGCCAAATATTTTACGAAACTAGATCTTCGATCCGGGTACTACCAAGTGAGGATTGCGGAGGGAGATGAGCCGAAGACCGCGTGTGTGACCCGCTATGGCTCATACGAGTTCCTAGTGATGCCATTCGGACTCACAAATGCCCCCGCAACCTTCTGCACACTCATGAACGAAGTACTCCATCCGTATTTAGACCGGTTCGTGGTGGTTTACTTAGACGACATCGTCATCTATAGCAACACTCTAGAAGACCACGTACAACAATTACGAACTGTCTTCAAGGCCTTGCAAGAGAACAATCTCTACGTGAAGAAGGAGAAGTGCTCATTTGCGGAGGAGGAAGTCCACTTCCTTGGACATATTATCAAGGAAGGACAACTACGCATGGACCCGGACAAGATCAAGGCGATTGTAGATTGGGAACCGCCAACAAAAGTTCCAGAGTTGCGGTCTTTTCTTGGACTTGTCAACTACTATCGGCGGTTTATCATGGGATACTCCTCCATCGCAGCACCGCTCACGGATATGTTGAAGAAGAATAAGTCGTGGGTATGGACGGACGAATGTCAGAATGCCTTTGAGAAGCTTAAGGAGGCAGTCGTGAAGGAGCCGGTCATGGTGTTACCAGACTACGAGAAAGTATTCGAGGTGCACACGGACGCGTCAGACTACGCCATCGGTGGAGTACTCATGCAAGGCCGGCATCCCATTGCATACGAGAGCAGGAAGCTCAATGATACGGAGCGGCGCTACACGGTGCAAGAAAAGGAGATGTCTGCTATTGTGCATTGTTTGCGGACATGGCGTCACTACTTATTGGGCAGCAAGTTCGTGGTGAAGACTGACAACGTTGCCACGAGCTACTTCCAATCGCAGAAGAAGTTGTCTCCAAAGCAAGCTCGCTGGCAAGACTTTCTCGCGGAGTTTGACTACATCCTGGAGTACAAGCCGGGCAAAGCCAACACAGTGGCAGACGCTCTTAGTAGAAAAGCAGAGTTTGCAGCCATTACTCAGCTCGAGGGACAACTGCTCAGCTTGATCAAGGAGGGGCTCAAGCACGATGCAGTAGCACGTCAGCTCATGGAGCTTGCTAGCAAAGGGAAGACCCGCGAGTTCTGGATAGAGGATGGCCTACTCCTAACCAAGAAACGGCGGATATTTGTTCCAAAGTGGGGAAACCTGCGGAGGAATCTACTAAAAGAGTGCCATGATACGATGTGGGCAGGACATCCGGGTCAACGACGGACGCGAGCATTATTAGAGGCATACTACTACTGGCCACAAATGCGGGATGAAGTCGAGCAGTATGTGAAGACGTGCTTGGTGTGCCAACAAGACAAAACAGAGAATCGACTACCTGCTGGATTGCTGGAGCCGCTCCCCATTCCCTCTCGTCCATGGGAAAGTATAAGTATGGACTTCATCGTGGGACTGCCGATATCGGAGGGATGTGGTATGATTCTTGTGGTCGTGGACAGATTCTCAAAGTATGGCACATTCATTCCCGCACCAAAGGATTGCAAAGCGGAAATGGCAGCAAAACTCTTCTTCAAGCACGTCGTGAAGTACTGGGGGCTGCCACGTTCTATCATAAGTGATCGGGATCCTCGCTTCACGGGTAAGTTTTGGACCGAGCTCTTTCGCCTCATGGGATCCGAGCTATGCTTCTCAACAAGCTTCCATCCCCAAACTGATGGGCAAACGGAGAGGGTGAATGGACTATTAGAGCTCTACTTGAGGCATTTCGTCAGTGCAAATCAAAAGGATTGGGCCAAGATTCTTGATATTGCACAGTTTTCGTATAACTTGCAGCGGAGCGAGTCAACGAACAAGAGTCCATTCGAACTTGCAACCGGGCAACAACCACTTACTCCGCACACGCTAGAATCAGGATATGTGGGTAGTAGTCCAATTGCCTTCAAGACTGCTCAAGAGTGGCACGAGCAGGCCGCCGTAGCGCACTCTTATCTTGATAAGGCCGCCAAGAAGATGAAGAAATGGGCCGATGAAAGGCGAACACCAAGAGAGTTCCGAGTCGGCGACTTGGTCATGGTGAAATTTCAAAGCAACCAACTAAAGACCACACGACCGCTGCATAAGGGACTTCTTCGGAGATATGATGGGCCATTCCCAATTCTTAAAAAGGTGGGAAATGTAGCCTACAAAGTTGAGTTGCCACCTCAACTAAGGATACATCCGGTCTTCCACGTAAGCAATCTTAAGCCTTACCACGGAGACAACGAAGATCCGGATCGGGGAATGAGCAAGAGGGCACCACCGGCAACGTTCATCTCTCACGAAAAACAAGTGGATGAAGTGTTAGCCGAACGGAAAGTCTCGAGGAAGGGTGTTCCAGCATACACGGAGTATTTGGTGAAATGGAAGGACCTTCCTGACAGCGAGACAAGCTGGGAGCCTGCCGCGGACCTTTGGCAATTTGAAGATAAAATCCGACAATTTCGTGGAGATTTCGCGACGAGGACGTCGGCGGATTAGGTGGGGGAGAATGTAGCAGCCCAAACTAATGGGCCTAAAATGGCCCAAGCCAATTGGCCCAAACCCACATGAATCTTGGAGAGTTCTCTAGATTCTTCCCGCCCGAATTGCCCAAATTGCCCGAAACTTGCCAAGCAAGCTACCAAAGATATTTATATAGGTATGAATATTTTATTTAGGATATTTTTGTAGAGAAATCTAGAGGATTAATCCTAACCCTCCAAAGTGGAATGTACAAATTAATCCTAACCGTCCATTTAGGTAGAAACCTACTATAAATAGAGGTGGTGTCATTTGGCCAAACCACTCAAGCATTGTAAACACATCCACGTGTAATACAAAGAGCTCTTACACATCTTTCTCTCGTGTTCTCAAGTTTCCTTCCCTCTCTTTCGGGTTTTCTTGCTTTCCTCTTGTTCTTACATTGTTTCGTGTAGGATCAAGGCTGACTTAGGGCGTGCACAAGGAGTGCTAATCACCTAAGTGCCGGACGTACCTCGAAAAGCTAAAGGGGAAGCTCTCGGGTCGTCACACTAGTCTTGAAAAGAGTTGGAAGATAAACATTTCAAAATTCACACATGCTCCCAAAGATATGACCCACAACCACAAGGAATTGAATTAGGACTTTTAAGAGAGAGAGAGAGCTCATCTTTACACAAACAATTGGATGATGCATAATTGCATATATTTACAGGCCTTGCCTTAACTCCTAAGAGAACACCGTATACAATCTAATTTGCATGTAGCAGGTTTTCCAGCTACCTATGCATAGAAATGACATACTTTTGCACCCAAAATGTCTTCGTATTTCTTTCTAAAGGCTAAACTATGCACTCTTTCGATTTTGCAAGACACACACCACTCATCTAAACTCTGTTACTTATTACCTTTGATTCCATAGCTTGGAGGAAGAAAAGAGGGCCTGGCAGATGTTAGTGATTAAATCATCACATTCGAGTCATAAAACTTGAAGTCAACGGATATAATTTTCACACTTGGGTTATAATAAATCTTGAAGCTGACGTTTATGCTGCACCATATGTGTTCTCAGACTACAGTCCTGAACCTAATTCCATCAGCTTCATTAGTTTTGACAGCAATTTTAAGTAAAGATATTTTCTAAAATATAATCCATATTTCTTCTAGGCGACAAATGAGATCATGTAAAAGGTTTTACCTGCATGGATGCAACCACTGACAAAACATCTTTGCACCGACCAAGTGAAGCTTGCTCTTTGGCAGAAACATTTGCAAGCTCGGCCGCCAAAGACTGCACTTCCTCCACCTATCAACCACAATTAGTAATACGCATGTAAGACACATCTGAAGAACACTGATGGCGGCACATTAGACACATGCACTAGCAGGTGATAGTTTATGGCTAAAATGAAAATATAACACTTGTTTTGGACATCCATTTTAGGAATGTGGGATGCATATTCTGGGAGGGAGGAAGTAGAAAATAAGGACATCCTGTTATGTTCTGTCACGAATTTCAGGTGAACAATACAAATCTTATCTCGATAAAATCTAAATTGACTGAATATACTCTTATGCAAGTATCTAGATAATGTTTAGAGAGTTTAGATAAAATGAAACTGGCACATTATCCAGGAATTGGATTGACAGAGAATGTAATGTCACCTTTGACGACAATATATGTACTGAAGAAGCCATAGCCTGCATTACATCAACAGCGGAAGAAATTGCATCCTTGACCTTCTGAATATCTGCCTGTAAAATCAAATTGCCAAATAACAACTTTTATCAAACCCCAAATAGACCAAATGTCAGGCCATTGAGATGTTACTATTGAAACAGAAACATAAAAAATACACGTACCCTTGCACCACCAACTACCGGAAGGCGAAGAATGCTGGCCCTCAGTGCTTCAATTGCCCCTATCAGAGAGCTACAGTATTCATGGTCCATGAGAGCCCAATCCTCTAAAAATGGCATCTGCATTTGTTCGTTGAAGTTAGATACAAATAGTCTAATAGTAAAAAGTATGTGCAGCTAGTGCCAACAACATGCCACGAACTCAAGAAACTAGTATTTGCAAATCTACAAATATGGATATTACAGAGTTCAATGAAGTGAGATTTCAGGATTAGTTGAACCATTACAAACACAGATGAGAAAAGTGGATGTTCCACTTCACAGTTTGTTAACAAGAAAAGACACATAACTTATGGAAACCATCAAAAAATAAATATTCAAGACAACAAAAGGAAGAAGCCAAAAAGTATATGCATCCTAGTAGGAGACCATGAATCTTACTTGTTCACTGAGAATGGAAGTTAGCTTCAAATTTTGCTTCAGTGATCGTAACTCGGCTCTTTTGGCTCTAACAGAATCACGACGTTTTGAGGTGCTGACCCATGCAGTGTAGAGGCTTTTCTGCAAAAAGAACAATTTTAAGAGAAATTCCATCTAAGAACAATTGATCAAAGTACTTGAATTAAATACAGAGAAGGTATCTAAAGTACAAACTTTAGCATGGAAAAGAGCTATCAAATATTGAAAAAATAACGAAGTACAAACCGCAAAGAGAAAATCATAGAATAAAGTAGGCCTCAAGAAAAGTAAGAGCCTTAACAAAATATCCTTTCTTAAGTTGTGCACAAGCAACTCCTTTGTGTGCACCAAGAAACATCATGTACAAATATTGAATTGCTCTATATTCCCAGAACAAAATATGCAGTTTTTCCAACTGCAAAGGTAACCATTTTTACCAAGAGAGATCCGCAGAAACAAATACGACAGGCTCTAATACTAGAGATCTGTGGGAACTCTACATGCCCCACAAAAATTTGTCAAAATTGACATGATTCTTCGATTCTGCTTTCTTCTTAATGTGGAATAACAAGTTTCCTTAAACCATTAAAATTCATTTGTTTCAAAAAATTCAGATGTCTTTTTCATGTGCGTTATATCAGGTAAAACTGGTTAGTTAGTTAATTAATTATTCCAAAGATGGTAAAAATACATTCTAAAGGACCAAAACTAGATTGAGCAAGAAAGTTCACCTTTGGGAATCCCATTAGATAATACACTACAGAATTCTTAGACATTCTTGGCATCAACGTTCCATTTGCCTTTTCTATTTCTTAGCCTGAATTGTTGATACACTTCAAATTTTAAAGGACCTCTCCTAACTCTTTGAACATGTCACTTCCAGGAAACATAAATTCTAAGTTCTTTTCAGCTTAAATGTTGCCAGCTTCATAATAGTAATTGAGCAGTGCACTACTGAGCTATAACATAACCATCCACTCTATGCATAAAATGACATGATTGGTAATGAACACCTTCAAAATTTAAAGAACCCATCCTAGCTCCTTTGAACATGTCCTTTCTAGGGAATATAAAGTCTAAAATTATAAGTTCCTCTTTTCAGCTTTTACACTGCCATATTCATAATAGTCATTGAGCAATCCACCACTAAATTACAACATAAATTACATAATCATCCATTCTATACATAAAATGTAAACTAAGAATTACAAACTTTAACTTAGCAATCTATCTCAACATGCATCTTCTCTCCTGCTAACATATTGCCCCTTCAACATACAAATTCTTATCTTACCCAACAGGACCAACATTATCTATCTACCTTACTCAGCCTACATTTAAACAATTCGACTAAAGATAAGCCATCATTCATTCCATCACATGTCTATGGTCATGTATAACTTCTTCATCTATCTCTCTATAGTAAATTTTGCAGACGAACAGTAGCTATGAGAATGAACCTTAACTTAAGAAAAACAAGCAAAACTCAAAGTTAAAGGAACTAAACAATGAGAGCAAAGATAAATCCATGCCAGAAATATGAGTTCTTGAGCCATACCTCTGCGTTCAACTTTTGCGTTGAAAGTAATGATTCTGCTCTGGCATTCACAAAACGCAATTGCATGGCCCGGTTATATAACAGTCTCAATTGATGTGCATCACCTATTCGACTCTCCCCAACTTTCCCTCTTTGAATGTCAATAGCAAAACTCAAAATTGAAGGTGTGTTGCTGACATTACTACTCATTGTACCTGGAAATGGGTTCCTCACTCTCGAAGGGCTCATTCCTCTTACCGCGGATGAGGCTGAAGTCATCGCAAGCTTACTAGGAGAAGCATGACAGATTGGTGTCCGAATAGGAGATGACTGTCCCCTGCTATTCAAAACTCCTCGTGGCGCCGAAGGGTAATCATTTCCCAAATTCTTTGACACAATTAGCTTAGTCGGTACAGCTGACTTGAATCCAGTATTCTTAGAACCTGGAGAGTCGGGCTCTGGGTGGCGCCGCAACCTGTTATTAGTCTCTTGCAAGAACCTAGCCGGCACCTCGATTCCTCTGGGCGCTCGCCGCCCATGTCCTCCTCCACCACCAACACCAGGCATTCCAGAACTACTACTACCGGAAGACACAGTTTCAGCATCAGAAGCTGCATTAGATCCAACACCTGAATTGCTCTCACAAACAACTTCAATCACCTTTTCCAAATCTCCATTACTAGAATTCAAGCTCAATCCTCCTCCATCCCGATTACTCCTATCATCAACCATCGAATTCTGCAATGCCCTAACCACATCTCCAGATCCACACATCTTCCTCCTCTCATCAGTGAAATCCACGCTCCTACTCAGAGCACTAGGCTCCCTCAACCTCCCCGGCCACCGTTGCTGCTCCACCGGCTTCAAATTTTCAGTACGATCCGCCACCTTCGCCGGAGACGCGGCGGACCTCCTCCTCTCCGGCGTCCCCTTCCTCGAGCTCGGAGTCTGTGACGTCAATGGCGCTTGCTTCACCTTGCTCACCGGGAGCGAGAACGACTCTCCCTGAAACGAAACGGACACGCTCCTCGCCGAAGTGAACAGCATCCTCTGCGCCGCGGACACGATCCCGGTGTCCAGATCGCCGCTCCCTCGCGGCGTCTCCGCCGCGCGCCTCCGCTCGGCCGATTGCGGCCGCTTCACCGCCGGCGTCGTCGTCATCACAGGCGTCCTCGACACCAGCGGCGACGGAGACCTCCTGGAACCAGGAGTGCCAGTACCTGAAGAAGACGAAGAAGGCGAACACATGTACCGAGAAGTGACCTCCCGAGCCCTGGGGCGGCGAGGAGCGAGCGCATTGTCCGATTCAGAAGGCAGCAACGGAGGTCTCGCCGGATTCGCCGCGTGGCGAGGCACGACTCTCGCTCCGGCGGCGGTTTTGGGGTTAATGTTGCTAGCCACCGCAGCTACCATTGCAGACGAAGCTCACATCCCATCCTCCACCGAAACCATAACAATAAGAAGGCGAAGAAATAGAGAAACCCTAATTCCTCCGGAGAAAAGGCAAAGCAAGAAGAACCAGAAAGAAAGCCTGCAAATCCAGCTAAAGCGAATCAGAGAAAGAGAAGATAAGGAAGGAGCTGGAAAGAGCTGTGTCCAGTACTCAGAAGCTGCGAAATCGTGACGAAGAAGACTGGTTTTTCGGTAATTTCAACCAGTGGCCGTTGAAGTGACCGTTGCGGAGTCGCCGGCGAGAAAAGAGGAGTGAGGAGGAGCTGTTGAAGCCGAGATTTCTGATTTCTGAGGAAGCGTAACTGTCGTTTTTTTAGCCTCCGTTTTGGATTTTTTTTCGTAAAATTAATCGTAACTCAATTTTATTTTCTCCATGCCCCACTCGCGCCATTCACGAGTATCGCGGTACTCGCGCGATTCGGGTTGAAACGTGTCACGGTGAGCTGTGCTTGAGTGAGTGTTACACGTGGCGGCGAGTGAGCTGGCTGACGTTGGGTTGTGTGAAGTGAGTCTCGGGTAGACGTCAAGCAAACGGTCCGTGTACTCGTAATTTCGAATTTTTAGTATGGTCATTAATTTATACAATATAATTAAAGCCTAAAAATAGCATTTTATTATTAATTTTCTTTAAAAAAAATAATTGGCATCACTAAAACGGAGAAATATAAAATAATTTGCTGGGTAATGTTAAAAAAACTAATCTCAAATCATTTTGATATTTTTACCTAAAAGCTTTGTTAGATTTAATTCTATTAGAATTAAGTGTAACAAAATAATAGTTTGATAATTGCAAAATCAAGTTTTTTGATCATCATAGTGAGGTAAGAATCGTCAATAATCAGATGTATTGATGTGTAATTTTTCCAATATATATATGTAAGAGAAAGTGTCCGCTTGTGGTGCTTCTATATTTTGTTTATCATTTTTTAATGTTCTTTTAGTTAATAATAATTTGTGAGCTTATCAAATTGCAAGGAATTCAAATATAATCAGTCGAGTGTCGAACATTAATTAATGGCTTATATTAAAAAAAACATATAAAAAGTTCATATTTCTTATAAATCAATTAATTAATAAAGTGGGAACATCTTATAGTATTAAAACTATTTTAGAAGGGACCACATAATTACAAGTCCAAACAGGCCGCATAATTGCTCGGAAAATGTTTCTTACCCTTCATTAATCAATTGAATGGAGAGAGTTTGATAAAAAAAAATCATATGATTTAATAATGCAACAAATGAGAAATAATAAAAAAAATCAAATATAGGACTTAATGTTTTGGTTGAACCAACCATATGATTAACATTTTTAGAGCCATTAATTTTGTTAATGTGAGTGATGAAAAGAAAGCATGATTAATGAGTTGTGAACAACTTTGCTTTACTTTTGTCACTTGTTCAAGCATTTGATCGATCGCACCTTTATTTCCTTGTTTCTCTTTTGGGTCATTAAACTATATTAGATTAATTAAAAAATATCAAAGGAAATGATTTCACTATTCACCAACTAACAATCAGACATCAACCATCTAAATACTAATATTAATACTAACTACAATATAGTGACATAATATAATGATTGAAGCTTTTTATGTAATAAGTATATGGTAATAGTTTCATTTTTACACATGCAATTGTGGTTAATTTAAAATAATAGCAACACTAATTATAAGGGTTTAATTTTTAAGTGAAAACCAGTGCAAATAAAGAAGAATATGAGATTAATATAGGTAAATAAAAAATTTTAATATATCTTCACATAAATTATATATGGTTTTTGTTGAGAGATTTAATGTAATGTGTCTATTTTCTTAAACAAAAGAATAGTTCACTCGAGTTTCTAAATTTCACAAGAATAATTCACTCGATTAATCCCTTACGAATTATGTATATATTTGTGAGAAAAAGAAACGTGCATGGTTAGCTCTTTTAGATATTTTTACACCGTTGAAATTTGAATAATAATCATTTATCACTGCCCATGGTCTGATATTATATAAATGTTGATAAAATTTGATATATAGTTAAGACAAGAGGTTTACAAATGAAAAAAAAAATGTATCTTAAATTCCATGTTTATGATCAATCAGAAGCTTATTTGGGGTATTAAAGTGAAGTGACCTATACTTGCAATACCTACCCTAGTTATTAAGGGATAGAAAAGTTAGGTTGGGCACCAATTTCCTTTCCATGAGAGGCTGGTGGTCTCTCCTCTAAAAGCACATTGCACTCAGCTTTACACTCTGCATGCCCCAAATCCTCACAAGCAATCCAAAATCAGTCAAAATGGCAGCTCATATCAACCCCTTTTGCTCATCTAGTGAAACCAAATAATACAAAATCAGCAACCAAGTACCAAACTGAAGTGCTGATGCATGAAACTTCTTGTTTCTTGCTTCATTGAAAATGATACAACATTGAGTTTGTCATTTTGATGTGTAAGTTTATCCACATATTTTCTCTAAGGTCGCACAATTTAATATGCATTGTTAGCAACAAGTGAAACCCCATTGATTAGCCTAAACAATCTGATAATCCCATGAGGAGAATTTTATTCGATCATTGTGTAGATATCTTCGTAAACAAACATGATATCACCAAATTTTCTATTATAACAAAAAAAATTTACGTGAAAACATACAAACAGTTAAAAAATAAAAACTGTAAACAAGAATACCAAGATTTAACTGGTTCACAGACAATTTGTCGACTACGACGACAAGTAGAGTAGAAGAATTTTATTGATAAAGAAATGATATACAATCATAAAATGTTTGACCAAATTAAGATAATATTTACTCAGCGTAATCATAAAAGAAAACAAGAACTATAATCTAACAGAAAACTCAAAATTAGACCTGAATCACCAGAATCTGAAAAGACCACCGTACTGATTATTTATTTCAATAGGTTTAAAGTCATTTCAAGACACATATCAAACGTTGTTGTTAACAGCGTGTTCAATAAAATAAATGTCAAGATCACACCAAAAACATCTGAGACATGCATGTGTGTAGGTTCGGAGCATATATGCAAAGGAGTCGATTACAAGGACCACTTGTGAAGATTTATTATATGCCTTTCTTCTTTGGCAATCAAACTTACAATATGATTTATTGTTCTTTTTGGTCTACATAATTGAATCCTCCATTTCTTCATAGCCATGTTGTAGTCGATCTCTGAGATCCTTACATATGATCACACGAAATTACCAATTAATGAACAATTACTAGAGCTCATGATAATTAGTTATGAGTAGGCAAGCAATCATTTTCAATATTAGAAAAAATTGTGCAATATACCTTACAACAAACTACACTAATTATTTTAATTTACCAGATTAAAATGGTAAATCCATCAAAGTTTTATACACGTTAAATATTCCGTAAGATTTTGAAGTTCATATATATATATATATATATGGGCATATTCATGTGTGAATCAGGAGGATGGTGTAAACTGCTGCTCGCACGTATTTTCTTTATTAAGTCATGTATTTTCATTATCATGACGGGAGAATTGCGTGGCGAGGGGTCGCCAGGTGTAAAGAGGGGAACGTGTATTTTTCTATACTCAATTAGTGAATTTTGCCAAGAAAATGGTGTAACTGGGGGTTAATGGGTGTAACGGGGTTCCCGGGGTGTAACAAGTGGTTATAACGGATTATGAAAATACATATCATAATAATTGAAACACTGTCTGACTATTTTACGAAAATACACAGCTTAATACTGAAAACACACGTGCATGGCTGGTTCGCTGCCGATACTAATTAAATTGATACAATAAAGATCGATTTCTTGATGTTCCTGCTCCAACCCATACCTTCCTGCTTTCAATGTTCCTGCTCTGTGCTCAAATTATTATGGGTCCAGTTTTTATTTTCCTTGGACGGTGCATGATGATTTGATCAGACATTGAGGTTCAGAGTCACCAAGTACCCAAAACCATATGTGTGTGTGTTCATCAAATTATTTGTGCAGAATTTTTACTCTGCCACAATAATTTAGCAGTAACGATTAATATAGAGCTGATGTATATATGGTAGAGTTGTCAGTGTCACGATTCTTGCAACAGTTACCATCTACTGTACTCTAGTTGACCTACCTTAACTTTTGTTTGGCTACCAGGAAAATAAGCAGGTACTATGTAAACAATGTTTTGATGAAAAAGATGTTTGGTATGGAAAGAATAAATATTGGAATTGAAGGAATAAACAATAATACATAGCAAGAATTATGTGGTTTACTGCGACAATGTGTGACTATCTTCATATGTATCATCTATGAAGGAGAAAATTTTCTTATCAAGAGATTAGTTACACATAATTATTACTTGAGTTCGTTAAGTCATATAATATAATTTATGAACGCTTGCTTGACCAATTAGTTAACCACTTAAATTTGAATCCAAAAGATCTGAGTTTAAGTCACACTGCAGTATCTCGTCTTTATTTTTAATTTATGTTGGACCTCTCTCCCAACCTCTGTTGAGCCTCTATCTCTCGGTGAGAGACTAGTGGCAATATTGACACCTCTTCTACATAAGAGTGTGTCTTGACCTCTTTATTGATACAATAATCTTAAGAACGATAGGAGTCTAGTGGAAATATTGACTCATCTTCTACATAAGAGTGTGTCTTGAGCTCTTTATTGATACAATAATTTTAAGAACCAC
Source organism: Geranium rotundifolium (assembly GCA_963920655.1). Taxonomy (NCBI): domain Eukaryota; kingdom Viridiplantae; phylum Streptophyta; class Magnoliopsida; order Geraniales; family Geraniaceae; genus Geranium; species Geranium rotundifolium. The sequence goes on from OY987313.1 coordinate 4,810,466, forward strand.
ACGTTTGGTGCTGTCTTGCTTCATTGTAGCATACTCAAGCCCAAATCTTGATAAAATTTGCCGATAAAAATAAATAAATAAATAATAATTTATACTATTTTTTTAAAGTCCAACTCACCTAAACATTGAAGTCTTAAGTTGGTGAACGAGTTCACATCTTGTATATGTGTTACTCCAACACTCATTCTCACTCGCAAATTGAGTTGAAAGACATGTGAAAACAATGAGTAATGATGTAAAAAACAACATTTAATACCTTAAGCTCGGAACAAAGAATATAAATGGAATGTCTAAATTCAACCAATTTTGATACTAAAATTTAATGAATTTACAGCTACAATCAACTCTAATCAGATTTGAGAAACGTGAAATATAATTTGACAATAATAAGTCTAAAGGTCTCAGAACATAACATAATGTTGGGTTAGGGCCTCTCTCGAGTCCCATTAATTTTCTCTAAGAGACAAACGACGGAATTTCTTACTAATTATGAACTAATTAAGCCAACAACCAATTAAGAAAAGTTAAGCAAACAAACATATGGGTCCGACATGACAATCCTTGTGTTTTACACGAGTTGGGTGTGGATTAGTTAATGTGTTAATAAGCAAAGTTTGATTAAGATATATATAATGAGAAAGGGTTAGGAGTAGAGACAAGGTAGTGATCACTTGAGAGACACTTCATATTATAATTGTTGTTAAAGTAAGTGATCTTACTAATTTATAAATGTTTGTGAAATCAAGTATATATGCTTGTGTGGCCACATATTTACCTCATATTGAAACTGAACCTCTTTTTATACTTGTATATTTTTCTACTCTAATCTAATCGAATCTTTGTTTTGTAGATCATCAATTCTTATACCACACTAAATTATGTTTCGCTTCGCTTGGTGAATTGATGTTTATAAAGTAATAACATATATGATGCATATATATTACTCAGCTACCTATCAATTATCAAACTATTCCCGAAATGAGATGCTACAACACCAATATAATTTATTTATTTTCGCAATTGCATGTGTTATGTGATAAAGGAAAAATTACATATAATTATTTTTTATTGTACGTCATTTCTATTTAATTACACCAAATTAAAATTTTGGTCATTCACTTGTACATAAGTTTTATAAATTCTCATATGTTAAGTTTATGGATAGAAAATGTTGAGTTTTAAAGTGAATAGTGTGAAATGCCCTTTGACTAAAATTCTAATATCCAAACCTAAGAATCTGAGGTTATATTTTAGGTATGAGTATAACATTTTTACCCAAGGGCATTTTCGTCTTCTCACTTTTAAAATTAATATTTTTCATTCAAAAAGTTAACATATGTGAATTTGTGAAACCTGAGTGTAGTTGAATGACACGAGTTTTAGTTGAGTGTTGATAAGTGAGAATGACTAATAATTGAGGATAGTTATATGTACGTTTACTTATAATCAACATGGAGGTGTAGCTCATAGAGTGGAGCAATTGCTTTGCATGCAACAAAAACAAAATACATTCTTCTTTTGCTCATGAGTGCAAGCGTGTCTTATAGTTATCGATATGATGATAGAGTGTTTGCTTTGCATGCATTGGGTTCAATTCCATGCATATTCAATTTTATTTTTATTCAGATTTACAAGCTAATTTATCATGACTTCAAGGTATATGATACGACAACAATAAAATAATCTCATCCAGCTTATATGGTAGAGTGCTTGTTTTACATGCGAGAGACATGTGGTTTGATTCCCTTAGGTGATTTATGAAAGGTCAAGAACCAAGAAGTAAAGTAAATAGAAGGTTTTTCAAAAACGAAAAACCAAGAAGGTTTTTTCATTTAGTAAAAATAAATTGTTCGTTTTTCATTGCAAACTTCTCATAATGAACATGTGGGGGTGTAGCTCATATGGTAGAGCGCTCGCTTTGCATGCGAGAGGCACGAGGTACCTCAATTGAATCGGTTCTTCTTCTTCTTCACCGAAAACGCCGCCCACGCCTTCTACCTCCTCCGCTCCGGCGACCTCAATTTGGTTTAAACACTAGTCAACATTTCAAATATAAAATGAAAGAACCAACTTGCATCAAAACCTCCCAGTCAGCTACAGTAACTACTACAAATTTCCAAACCTCAAGAATAAGATACTCATGAGCATCCAACTCAAGCTAAGAAAATTCAAAATTATGCTGAAGAACAATACAGAATTCATTCTCATTCCAAGAATCAAAAGAACAAGAACCGACAAGAAACACTTTTAAGCACTTTCTCATCACCCCTTTCAAGTTTTCCCAAGTTTTCCCAACTTTCCCAGCAACCAAACAGCGCATTTCAAGAAACCAAGACCCCAAACAAATCAAAATGGCATAAAACGAAACATTAATTAACAAACCCAATAAACAAAAACACACTCACTCCCATTCAATCCACCAATCCCAGACCAAATCAAACCCCACAATCCCCCAAAAAAACGAAGATCAAACCAAATCAAACCGCAAAAAAAACCCTAAACCACAAAATTACCCAACGACATACGGATCGGAGGAGCCTTCCACCGGGAAATCAACAATACCCCCCGCCACGGCCTGCAAGACCCGAGCGTGCCTCGACCGGTCCCGAGCTCGGAGAAGCTCCACAGAGACCCTCTCTCCCGGAGGAAAAGCCCTCTCCAGAGAAATCACGGTCGCCGGAGGAGCACAGCGCACCACCGACGCCGGGAACAGGACGGCGGCGATGGCGGCGATCAGGAGCGCCGATCGCAGCATTTCCGTGGCCTTCTTTGGAGAGAAGCTTCTATGGCGGAGCTCGAGCGTCGCTCTGGTTCATCGATGGAGAAGAAGAAGAAGAGAGCTGAGGTCGCCGGAGCGGAGGAGGTAGGAGGCGTGGGCGGCGTTTCCGGTGAAGAAGAAGAAGAACCGGTTCAATTGAGGTTGAACCGGTTTAATTCTAGGTTTTAAACTAAATTGAACCAATTTGATTTTGATTTCTTAAACTAAAGGCATTTTGGACATTTTAGACATTTTAGAGCTAGGTTGTCACAAAAACATTGTCAGGATACTAAAAAAAAGAAGTTTATAGTTAAGGTATGAAAGTGTCATTTCACCTTAGGGGTAACAAACTGTCATTATCCCTTGTTTATATATATTTTCATACCTAAGAAATGAAGATTCATCACAAAACATCATTTCTTGTGGTATAGTGGTAGTGTGCTTGCTTCCTAGGTGAAAGGTTTTGAGTTCAATCTTTAATAGGAACAAAATTTGTTAGTACTTATAATATTTAAATATTATAAACTTTAGCTAACGAGAGTCTTAATATTTATATAATCACCAACTTTATGTTGTCTGTATACATTTTAGACCTAAAAAATAAAGATTTATCACTAAATGTTAGCTTCCGTAGCATAGTGGTAGTGCGTTTGCTTCCTTAGTGAAAGGTCGTGAGTTCAATCCTCACTCACCGAGAGAAAAATGTATCACAAGACTTGAAAAGACATATCAAACCATTAAAATCATAATTGAATATATCCCTCTTAGTCTCATATGCCGGAGAATCTTACTGTATATTTATTTTTTGAGTCAAACTCCAACTCTACCTTTTACACCCGATTAGGTCGGGTTGAGTTAATGATGATTTAATACAAAACATTAGCTTCTGTAACATAGTGGTAATGTGTTTGCTTTGTAAGTGAAAGATTGTGAATTCAATTCTCGTCGATTACCTTCTAACCGTGTGCATATGAGATTAAAATAGTTAACTTTTTCATTAATTTTACCGAGATTTACTAAGATATAAATTATATAATAATCAAAGGTTAATTCGATTCTTAGCACCTCCATTTTTTTAATTCAACTACCTATCAATCATCAAACCATTCACGAAATGAGATGCTACAACACCGATATAATTTATCTTTTTGCAATTGCAAATGTCCTATAATAAAGAAAAAATTACATATAACCATCTACATTTTTTATTGCAAGCTTCTCATAAAAAACATGTGGGGGTGTAGCTCATATGGTAGAGTGCTCGCTTCGCATGTGAGAGGCACGGGTTCGATACATTTTTAGACCTAGAAAATGAAGATTCATCACAAAACATCAGCTTTTGTAGCATAGTGGTAGTGCATTCGCTTCGTAAGCGAAAAGTCGTGAGTTCAATCCTCACCAGGAGCCGGCTTGTTTGATATTTATTAAATTATTTATATATTTTTAATACTTGTAATAGAATTAAACATGCCGAATCAAGTTGAACCATTTTTAAGTTGGCTCATTTATTATTTATTGAATTATTTATCATTTATTTAAATTTTAATTAATATTTACATTTAAATTTAAGCGAACCAAATCGAGCCAAACTCGAGCTCGTCTATTTTATTTCGAGCCGAACTCGAGCTTAGTTGTATAAGCTCGTTCGAGCCCGAGTCAAACTCGAACCGAACGCTTTTTTCACGTGCCGAGCCGAGCCCTGCCAAAATGAGGCTCGGCTCGGCTCGTTTACACCCTTACACCGATCACCTTTTAACCGTATGCATGTGAGATTAAAACAGTTTTAACTTTTTCATTAATTTTACCGAAATTTACTGATAATAATCAAAGGTTAAGACATGAAAAAAATAACTGGTCATTAAAACTCGGAGAAATAATTTAAATAAAATAGAAGAAACCAGGTGCAGTGGGCCGCCCACATGTTGTTTATATCTTCTTCATCATTAGACCCAAAAGCATATATAATAAAAATCTGAAAATAAAGAGTCAGATCGCTCTTGGCAATAGCCAATAGATTCGTTGCACTCACTCCTCTTCGTCTTCGTCTTCGTCTTCGTCTCCGTCGCGAATGCTACAGCTCACAAGCTCCGTTCCTTGAAGATCCGCTTTCTCTGTACCCAGCCATGTCCACGGCTCGAGTCTACGCCGACGTCAACGTCCACCGCCCCAGAGAGTACTGGGACTACGAGGCTCTCACCGTTCAGTGGGGGTACGTGTCGATTCCAATCCCTAAATCGCTCCTCTCTTTCTCTCTATTTCATTTCAATGCTTCTGTTACTGCTGAAGCTCCCATGTCTGCTTGTGTTCGCGATTTAGGGTTTGTGATTTGGTACACTTGTCTAGCTAGCTGTTTAATCGGAGCTTAATTTGAATTCTGTTGGATTGGTTTCAGTTTTGTATGGAAAATTCAATGATTTAGGTACTTGTTGTGATTTGAGTAATTACTAATTAGATAGCTAGCTGTGAAGATTTTGTTTTCATTTGTGATTCGTTGATATGTTTGATGAAGTAGCAGCTATGAGTAAGTCCAGATTTTGGTAGCTATTTTCCTGTTTTTTACAGTGACTTTGAGTACGTTTAAGCCTGATTTTTTCTTAGAGCAGATATTCTTATGCTGCATTGTCTTGATTCTACTTTTTGCTGTGCACAGTGACCAAGATGACTATGAGGTTGTTCGGAAAGTCGGGAGGGGAAAATACAGTGAGGTTTTTGAAGGAGTAAACGTCACCAACAATGAAAAATGCATTATCAAGATCCTCAAACCTGTCAAGAAGAAGAAGGTAAGCCTTTACACTATCTCTCTATGCCTATCAGGGTGTTCACGGAAGTGGTTTTGCTGAATTAGTTAGGATCATCTCGAACTAGAAGGGTGACGTAGTTGGTGCGAAAGGCAGTCTTTAAGTACCCAGCAATATATTCTAGACTTGCATGGAAGTGGCAACTCCTATATCTTTAGGTTTGTGTAAGAAAGTTGATGTTTCTCAATCTTTCAAATCATACTTTAGACGAGGAAGTTCCTTCCCTGACCCTTCTCTCCTCCGCTACAAAATATTTATGTTTCTCCCTTGCTGGGAGGTACTTGGTTGCCATTAAAAAGTACTATTCCTTAGCCATCGAAGTTTACTTAGTTGCCTTTGTAGAGTAGTACACATTTTCAAACACACAGTTTGATAAAAGCCATATGATATCTATTTAAGTTTCGGTTACCCCCTACTGCCTACTGGTAGAACAGTCTACTAAACGAGTGCAGAACGATGGCAGGGTTTTATATTTAATTCATTTTATTATAGTATGCCCTAGCTGCTTGGAAATTAGTATAGGATTCATGATTTATACTCAAGTTAATTTCTTATTCCCATTTTAACTGTTTTATTGTTTTATGCAGATCAAAAGGGAGATCAAAATACTACAGAATCTTTGTGGAGGCCCAAATATAGTGAAGCTGTTTGATATTGTCAGAGATCAGCATTCAAAAACTCCTAGCTTGATATTTGAACATGTGAACAGTACAGATTTCAAAGTTCTGTACCCCACGCTTACGGATTATGACATACGTTACTATATATACGAGCTTCTCAAGGTTTCTTACTTTCATTACAAAATACTCAATTCTTTTGTCGTTGTTGTTTGTCTTGAAATGTATATAGTTATTAGAGGTCTGCACCCAAATTATTCTTAAGTTGTTATGAAGGACTAGTATACACATATCTATTGATGTCAAATAGGAAATGTGGGCAGTACTTGTAGCTACTCCTCTTAGAAGTAGCAGATGGATCGTGATTACGTAATGTTGTTGTTACTATTATGGCAGGCATTGGATTATTGTCATTCACAAGGCATAATGCATAGAGATGTGAAGCCTCACAACGTAATGATTGATCATGAGTTGCGAAAGCTTCGTTTGATTGATTGGGGTCTTGCTGAATTCTACCATCCCGGTAAAGAATACAATGTTCGAGTAGCTTCGAGGTACACTTGTATGGATTAACGAACTTTTCACCCAACCCTTGTTTTTATTAGTTACACTGACACATTATTGGTATACAAGTAAAACACCCTAGGATATACCTATTAAATATTAATGCTTGTCGTTAGGGTTAGTCTAAGGTTATATGCATGATGAACACTCACAACCATACCCCAAGTTGTGAAACTGGAAAGAGTTATGTGGTAGGCCCTACCCGTTCTTCCCCTGTCCACTTCATATATCACCACTAACAAAATATATACAAGGCTCCTAAAGTTCAATTCTCCCTTTTTATCACAGATAGAAACTGATATTTACGTGCATATATGGTAACATAAAATAAGGGCTGAACCTGACTGGCCCTAGTCCTAGAAGTATGTGCAATGCATTCATGTTAAGGTTACTCTTATCTAGCGTGGGTATGTTGAATGTTGATTTCTAACTAATAAACAAGTTTTAAGTCCGTCATATTTCTTCTTTTTGACCTTTTGGTTCTCTTATTATTGTAAGTGTTGCTAAGCTTCTAGATTTATGTGGAAAGGCTCAGTGAACTCCTTTTTAGATTTAGAACATATTGGGCTGCTCGAATTGAACTTCGGTCCCCCCTTGCTAAGTATTTACGTATCTAGTTGTAATAGTACACATCTCTTTCGTCATGAAACTTCAGTACCCTACTAAGGTCCAGTATCTTGTGATCTACATTCATTTCGAATTGAAACCTGACAAATGCATATAAAAATATCAGGTACTTCAAGGGGCCTGAACTCCTTGTTGATTTGCAAGATTATGACTATTCATTGGACATGTGGAGCTTGGGTTGTATGTTTGCTGGAATGGTGAGTCTTGTGCCAGATCTGGGTACTCTTATTTCTTTAGCCACTTAAAAATGTAAGGCGCAATACACTCGTTCTTTCAATTTCTAATGATGAATTACTTATATCCCACAGATTTTTCGCAAGGAGCCGTTCTTTTATGGTCATGATAATCATGACCAGCTTGTTAAAATCGCCAGGGTAGGTATAATCTTGTTGTTGGGCCACAGTTCAATATTTCTCCGAGTTACATGCAGTTTGTTTTACATTGTGTTGTATACTTCGACGTTTGAAAATTCAAGCGTCGATAGATTCTTTCAATTTTTTTTGAATTTTTGAAACTTGGGTTTCTCTTGTATGCTTATTTGTTAGTGCATTGTTATACCTTAATAATTATATGGAAGTCTATTCTTAGTTAGTACCCATCAAAGAAACTATCTAGTTGTGAATTATCATGTATGCCCACAGCACTTGATAGAAACTGAACTAATGTTTAAATTACATCTTATTTGCTACTGTACCATTATACTAGTTATTATACTATATCTTCCTATTGATTAAGTACACGCTTCTTTACAATTTACTATGATGGCCTTTTTCTGCAACAAACGTCAGTGTCACTAAAAATGGCATGCTGTCACACCCTCAAGCAGTGTTATGAAACTCCCCGATTTCTCCCCAAGAACTTGGTAAAATCGAGCTGACCGAGGTTTGGACCGAATTTTGAAACTCTTTCTCCGCAGTTCAAGTTTACCGAGTTCTTACTCGATCAAAGTTGGTCAAATTTTATTTTTATATTTTACATGTTTTGAATCTGCTCTATAATTGTGCTTTTGTTTTAACTTATAAAGTTGTTCGAAAGTATCTTATTTTACTAAAGTATTGTCATTTTTGTCTTTCAGGTTAATTTTATATGTATATCTAATGTTTATTTAACACAAATGAGTTTTGCCAATTTCCCCCAAGTTCTCAAAACTCCTTATTTTTTGTCTTGTCGAGTTCTCAATTATGAGTTTTAGAACCTTTCCCTCAAGCCAGTGGGCACAACATTGAACCAAAGTATTGTTGCAATCCTTATTACGAAGGACACGTTATGAATTAATGTAGCACAAATGAACACAGTTCTCCGGGTCCAAAATGGATTGGTTTGCTTGAAAGAAGTCTTGTTCTGTGAAAAATATATCTCGTGTCTGGTACTTCATGGTTCCACTCTGCAAGATAAGAAATTAATCATAGACAGCTTAAATTATCATGATAGCTTTATAATGGCAAGAAATAATGTGGGCGTTACTATGTATGATCACAGCACTTCTAAAGAAGTGTGTCCTTGATTGATAGGAATACATGATACAGCTAACGTCCTTTTATCAATTCTGAGATTGTTTGAACTGTTAATATTTTGCACTAGCCATTAGCGATTCAATATAAATGCATATATTAGTTTGTAATTTTATGGCATATCCATTCTTCTTCAGGTTCTCGGGACGGATGAGTTAAACGTGTACTTGAACAAATATCAGTTAGAGCTTGATCCCCAGCTTGAGGCTCTTGTTGGAAGGTATAACTAACTTGCTAATAAGTTTATTTCATATATGTCTGTACAACTTTAAAGAAGAAAGAACATCGGGGTGTGTGTGGTGGGTGTGGAACGTGGTTTGGCCATAAGGCCTATATCCACACCCCAAATGCCCAGAAGCTGAATTTGTTTACTTTTTAGTAAGTTTGATGTGCTGATTACAATGAACTCATATTCAGTCGTCTAGAAGCTTATTTATCGGAAGTTATATTCCTGTAAATAAGCAAAATATTTGTTGTTTGTTGAACAGAGGGAAATAAACAATGGGGATGCTCCCTGCAAAACAGTACAAACAATCAACTTCATCTCATCTTAATGATCATGAAGGAAATAGAGTGAAAACTTGTCACTTGCAACTTGTTTAATGCATCTTTACATGTTCAATCCTACTGCAGGCACAGTAGGAAGGCATGGTCCAGATTTATCAATGCCGATAATCAGCATCTAGTTTCCCCCGAGGTTGTTTTTGTCGAGCTTCTCAATGCATTGTTTTTGGTCTGCTGTCACTTTATCTTTATCATGTGCCATGCTGATTTCTTATTATCCTTTGTTTGATGTGCAGGCTATAGATTTTCTTGATAAGCTCCTCCGTTACGATCATCAGGATAGGCTGACAGCAAGAGAAGCAATGGTATGTGTTATTCTTTCCATTGAAACCAGTCTCATGCCTATCTTTTTTCCTGTTCAGGATAATCTGTTCATAGGCATGTTGCCATATTATCCTGCTGTGAAAAAGAATAAAATTTTAAGCTGGAGTTGGACCAAGGTTTACGTGACTTTGATACACAATGTGGCATTGTCAGTGAATTCAATCATTATGATATGTTTCTGGTAATGGTCTGAAAATTGTTAAGCTCATTTCGTGGTTTCCTAAATTGTGCAAACCCTCTTTCAGGCTCATCCATACTTCATCCAAGTGCGAAGTGCCGAGTACAGCAGGACAAGGACCCAGTGACTACATTTTATTCAGCCGGTTTCTGCTACTATTTATGTGTGACTACATGACAAGTAGTTGCCAATTTAGTCTCTTCACTGTACTAAAATTTTCCTTCAACTTACTGTCCTCTCTTTCATGTCTGAGTGTATATTGTGCTCACACTGTTTTTGTACTATTTTTTTCCTGAATGTGTATTTTGGCTCCTGTTATTTTGTTGTGATATTGAGCTTCACTTGGATCACATTTCCGATTTAGTTTTACAGGATTGCCTTCTAACAAATGAAGGAGCTCCCTCCTGTTTTGAGATCTCGCTTGCCAAGTTGCATTGAGGTTTTAGCCTGTTTTTAAGCGACTAATCATCTGCTCATAATAAAGAGCAATCCAATCCAATCCAACACAAGACATTTTCATATTTCATAGTTATAATTTCTTGTTGTACACATTAAGTATTGCTGCAAGGACTTGTTTGAACCACAAACAAGCCTCCGGTGATAGCTGCATTTGGGAGCTACTGTAAGTTTATTAGCAGCCATAGCTCTCACAAGTAGCAAATCCGCATCTAACCCATTACCGTGAATATACTTGTCGTTGCCCTGTCTAACATTTACTGTAAATGAATGAATTTCAACCGAAACTGGAGAACTAAAATATGCTTTAATGCACAAGACTAAACTTATAAAACAAGTTCAGACAAGATTATATAGATAATGTATAAAAACATATTCCACACAGGTTTTTGGGACTCAATATCCACGTATGGAGCCATAAGTTTTTCTTCAGAAAGTTTCATAGTTAATAGCATATAGGAATACAGTTGAAGTTTCAAACTGTATATGTTTTAGGCACCTTGTCTTCACTTCTTGAGATGAGGGAAACATGCATACACATCGGCTTTTGGATGTTTTGCATCAGCATGTTCCCTGCACTTCACCTCCGAAGTAGTGCAGATAAATGTCTGCATGCAAATTTTGCACTGCAGTAAAAAAAACATCCAGACAATCAGAGATAAAGAACAATGTTAGAAGAGAAAACATTGAACGTGAACTATTTATACTTGTACAAACACAGACAAAATGCCGTCAGAGGTTCTCACAAATGACCGTCAAGGATACCGCAAACAAAAATGTTAAGGTTTCTATTTTCTATAATTTTCCCTTTCATGACCACTTTTCTTTAGGATTATAAAAGTGTCCGTTGTATGCCTAAATGGCGCTTAGCATCTACCTTTGTATCTTAGACCGAGAGAAGTGTTCCTCTCTATTCCTCCAAGATTTTTAGTGCTCTCAATGTGTGAAATGAGAACTGATAAGGGCTTGAAGATTGAAAGTGTTTATAGGCTCATGGTAGATGCCGTGACTCAGATTAGAGACATGCACTGGGTATTGGATCTAAGAGACGTCTACGAGTTATATATGATCTAATATGTCCTTGCATAGTGAGAGAGGGACTCGTGCTCCAAGTGAGATTGCTCACAAGGCATAATGCATAGAGATGTGAAGCAAGTGAGGTTGCTCACACGAATCAGTTGAATTCCAATATAATTACTTACGGCTAGATCTAAATTGAGAAGACATTCATACAACTCCAACTATATGATATGTTAGAAGCAGCTAAATCATGTGACAGAAACTTGAGAAACAGGTGTTGAAATTACAATCTAGGTCCAAAAGAAGTACCGACTACCAGTCTACCAGCACATACCGAAATATCAAGCAACTACATTCAATCGGGAGAAAGCTTTACAGAAACACCTGAAGGAGAAGAGTTGGAGCCAAGATAGAACTCTCAAGGAAAGGGATTGTATATGCACTGCTAAGTTGAATATCTAATTTCACCTTCTTCCAAGTATGAGTGCCCACATATTCAGTAATTTAACAAAGTCTTGTGTGATACTAGATATTTCAGCCACTTAACCTCTCTCAAATTATACACTGGTTTCGACGAAGTAACCACATACAGCACAAGCCATAACCTCCGAGTAACAATACACGTAACTTCAATCATAAAAAAGACGCAATCGCGCAGGGACAAGTAACACGATGCAGGAATCAACAAAAGGTTCAACTCTCACAGAACTATAGTACATATGATGCTCAGCCAATACCTAAGATAATCAATCTCATTACAGTTCTTACTTGGATACAAAAATCTGATGCATTTCGTAGTTTACAATATGATCAAACAAATTCCCCAAACAAGATCCAGTCAATCCACAAAAATCAATCAACACAAAATTGCATCAGAAACTAAACCACCAATTTTCAATAAATCAATTTAATTAAGTACCTGAATGTTCATGGCCTTCTTGTTCGAATCAAGCTGGCTCCCTATACACAAAGATCGAACCCATAATCAATCAAATTTCGAAGGAAAAGAGAGATCGAGACAAAATTAGAGTCACAATTCGAAGCAAAGCAGCAAGAGAAACCCTAATATTCCTTCCACATGGTCAATAATCACGAGAAATCAAGGAATTGCAAAACTGAAGCTCAAAATTTAATTCAAATCGAAGAAGTGCAAAAGTGAAGCTCAAAATCATGAAAAGAAAAGAGGAGAATAAATATACCCTTGGAAGGCTTGTTCTTCTCCAAGTTCTTCTCTCGAGCCGTCTTCGATTTCTGGGCGTTGCCTCCTCCCATTGCTACACCACTAGTGTGCTTCAAACCTAATTGATTTCGCTATAAAACGCAACTCTGAGACTGATTCTGAGTCTCTCTACAGTACACTATTGGTTGGTAGTATTGAGTAGTTGATAGATGGGAATAGGGAAAGTAATAAATATTGCCAACTAAAAATATAAATGAATGGTCAGCGGAGAAATAAAAGGTAGAGATGACAAAATATTCTATTCCTCCTATTTGTAGTTTGCACGGAGTATGAATGATAACGGGTCGGGTTTGGATCGGGTTTAGTCAAACTCACACTCGTTTACCGAGAGTGGGTGCCTGATCCGCAAAAAATCTGTCGAATATGGATTTTATTTGTAACCCGAAACAACCAAAAAATTTAATATTAATTAAATTAACAAAAAAAATTTACAATATAAGTACAAAAGTGAATATAAATATATGTTATATTTTATTAATTTAGGTTTTTTAAGTGAGTTGGTAATTAAAATTAAGTTTTTTCAATAAGAATGTAAATTAAGTTATATAATATTAATATATAAATTATTATTATTTTAAATTCGTATAGGTGCGGGTCGAAGTCGGATCGGGTATAGGTCAACCCGCATCCGCTCAAAAATCCGAACCTTACCCGAACCCGCAAAACATCTGGTTTATCCCGTTCCGAACATAACAGGTTGATCAGGTACCCGTCGGGTTCAGATTTTTTTGCCTTTCCCAATACGGAGGAAGATATCACATTCTGTTTTGTGGTAAATTCTCAAATCTTAACGTTTTGGAAATTAATTAACTGAATAATTGGTTTAATTTTTGTTGCTTTTGATTGTTGTTTTAAGTTGTTCGGCTGTTTCGTGTTTAATTTAGTTTGTTTAGCGGTTGTCGGTGTGTCCGACGTGTTTTTTTGTTTAGTGTGCTTAGTTTAGGTAGTCAGTGTGTCTGACTTTGTTACCTGGAGGTATTCAAAGATGTACGGTTGTAAACTAACATCCTAATACAAATATCAGAGTTGTTGTGCAAGTAAATAATCTGAACAAAAACAAGTAAAATGCGATATAAATTATTACTCATCCAAAGAAACCACCCAAAATTAAGGAGGAAATGAAACAGTAGCTAACACATATTGATACTGCTGCTGCTAAAACATGACACACATGATTGCAAGTGAAACCATCAGATCAATGTTTCTTGTTCCCAATAACAAGCCCGAGCTGTGACTGTGACATGGAGCCTGGACCACGATGACCGTACCCTCCATCCCCTCCGCCGCCGCCGTAGCCAATCCCTCCTCCGCCGCCGCCATAACCGCCTCCGCCACCTCCTTGGCCCTTACCACGATCATTTCCGTATCCAAATCCTCCTCCTCCGCCGCCGCCGATTGGGCCTGAGGATCCACCACCAGAGACAGGCCCAGTCCATTGTCCAGGCCCAGAACCACCATCACCTGGCTTTGCTTTGTCCTCATACCCATTGGCTGCAAATATTAATAACCTCCCACTCACATACCTGTTTTGATGATCAGTGTTCACTTCATCACTCAAAATCCTACCTTCCACACCCACAACACACCCCACCACTCCCAACCCAACAATCACCCACAACTCAACTCTGCACCTCATGATTCCTATTGTTCCTGTGTTCAAAAATATAACGGGTCAGTCTTTATTTTTTGATTTGCAGTCTCTGAACGAGCGAGTGCGAGACTGAACTAAAACCAGCGACCTCATGCTTGTTACGAAATATGAATCAAAGTTTGTTTGCACCAGCTCAATCATTATTTGAGCTGGTGTCAACTGTGGTATTTTAAAAAATCATTTTAATTGAGATGATAATAAAAAAGGAAATAAAATGTAGATTTGAACATGGGAAATAGAAATTTGTATTTGTGTTGGTGCTTACCAATGGACATGAATTGTACTATTTTTTTCACTTCCATTTGAATGTATATTTATAGGGAAGTGAATGGGTGGAGAGCCAATTCTGGTTGTGGAAACTATTTTGCGTGGGTTTGTTAAGGTAAGGCGCATGTTTAGCATGCCTAATTTTTTTTTTGTTTTTTTTTTCAAATTTCATGACAAACTCAAAGATAGTTGATAGCTGGGCTGAAACTAAAACTGTTGAGTGAGCCCAGGCCCGGCTAATGTTTTCTCTGGACGGGCCCAAATAACGAGAAGGCCCAACTAAACTTGGGTTGAGGTAGGGTTCGAATCTAGGTATCGAGTTTCTGTTAGGTTCGCAATTTTTTTTTTCTCCATGTAGTGATGACGACAACAGATTGGTTCGGGTCGGGTTTGATGATCTCGTCGGACCGAAGATACTAATTTAAGAAATTCATGTCTTCTTTTTGGATCTCATATATGTAAGGACTAAGGAGGGATATCTACTAAATATGACCCACTTATGTTAGTTAATTAAGAAATTAATGTCTTGAGTTATGATTATTAATCATAATAATATGGACATACACACTTGTTATTACAAATTATTTTCTAAACTCTAACCTACACTAGTAAATTATACTGATTATTTTCAGTGGTTTTTGTAAATATTTACTCTTTATTTTTGTGAAATGGTTACAAGTTATTAAAAATCATTTGAGAATTAGTTTTCACTCAAATCAAATTATTATAATCTTTAATTCATACATTATATTACTATTTAGTAACAATCTCTAATTATTGGCTTAAATTTATAGTTGGATGGACTATGGAACATAACACTTTTTTCCTGTTTTCATTAAATATTAGATTTCAAAATAGATCTATTTTCTCTCTAGCAAACTTGTTAAAGTATATATTCATAAAACATGAGGTTCTTTACTCTTTTTCTCTATAAAATATATTACTCCAGTGACTGATTTAAGGACCTCCTGCATTTAAATAGTGTAATTTAAAACAATGGTGGAGCAGTTGAAATGGTGGCTCAACTTCATTGGAAGGTGTTGCTTTACAAACAAATGCCAATAAAGACTTGGTGGGTATGGATTTTAGTGTTGAAAAGACTCATTAAGAAACCAAATGTGAAACGACTTTTGCTGAAATAATTTGTGAACCATCTTCTGGTGGGAAAATGACACACCAGCAACACTAAATAATTATATTAGATCCAAGTGATTAAAGGACACTAGCAAAGCAAATAGGTCTTAAGCCTCAAATTGATTATCAAACATCAACCATTTAAGCTTCGTCCTAAGTCCAATCATTAAGACTCGACGATATGGTTCAAAATCCAAAACGCCTCATTTTACATACAATCATATTGTCGGCATGAATAAATTAAATAAAAATTAAATTAAAATATTATATTAAAATACGATCAAGTCTAAAAGTTCAAGATGGTATATAAAAACATTCAGATATTTATTATATGATTACAAATTATATATCTAACAGTACAAGAGTATAAATATATAGAGAATTATTGATTGTAGGCCCTTTACAGCTAAGTTAGCTAACTGCCAGAAGATGGCAGATAAGGATTGAAGAGAGTGGGAGAAATAGATGGATCAATCTCTATTATGAAACCTGATTAAGCATTAAATGACATTATAAACACCTTTGTTCTGTCAAATTCAATTAGTTGAGTAGAGGATTTAAACAGGTTTGGACCCAATTCTTTTGCAGAAGATGTTACCATAAACATTCTTTGAAAATATATTTAGATAAAAAAAAATTATTCAACAATTTACTAAAAATATATATTTTTTATCTGATGTTGAGTATTCAAATCAGAGTGACAAAATATTTATCCTTCAAATTTTTTTCAACAATCTAGAATTTACAATGTCATTCAATTTGGGCTTTTTATTTCAATATACTATTTGTCATAAATTCCAAATCGAAATTATTAAAATAGCAATATAATCAAATGAACTGTTTTTGTGAATCCCATTAAACAAGCCACTGAAGATAACAAAGTTGGTTTGACACTGATTTTAGCACCATGATTGCACCCAACTTTGGAGATAAATTAAAGTCTTGGTATCAATCTCGCAAAGATAAAATCACTTTGTAATTGAAAATTGAAGAGAATCTTTGTGCCTAACCTTAAGAAAAGATGAATCATGAGTGGGTTCTCCATTAAATTTACTTTGATTATACTTAATTTGGAATTCATGATTGATAGGGTTTGTGGGTAAGATTGGGCTAGAATGACGATAATGATTCACAAAGTGAAGAGAAGAAGAGGAAAAATAAACAAATTATAACCAGTTTTGTTTTTCATATTTGTCATCCATTAAGGTGTTAATTAACAAATGTGTTAGTCATTGCGATGGACACTGTAAATCAAAATTAATAGTCAGTGTCCGTCGCAATGGTTCATTTAAACTTGCAAATGAAATAAATCTACTTTTGTAGCATAGCTATACAAATTCGCATCACAATCAATGACCAAGTTGCTGGCTTAGCCTCTCAAGTTTGGGAGGAAATTAAATCGTAACAAACAAGCAAAGAGTAAGCATTTAGTCATGTGGATATCGACCTCAAAAGCATTTACTCCTGTAGATATCGACCTTCAACTTTAGAGACATAATTTGAATATTTAGCAGTGAACACCAATAATTTTCATGTACATCAGCAAAACAAACTCAATATTCTTCCTTCGAACTTAAAATAAGCACACACATCACTGATTCCAATCAGTGTTTCAAAAATTCCCGACTTATCCGCTTAATTTCCAATTTATCACCGATTAGTTCCAGACCAATCCTCTACTAATTCCCTATTAATTTATTAATCTGATTAGTCTTCAGAAGACCAACTACACTGTTACTATTATTGCTGATAAGGAAAAAGAATATCCAAACTTTGGTTAATCTTCACCAACACGTTACTTTCCATTCCACTCAATTATTTGAAAAACCTAAAACTCAAGATATGCCTTTGCTTTCCTCTATCCCATAATTGGGGAATCTTAAACGACATGATAATATTATCATATGTAACCTCGATAGCTTTTACTAAATAATTAATTCACATTCTTCCATATACTGTGCCCCTGATGAACCATATACTTTTCCAACCTAAGCTATATAGGCAATAGCAGCCACAAGAAGCACAAAACCTAGACTTTTCAATAATTTTTAGGTGTCGCCTTCAATTTACTACCAGTTGCAAAGATTGAAAATGACTTAATTTCATATGCACAGCTCATATACCTAAATGCGCTCGAAAAATACTAGAGAAAACATTAAGGGAAAGCATAATTGTGAGAAGTGTCAATCACATCTCATTTTTTTTGGGTAGGGTCAGTGGGCAACTAAATAACAATAATCCCACTTTATAGTAATACCCCAAAATCTCTTTCATACCCTCCTGGATTCAGGTTTTGCTAGAGACAAAACTTGTGTTATCCTATATAAATTGCTCCAATGTGATCAACCCCAATCAGCATTGCAAGTGGAGCAATAGTCTCTTTCTCTCTCTCTCTCACTCACTTACTCACTCTCTCAAACACAAACACAAAGCAAGTATCACTGAAGATGAGGATATCCATGTTTGGGTTCCTGGGAATGGTTATACTTGTAATTGTTTCTCGTGTGGATGCAATATCAAAAGAGAAGGAGAGGGGGAGGGATTTTAGAAAGACTTACATCATTCACGTGGAGAAGTCCAACATGCCGGAGAGTTTCACTGATCATTTCCAGTGGTATGATTCTTCTTTGAAGTCTGTATCAGACTCTGCTGACATGCTTTACGCCTACAGCAGCGTAGTCCACGGCTTCTCCACCAGGTTAACGGCGGAGGAAGTGAATCTACTCGAGAAGCAGCCAGGAATTCTCTCTGTGGTTCCTGAAGTGATATATGAGCTTCATACAACCCGGACGCCAGAGTTTCTTGGACTTGGAAGGAGTGATGTCCTCTTTCCCGCGTCTTCCTCAGCGAGTGAGGTGATAGTGGGAGTCCTAGACACCGGTGTATGGCCGGAGCTCAAAAGCTTTGATGACACGGGGCTTGGACCGGTGCCAAGCACATGGAAAGGTGTGTGCCAAGTGGGTAAGAACTTCAATTCCTCGAGCTGTAACCGGAAGCTGATAGGTGCCAGGTACTTCTCAAAAGGGTACGAAGCAGCATTTGGGCCAGTTGATGAAAGTATGGAGTCAAAGTCACCACGGGATGATGACGGGCACGGGTCTCACACAGCAACTACAGCAGCTGGCTCAGTCGTTGCAGGAGCTAGCCTTTTCGGTTATGCTGCTGGGACTGCACGTGGGATGGCGACACATGCGAGAGTGGCCGCATACAAAATCTGCTGGCTCGGAGGATGTTTTGGGTCTGACATCTTGGCAGCAATGGACCAGGCTGTTGCAGATGGAGTGAACATCATGTCCCTCTCTATTGGGGGAGGAATAACAGATTACTACAGAGACACTGTTGCGCTTGGAGCTTTTGGAGCCATGGAAAAGGGTATCTTTGTCTCGTGCTCTGCTGGCAACAGTGGGCCCGGGTCGGAGTCCGTGGCCAATGTCGCGCCTTGGATAACCACCGTAGGCGCTGGAACTCTGGACCGTGATTTCCCCACCACTGTCACTCTCGGAAACGGGAAGAACTACTCTGGCGTATCCTTGTACAATGGAAAACCATTGACTGGTTCATTGGCGGGGCTTGTCTATGCCAAGACCGCTTCCAATTCCTCAGCTGGGGGTCTATGCTTATCAGACACATTATCTCCAGCAATGGTTTCAGGGAAAATTGTTGTCTGTGACCGAGGATCAAACTCCCGTGCAGAGAAGGGTCTTGCGGTAAAAGAAGCAGGCGGCATAGGGATGATCCTATCCAATACCGATTCCTACGGAGAGGAGTTAGTTGCCGATGCACATCTCTTGCCTGCAGCAGCTGTCGGACAGAAAACCGGTGATGCAGTAAAAGCCTACATCTCATCCGATCCCAAGCCAACGGCTACAATTTCCAATGGAGCCACAAAAGTAGGCGTTCAACCATCCCCTGTAGTGGCAGCATTCAGTTCTCGCGGCCCAAATCCGCTCACCCCAGAAATACTCAAACCAGATATCATAGCACCAGGAGTTAATATCCTGGCGGGGTGGTCAGGTGCGGTGGGGCCGAGCGACTTGCAGAGCGACAAGAGGCGTGTTAGCTTCAATATCGTTTCGGGCACGTCAATGTCATGCCCACATGTAAGTGGATTGGCTGCAATTGTCAAAGCTGCTCATCCTGGATGGAGTCCGGCAGCCATTAAATCTGCCCTGATGACCACCGCCTACACGGCGTACAAAAGCGGCAAGCCTATTCAAGATGTTGCTACTGGAAGTCCCTCGACGCCATTTGATTATGGGGCCGGACATGTGGACCCTGTGGCAGCTCTTGATCCTGGCCTTGTCTACGATACCACTGCTGATGATTACCTGAGCTTCCTCTGCGCCTTGAGCTACACTGCGGCTGAAATCAAGATACTCGCAAAGAAAGATTTCACCTGTGACTCAAGCAAGAAATATAACCTGGGAAATTTCAATTACCCATCGTTTTCTGTTCCACTGGAAACCGCAGCAGGCGAAGGGGGCGGTTCTGGAGCAGCAAGATCTGTCCAATATACCAGGACTTTAACTAATGTCGGTGCTCCAGCAACATACAAGCTTTCCATTTCTTCACAAACTCCATCAGTGAAGATTTCCGTTCAGCCGAGCTCCCTGACTTTTGGTGAGTTGAATGAGAAGAAGAGCTATACGGTGACTTTCACTGCTAGTTCCATGCCATCCGGTACGCGAAGCTTTGCGCATATGCAGTGGACAGATGGGAAGCATACTGTCAGCAGTCCGATTGCTTTTAGCTGGGTATAGATGTATCAGCATAGAACAGCCAGTGAAGATTCTCTAAGATCATATGAAGTTAATCTCTATCTCACTCTCCCACTGTATGTAGTGAAGGTATTGTACCATTTATATTTTGGCATCTGAGAAAACAGAGCCAGTATCGTGTTTATTAATCTGTTAGATCTCTCGACAACGAGAAACCTGACTTAATGTACACAAGAAGAAGATGAAATGTATATAAACTATGCAAGGAAATTAGCATGTGAATAAACACAAGTTTCAAAGCTTTATATCAGATGTCAAAGCTATTAACATAAACTCCTGATTTTAGTGTCAAATGGCCTCATGCCATCTTATAGCTCAAACTTCTATCTTAAACATTCTGGTCTGAAACTAATATCGGTGCCTTCAAACTTTTGCTTCTACATACCAATTCCATACCTGTGTATGTTATCTAGCAGAAATAATAAAGGGTAAATGTGATAAGAATCTAGGAGGCTTGATATGATATAAATTATAAGGTATATAGCAAACTACAGGATATCAAATAAAATAAGGTTAGACGATCTGCCTCACATCTGGGTTTTAGAAAATGCCGCCAAAGCTACATGAAGGCTCCCAATTTATTTATATTATTAATTACAGTAAAGGCATTATACAATCTATGCTATAATAACTATTAAATAAGCAGATATCAACTCTCGCACACAAAGATAGAACAACCCATATTTACAACAACAAAAAACAGTTCTGTTCCAAAATAAATGTCCACTTTCTCATACATTTTTTTTGTAAAAGTTAAGGATAAGTTTTTTTAACAATAGACTTTCTCCCATATCCATAGGTGTTTTAGCAAATTAAAGAGTGTTAACTTATGTTAGGGATATTAGTAGTACTTCATACATGACTAACTTTCCAGAAAAGAAAATGTACACTCATTTTAAAACATTTCTTTTAAGAAAGTGTATACTTATTTCGACGGAGAGAGGATTTTTTTAATTTCTTTTGTTTGGTACACTAGAAAAAAGATCAGAGGAACAGTTGTTGAAGTGTGAACCTATCCGCATCAGCAAATCTGAAATATAATACATGCCATGAAGGTAACATGTGAGTAGTAAAGGGACGTTGAAATAACAGGAAATTAGTGACGTTCAACTGCTAGCTTCCTAGTCGGTTCATATATGCATGTCATTACATATTTTACCTCCCTAACCAATCAATCTCAGCCGAACTTACGATGGAATTTCAACAGAAATTTTTTTAAAAAAATAGCAGCAAAAGCTATAGCAGATATCGATGGAAATGTGAAAGTGTTTTAAATCTTTTAAGAAATTACATCCGCCAACCTACAGAAAACTCACTAAGTCATCTTACTTCAATTTTGGAAGCAGTAAAAGCTACTTTAATAAATGATTAGATCAGTTACTCTCAGCTTGATAATTACGGGATTTCTTTCTTCCCAGTCTCTTCGATACTTTCTCTAATACGTGGGTAAATAGAAACACAAACAGACAAGTGGGTAGTAGAACACATCAAGGACTGAAATATTTCAAAGAGATTAGGTAAAAAGCATACATGATATCACTAGGTGAATAAAATTGTCAGTGTGAATGAGTAGGAAGAAAAAAATACTGAAAATTGAGGTGGTCAGAAAAGAAAAGGGTTCTAAATACTATTTTTTGATCTAGATAATTAGACAAAAAGCAACCATCATGATCCCATAAGACTCAGGTTCAAAAAATTAATTGATTTGAGCATGTACGCAAATGAAGATTGATGCGACAAGTATTTAACTACATACTATCCAATAATTCATAAATGAAAGTTTACTGTTAAAATGGAATCTGAATCTTCAGTAACCAACATACCATCATACCAGTCGAGTTGAGAAAGAACATCCTGCCAATGCCCAAATACTATCTTCATGTTAGCCTTCTCACCCTAACCAGTACGAAGCATGCGTTGATAAACCTCTGGGTGAGCCTCAGCTATGGTGTGTGCAACAGGTGCATACTGTTGAATCGCAGTATCCCATAAAAATATGGGATGACCAGCTACTTGCGTGACTTGAGGGATCACTGTGTGAGTAGATGAGAGAAAGAGGAGCAAGAAAAAGGGTTATCGACAAAGTAAAAACAGTTTCCACTTAATGTTTCAGGTCTGTTCTCCAAGATCTTATCACTCAGGTGCTTGTGAATTCTTACTCCTAAAGTAAACAAACAATAAGAAGAAGCAGCAACAGCCAATGTGATTGACCAGAATACAACAGAGAGAAACACTTAGTTAGTGTTTCACCGGAATCAATCATCACCATTAGAGTAGAAACGCATGAACTTCCAATAGCACTTTCCACATTCTCTGTAAAGGTATAGAATCTTCAATTCAATTCAGTTTTTTTTCTTCTCTTCCACTTTTCAGACTAGAAATTAAGCATTGTGCACTATTGGGTGACATCAAAATGCCAAATCATAGAGAGGCAAGAAACTACACACATGTAGCAAAAGACATGCATGAAGAATCAACTATTGGTTAATCATCAATTTTCATCAGTGTGTTCTTCCCCATTGAAGCAATTGTTGGTGAACAAGAATCATCAAACTGGCCCAACATTGAAACAAATGAAGATAACCACAGATCCATTGGTTCACAGTTCGCCATGAACTAAGCACAGTGACGGCCTCAGTAAACACGGAACAGCATTTTGCAGATTCTACATATTTCAACTTCAATTAAATGCTCGATCATGAAATTCATTGCAAAATTGAAGAGAACCGTGCTCGATTCAAAAATGGAGGAATCGGATGCAACAAAACACAGACCTGAGTTGATCTCGTAGGCGTCCTTGTGGCCTTCCTCCATGGCGGAGTCGAAGAAGGTGACGTCAGCTCCGGAATCGTCGTCCTCCATGGTTGCACTGGTTTTCAGTTTTCTGGATCTGGAGCAGTGGGAGAGCTCAAATAATTCGGGCCCGAGCCCAAATCGATAACCCACTCTGATTCGGATCCAAATAGCTTGATTATTAGTTTTTTTTTAATAATATATCATCACCCTAAGTATCATTTTTAGTCCTAAGATTGTTGAGTCTCGAATCCTTGTTCTTAAGCTCAACTAATTGATGAATTTTTGGATCGAAGAAATGGAACTCAGAGTGTGAAAGAGTATGATTATCACGTGAAAATCAACCCAAATCAGTATTTGGATCTCAAGCTTATTTGACTCGTTGACCCAATTATTTGGACCCTCCCCCCTACGTGAGAGGGAGACTTGCCTCTAAAGTTTCTTACAAGTCTATGAAAGCATGATACTATATATATATGTGTGTGTGTGTGATAGGCTAGCAATATTTTTATGTGAGGCTTTTAAGAAAACACTAGAAGTACACAAAATTTGAGAAGCATTACAACTAAATTCTTAACAACACTATTTTAATCGGTCATATTTAAGGTTCAATTTCTCATTCACCTTTTGTCTGTTTACAACTCGTGATTGAAAAGATGTCATCCCAAATTATGAAAACGTGTTTCACATTAATATATATTGCATCTTAACATTCCAAAATCACAATTCAGCTTAACCAAGTGATAAATTAAAGTATATTTCAACTTTGTCATTTTTATACACTTTATCTAGCATCAGTCTGATGATCTTCTTATAGAGCCAAGAATACAAATATTCATCGATAATCTTCACATCTAGTAAGCCAATGATTTGTGGGAGTTCCTAAGCCCCAAGAACCCATGCTCCTTGCTCTTGTTCATTCATGCTCTCAATCACAGGCTCCATTCCCAGCATCACATCCCTTAACAACTACAATCCAATCTCCTTCACAATCTGTTCCCATATCGTCCCTTTCTCCTTCATCATCTCGAACCCGTAATCTTCTATCCCATATCCCTCCGCCAGCTCCTTCCACAAATGCTTCCACCTAAACACTTCCCCGTTGTTCACGTTAAACGCTTCGTTCTTTGCCTTGGGCTCCTCCACCGCCGCCCAAATCTTGTTCACGTCAAACGCTTCGCTCTTCGCCTTGGGCTCCTCCACCGCCGCCCAAATATGCTGCTCCGCTACCAGGTCGCGTCTGACGCCGCAGCGTAGCCCTCCCACGCCGCCATGTGGCAAAAGGGTCGGGTTTCATACTTAGAGGGAAAAGTGTTATTCTATTTGGGAAGTGGTGTAACGATATGACTGAAAGAATTCTTTTATTACGCATGCCAGCTCAGCGTGCGCCATGTGGAACTCCATCACATCACACGTTGATTATAAGACGGATCCGAGAATGGCATTGTTGGCCACCGGATTTTGGGCCTCGGTGGGGACGACGGATCCGAGTAAGTGTAGTATAAAGTTTGTTGGCAAACTGGGAACAGAATAGTAATCGAGGGTAAAAAAAAGGCAAAACTCGAACCTAGGTCCAGTCCAGAAGGCGGCGGCGCGCGCGTGTGGGTTCGACCTAAGCCTCAGGTTGCTCTTAAAATGCTCATACACAACTGAAAGGCCAAAAAAAACAAAACAATATAAACCACAAAAGCATTTGATTTTTAACTAATATGAGATTGCGCAAAACAGATAACAACTAATTAAACTTTGGGGCTAGTCAAAGTGGGCTCTGCTAACGAGTTTGAGAACCATTTCTTTAACAGTGGTTGTTATTACCATTGCAACACCAACTCGTACTTTTGGGAAATGAAGATTAAGAGTGAGAAACGTGATAAAACGAGGGGCTATTTAAGGAAATTGGGGGCAACTTTGATTTTACCAAAATTCAATCATAGTTAAAAGGGAAAATTGAATTGTGACATTTATATCACAGAGTCAAAGCTTGCTTGCACTCATGAGGTTTATTGTAGTGATCAATGGCCACCTCACGTCAATTAATTAACAACCAATTTTTTGTCTTAAAAGAATATGAATTTGTAGCATCAATTATCTTTATATCTAACCAAAGATAGTTTAAACTTTAAACAAAAATGTCCAATATAGAATTTAATTTAATTATTTAAAATGAGATACATGAATCTAAAAACTAACTTGTGGTTCCAATCAAGGTTAGTCAACTTTTTTTTTCTGTCTAAAAACCTTTTGCTTATTTTGACATATGAATCGGATCCTGGCAAGTTAATTATAGGAAGTTGCCAAAATGTAGAAATTATTATTCACTCAGAGTACTATACTGTCATCCTATTTCAATTCAAGATTGTAATTAATAAAACGGTCTCAAATATATTATTTTAGTTTATTTGTTATAATTATAATATATAATAAATATATTTTAGTTTAAAATTTTAAAATAAACTATTATTTATTTCTACACGTTATTCATAAAAATAATTGAATAAAAATATGTCAATAACCCACCCATTGAGACTTGAGCAACTCCAATAGGATTGTCAAATGACAAATTTAACCTCAACAAGTTAACATATTTGCATTACAAATATAAATTGCCAAATGTGTTACATAATCTATACATTTTAGCAACTTGAGTTAGGGTCATGAAAGTTTTCATTTTGCAAAAATATGGTAAAATTAAAAGGGTGAAATATAAAAAAAAACACAACTTACCCAAATCTGCCTAACCCTATGTGATATATAGCCCGCCTAACGTAATGGATAATGACTCTTATTACACCTAAAATGCTACACGTTAGGTCATATAATTCGATTTTTATAAAAAGTAGTCTTTAGTGGAATTTGCAATGCCATTGATTGACTATTTGATCAAGCCTAGATAATTTAAATTATCTAATTAATTAGTCCAAATTAAGCCACTTCTTCAGAATATGCTAAAGCTTTATTCTATCTTGAGCATAAACAAAACCTAACTTTTTACTTGAGAGATAAAGTACTAGTTGGTCACAACTCACAAAATGTGAAATTTATCTGAAAGATGAAGGTGATTAGTTTTTTCCAGTGTTTAAATACTAAAATAGAAAGAGTAACATACAAACGATAAATGAATTCATTAATAAAATTAATTTTTTAATTATATAACTCGATCTAATATTTATAGGCTATTTATAAAAATTATACATAACATCAATATTAATCTTACGGTCATAATTTGTCATTCCGCAACCATGCTTGTATGATCTCTTCACATAGACTCAGCGACAACTACTCTTCTTCTTCTCTCTCTTTCTAGCTTTCTTCGATTCTCTTTTGTCTTCGAAACCAATATTAACTCTTCCACCGATGAATAATCCTTACAAAAATGTAACATATATGTTAGAATTTGATTCACATAGCTAAAAAGTAATACAAATAAATAAAAATCTCAAAATACATATAAGATTCACATTTATCAATACCAAACTATAGTTTTATTGTATTGTTTCTCACCATCCTTGTCTTTGTTGACCAATTGACCACTCTTTGACCGGGCCTTGGCGAACAGCCACGTGGCATCCATCTGCTTGCCAATCATACGCGCGGCGTGGTACGGTATCCTCACGCGCTTGGCGGTGTCCTCCAAAACGCACCCGTTGACGAACACGACACAGTCCATCAGGCTCTCCTTGGCGAGCCCCTTCATGTCGTAGGCCCGCGACCTCCGCCACAGGCTCTTCCCGTGCGAGTTCGCGGGCCTCGCCAGGCAGAGAGCCCGAGTCGCGTCGCTGATGGCCGCGTCGGGCTCTCTCAGCATTAAATGGCACTGCGCCCTGTTGCTATAGATCACCATCCTCTCTTTCCGCAACTTGGTCGGACAGAGCTCTAGCGCTTCGCTGTACTTGGCTATGGCTTCCTCCACCTCCCCGACCCAAAACGCTTGGTTCCCTTGTCGTTTCATCGTTCTCGCCGAGACCCTCGCGGCCTCAAAATCTTCCTCCGACATCTTTTTCTCACGCTTCCTTCTCTTTACCTTTTATACCCCAATAAAACATTAAATTTAATAGTAATACATTACCGAAGTATGATCACAAAAAATTACAAGAAATTGTCGTCAACCATCCAAATTTTGTAAAAAATGCAAAAAAAATTTATGTTAAAAAAGGTGGCCCTGAACTTACGATATTTTTTTGTAAAATAAATATACTTGTCAAAAATTATGTAAATAACCTTTAAATGATTTTTTTTGAAAAATCAAAATCAAAACAAGTGAAGCTTCACGGAAGGACTTTAATGGTGTGCGAGGGAATAAAATAACTGACGAACTCGAGTTTTGATCATAGTTTGTAAAATATAGTAATTTTTCATTCACTTGTTGTAATGTACAATTGAAAGTTTACCGCCACTTTTTATCAAATTGAAAAAACTCACAACACATTTTACGATTTACCCTATATATGATCAACAAACTTAGGCCATAAAATAGTGAGAAGTGATAGAAAGTTTATGTAATAAATATGAGATTGTTGATTTGATCTTTATATGTCACCAGGTATTGTTAATTAATTAAAGGAAAAATTCCTCTTAGTCACTCCTGAGTTTGGCCGAGTTTCACTTAACTCTTCTTAAGTTCAAAATCTACTTGTGGAGTCCTCTAAGTTTGTAAAAGTCCCACTTTACCCATTTTCAGTTAATTTTTTTGAAAATTCTGTAAATTTTTTGTGAAATGACGAAAATACCATTTCATTAAAAAAATTTAAAATAATAAATAAAAATAATTTTGAACTTTTTGTTTTCTTATTTACAAAAACAAAGAATAAAAAAAATTAGTATTAATTTTTTTATAAAAATTCATAAAAAATTTAAAATAAAAAAAAACGATGTTTACAAATCATTTTAAAAATTTTTTTAAAATTTTTTTTAGTACTAACATAATTTTACTCTTTGTTTTATACAAATGAAAATATTATATAAAAAAGTTCAAAAATCATTTTTATTAATTTATTATAATTTTTCAATAAAAGGGTAATTTTGTCATTTTACAAAAAAATTAACAGAATTTAAAAAAAAAAGTTAATACAAAATGGTAGAGCGAAACTTTTTCAAACTTAAGAGACTTCACAAGTTGATTTTGAAATTAAGGAGAGTTAAGTGAAACTCGATTAAACTTAAGAGGTGTTAAATATAATTTTCCTTAATTTAATTGAGCATGTATAGAATTGAGTCTTGACCATACCTTCAAATCCCATATTTCTCTTACAACCTTGGAGTCTGATTTTGTTTTGCTTTTGTGATCCAACAAGAGAGCGGACGTGACTTGCTCGCCAACATTCCGCCTCGGACCGAGCTCTTTAAGCTCAACTAGATCCGCAAGGTACGAGGCAGCAGTTCCAAGAACCTTGTACCTCGTGTCTCTGTCCTTCACGAGCAAGACGAGACAGTCTATCCCCATGTACTGCCAATCATCGGACGATCTCGCCAAGTTACACAAGCTCTCCACCACTCGTCTCGACTCGGCCACGCTTCTCCTGCCGATCTTGCTGTAACACAGGATTCTGATCAGCCCTACGCCCGCCGGAGACGAGTGGTTCGCCAAACCGCCCCACATGTCACATAGATCAATCAAGAACCGGCCTCGCTTGACGATGAGGTGGAGAGAGCGTTGCTTGGCGGCGAAGCAATTGAGGAGGTGGAGGCACCAGCACTGGAGCTGCCCGGCCCACTCCTCCGCCTTCCGGTCTGCCACGTCAGCCCCTCCGACCCCGCGCGTGAGCAAGTCGCTATGGTACCTGTCGGACAAAAGTTGAAAAATAGTCAAGTTATTGTTCGTTTTTATTAATTGAGCCCGCCAAAGCTCCTAAGGAAAAAACAGAGGCAAAAAAAATGAAGTTACAAAAATGTAACAAAAACGAAGATCACAAACGTTACATAAACCTTAGTCTGTGCTTTATTTGTTTGATTTATATTTATGGATTTACTCGTATCTAACAGTATATTTACCTTAGCCTCATTTTCTTGTCCTTCACTCCCACAAACGTGACATAAACCTCGTCGAGACACGTCGACGCCACGCTCACCGCCAGCTTCACGACCTCCTCCCCGTACGGAACGGCTATGCCCTGGAACGTTGTTTCGTAGCTGGCGAGGTGGCCTAGGGCTCGGACGGCGACGCGCTGCTCGACCCAGGTGAGCTTTCCCCGGAGGAGGTCCATGAGGGGCGGGACGACGCCGGAGCGGACGGCGAGGGCGGCGAAGTCGGGGCTGTCCATGGTGTAGGAGCCGATGACGTGGGCGGCGTAGTAGGGGATGTAGATGTTTTGGTTCCGGAGGAGCCAGGCTCGGTCGGAGACTCCTCTCTCGATCAGGCCGGCCATGGAGGCGAAGACGCCGAGGGACGGGAACTCGGGGTCGTTAGGGTGGGCCATGGCGACGTTCCAGAGGCCGCTGAGGACGAGGACGTGCTCTTGGTCGTCGGTGACGGGGAGCTCCTTGAAGCACTCTGCGATGCCGGATTTTCGGGTGCTCGGGTCTTGCTCTCTCATGCTGCAGAAGAAGCAACAATATTTAGGTTTTGTGTTGTTGGTGCTGGTGGTTGGTGTGGTTTTGTCCTTGTTCTTGAGGGAATCCATGGATATGAGTGAGTGAAGGGACAAGAAAATGAGAATGGAGTGCTTAGGTTTTAGCTAATCACCATGAGATTAATGTTAGTGCTTTATTAGTTTATTAACTTATTTAGAGTAATTAATTATAAATGTTTAGGGTGTACTAGTGTGTATATTAGTATATATATACTATAGAAGGCAATTGGTAGGAGTGGCCTAGCGACACATTCGGACCTTACTGAAGACATAGCAATTTAAAAAACATAACGTATATCATATCTATAAGTTTATAATAGATGTTTCGATTCTTTTATAGTATTATTCTGATCATTTTAACATGACAAACTCGATAATGAAATATGTGCATTATTGTTATGCAACTTTGTCTGCATCTCAATTTCAATTTCAGTTGTTTTTATGTAATTCTTTTTTTCTTGTCTCTGTTTCTCTTTTGAAAACTTTGACGGGTTTAGTAAAATTCAATTATTTCACTGAGGGAAAAAAACGTTCATATCAATTTATTGAAAAAATATTGTCTTATCGAGGGAGAAACACCGATAATAAATTGTATATAATATACACATTAAACTTAACTTGACTTAAAAGAAAGCATTAGATTTTAAGTTAAAGTATCACTTTACATTTATCTAATCTGAAATTTAGACTTGTTCATATACAATTCTTGCAATTTTGTCCTTATTAGCGATATGGACATGAGTGAGTGAGTGAAGGAACTAGAAAATGATGAGAATATATAGAGTGCTTATGTTTAGCTAAGAATAAGGTTAATGTTAGTGCTTTTATTAGTTTATTATTTAGTATGTAGTAGGGTTGTGGGAGTGGGCTAGTGGGGCAGTGACACCTAACGGCGCATGAAAGAAAAAACCAATCAGCCTAATTTGTTGTTTGCTCTAATCAAGCATGTTAATTAATTCCTTATCTTTCCAAGTGTTTGCTTTTATTTCAAAAATAGTTAGGCCTCCAAGATTTTGTTCTAGATGTGTCGAACGAATCAACTCATCTGACACATATTGTACTTTGCTCAATTACCATTTCTTGATGTTAACAAGAGTCAATATTTGTCATGGCCACGCCACATATAAGTTTGATGGTTTTTCAACTAGTCTCGTAACATAAATTCAATCTTAAGAATATAGGTTGAGTTGTTACAATAATACATTTAAAATATGTGAATCTTTCGACCAGTTTAAATAGTAATTTAAGTTTTTATGTATCAGTTTGAACTTTTAAGTAAATTAAATTTCTGATATGGTTTTAGAACTTGATTGGATTTGGACTAGACATCCATGACATTCGTTTCGATCTTAAGTTACATGATTTAGAGGTCGTCTCTGCACCATGTTCGTTATTTCCACGTGAGTGAGTGTTAAAGTACCACATTTGAAATATGTGAATCCGTCAAATGACGTCAATTATTAAAAATATTTAACATCACATCAATTATCAACTAGTATGGATTTTTATATGAGTACTTTAGATTATGGTTGGTTTGTCCACTCTTGACTGAATTACCGACAACAAGCAAGTGCTTCCCACATCGGAAAAGCTTGTGGTCCTCAAAGTTCTCTCATTCCTCGTCACTTGTTATAAGAATAAGACTCAGACACGACATTGCTACTCTATAGTTCAATCTTCTTCTGGAAAGGGACTTTTCACCATCTTTGCTTCTTTTGTTCCTCTTTCTTATTCACCTTTTACTTCTTTTTTGTGAACATCACTTCTTGTCCCATATACATACATGTATGTAGATCTATCATATAGATTCAATGTGTTGTAAGGAAATAAAGATTGCGAGGACATGGAATTTGTTAATCCAAATTTGGTGTAAACTTCACTTGTGTTTGAGTTGGCTGTTGGGAAGATCTGAGCCTTATCTATGAGTATAGGTCAAATTTACGCACACATTAGAGCTCATATTTGACTCAAAATATAAGCCTAGTGGGTCTAGGGTACACATTAGAGCTCATATTTGACTCAAAATATAAGCCTAGTGGGTCTAGGGTCCAATGGAGAGACGCGATCATGGTCCCGGTCTTACCAGCCACAAGAGAATACCTGACCCACTTAACGAGGAGAGTCTACCGAACCAACCCTCTGATACCCACTGTTGGAGAGATCTAGGTCTTACCTATAAGAGTAACACCCAAGGAAAGCTCACACACATTAGAACTCACATTTAATCCAAAAGACTAGTCTAGTGGGTTTAGAGTCAAGTATGTATATAAACTCTTCTTATACTCAATATTTTTCCGATGTGGGACTTTAAACTCACATGTCGACATAACAGTGGCTTGTGCTACGGACAAGATCACAAGTCTTCCCTCGAATTTCCTCGTACTAACATCTAGATGCAATACCACCCAAAACTTCCATGGACAAGCTCTTCGATTTATTACAAGATCTTATCCGATACCATGTTAAATTTTATTGTCTTATTCGTAACATGATTGCGGTCAACCAGTACGTGATGATAAGTGTCATATATATACACATGCGCCATATAGAGATGGACTGCAAAAGAGGAAGGGACCACGACTCGAGAATGGGAAATTGCCTCACACAAGCACAAGTAAGCTAAAATGTGGTCCCTCAAAACATCCATGAACAGAACTCCCCATATAATATAAGCCTTCTCAGCCAGAAAACCCAAGAAACCATTAAAAACAACGTTCGTACAAATAGTTGAGGTCTCAAGAAAATGCGGCTACCTAACCTTAATTATGTATATATGTTCCATGGAAAAGCAAATTTGTTCTGTCTAACGAATCTAACATACGAATCCATGTTTTATGTCATGCATGTTGATCTATATATCTCTTGAGTCTTGACCAATTTGTTTATTACTTGTCCGCGTGATAAATATATTTACATAAAGTTGAGAACTCATGATGACGAGGTAGGGAACATGTTATGCAACCTTATTTTACAAGAAAGCACCCAATACAAATCAGATACTTGTATATTTGGACGGTCATATGTAGTACACTCATGTTTTTGCAAATCACACGTGAGAAAAACAATTTACCAATTACTTAAAGCCTTTTTTATCGGCAAATCAGAAAAAACTCTGGTTTTGGAGCGACTCTCGGGAAACAGTGTTATCAATATTTTAACCTCTTTGTCAACACATCCGGAAAAAAAACCTGCATGTAATTCCTTACCGCTTGGTCCAACTACTGTTAGTATAGTACTTTAAACTTTTTATTATGGAATGGGTAATAAAGGAGATAATTTGGAAGTAAGTTTTCAGCAGGGTAGGATCTCACAACCTCTTAACAAGAATCTGAGACACGATTGTTGGATTCAAACCATGACAACGATGATAAACACAATTTCATTATGAAAATAAACAACGTCAAACATTCCAATTGCTGGCTAAATATGTTTATGTTAGAAAATTATGTATAGTATATTACAATATCATATATCATATAACCTAAATACAACTAATTCAAAGGGGAAAAAAAAACTAACACGCCAATGTTTTAACATTGTGGCTGTTCATGTATAGTCACTCATCATCCAAAATTATCGTACCTCTACACTCTTCACATTTGAAACAACTTATGCCAGATCCGAGCCTGCGAATCTCCGCGTCGCCCGCCCCGAATCCGATACATTTAGTCACCTCGAGTAGCTCCAGCTGCTTGCATTGCTTTAGTATCATCACCAGGCCCGACCGCGACATCTGAGATTCTTGTACCCTTAGAAACTTCAATGCATGAAACTTGACAATTTCAGAGACTTCCCCAATACCTATTCTAGAGTTAGAGCAGCTGAGTGATCGAAAATTCTTACAGTGAAGCCCTATTTGGGTCAAAATCTCAACCAAAAATACACTTCCCCCAACCCCTAGCACCTCCAAGTCTTTCCAATTCGCCACCAGGGCCGAGAAAATTTTGCCCTGTCTGGATAGAAAATCGGCTCGCAAGACAATAGTTTTCAATTTCGGACACCTGCTAATCACAAGTTTAGCGTTGTCAGGGAAACCCATTTCAGAAAAATGTGAATCCAGAGATTTGATTAACAATAAGTTTGGATCTTCCCCTATCAACTTGAGTTTTCCGGTATGTTAAGCTTCAGATTTAATCAATGAGCAAAACCCGCGTCAAAAAAATGTTAATGGGTTGAGCTGCCGAGATTATATAGTCTCAACTCGAAAAGAAGTGAACATAAATTGGTGTATGTATAGAAAAGGTCTGAACACGCCCACCTAACAAGATTAATCTCTTAGTCGTGGTATCCAGCCCGATATACACAGTAGAATTTTACTTAATCATGTTGAATAATAATTCAAATTTTGAAAAGCAAATGGAATTCAAATTCAAACATAAGTTAGGTTGATTATAACAATTTTGAACTTCCAACTATCAGATTGAGCTGAGGTTTTAGCTGATCAAACTTTAACATGACATTGAGTCAAATTTTATGCGATCGAGGTTTAACACAGGAATTCGATTCCTGAAACCGGAGGATTAATTGAAAATCACAATTTTTTGGGTATCTTGCAACACAAGTAACAGAAATCCTACCGTTGGGAAATATAGGTCAATGCGTCGGAGCTGCAATTGCTCGGCGGGTTGAGGTAAGTGGCGATCCCCTGGCTGTGGTCCACGACCAGTTTAATAAAATTGTCGAAACCGTCCTCGTAGTTAAAATTGAAGGTGAACAAGAGCCGCCAAGCCTGGGCGGCGGCTGAGGGCGATTCGGGGAAGAAGAACTTGATCGACCGCCCAAAATCGGGGAAATTGAGGCGTTCCCAGCAGAGAGGGTCCAAGGCCGCGTCGTGCCACGACTTGCACACGAAAGGAACGTCCAGAACCATCGAGGCCAGCTCGAGACGCCCGAACACGTTCACGAGGCACGATTTGGGCAATTCGTGCCAGTTTCGGGCCTCTGCTACATCACTACTCAGCCTCGGCCTCTTCGTGGACGACACCAACACCAATCTTGTTCTGTGCCCATTGTCATTGCTCATCTCAATCTCCAAGCTCGTGAATTCTCTATCTCTCTCTCTGTATTTGTATTTTATTATTGGAAATTTTTTAGAGCTCTTCCATGACTAGTGTTCTGTAATAATTAGAAGTGAACGATATTTAATATTCCTAGGAAACAATTTTGGTCGAGAATAGGTAATTACCTTAAATTGATTTAATTGCTTGGACTCCACGACATCAGATCAGCGGGCTTGACTTTTTATTTATTTATTTCCCATTTCCGATAAATTAAAAATACCCTTTTCTGGTTTTCTTTTTCAATTCACGGTTTTTTAGTGTTTATCTTTTCGGTGCAGTTTTTTCTGGGTGTTTATATATTAACCAGATTAGCATAAATGCAATCGAGTTGATTCGGTTTGAAAGTTTTTGTTAAAAATAATAATATGTTTAATGACCTATTTGAATATTTCATCTCTTACCATATATGTGTGTGTTAACCGTCAATATTAATTGTCATACGGTGAATTATATAATCTAAAATTATTATTTTTTATAATAATGGCTGGATTATATGTATGTGTGTGAAAAATATGTCGAGAAATTTATTATTTATATAAATATTTAAATGATTGTTTTTTAAGGAATATTTTAATAATTCATCTACAGTTCGCCGAGTCGAGCTTAAAATTAATCATATGTACTCATTGGAATTTAAGCCATATAATTTTATTACAAGCTTTTGCCATAAACATATTATTATACAGTCATAGAAAACTACAAATTTAACTTTTATAAATCTCCCAATAAGTTAATATATTAAATACACATTTTATTTTAGTTCTCGAATGATAATCCAAAAATCTTTCCCAATGTTTTTATTTTGTTTATTTCTAGAAGATGTAATATAACTTAACAAAAAACTTGAGTTTATACATTATAATTTTATACTCTAACATATGGACTTACCGACAAACCCATTTTTAGGTTTGGACGTTTACTTATTAGATGATTGATGAGCCCTTTAGCAGTTAGAGGGCATTTAAAGAGAAGTTTGAGAAAAACCCATTATTGAAGAGAGTTGGGGCTTTATGAGAATAAAAAATAAGAGAGAATGAGAAGAAATATAATTTGTATTGAAATTGAACTCGTGTCCGTGAGGTAAACCTACTTCTGATATCATATTAGATGATCAACTCAACTAAAAGCGGTCCAATTATAGTTTTATACTCTAACATGTAACTCGGGCAGAATGATGTCGAAAGTTTAGTCTAATAAAGCCGAGTTTTTCAAGAAAAAAACAGAGACCAAACTCAAATTTAATAAATAAAAGGTTTACCACAAAAAAGCACTGTGTTATTTTCAATGAAATCTTACAAATAGCACATCCATACTTACAGAAACACACCAAATCCTATTGCATGTATATACGAAAGTTGCAGCCATAACTGTGCAGCTACAGATTATCCTCTCTGCCTCTTTTGGCACTGTGTTCCAATTATACAGAAAATCACGACAAAATAGCTATTAATTAAGCTTCCCCGATGGGCCGTTATTGTACATCGATCCTACCATGAGACAATAGTGTGTGAAAGAGACAACAAAGAATTGGCCACACAGAGAGTACTCAAAAGGGTTGGTTGCACCTTGTCGTATTCATACATGCAAATGCCCTATTATTGTATAGGTCTCGCCTTCCTCTTATCTAACCAAGAGAGCATCTTCTTGCCATACGGATTGTTGCGCATTGACTCATAGTTCATCCGAATCAGATCTAGAAGAGTATCGTGCAAAAACCTATTTACCACAAATCCCTGCACCAAACAGTACAATCAGAGTCGAATTGAAGTTTACACGACGGACTGGCATAAAAAGAAGCTGATGGTGGTTCAAAAATAATCCCTTTGCTTAAATGGCATAATTTTCATACTTAAAAGTGAACTGATACTGCATTTACAATGTCATGTTATAGAAAACATGTCACTATCAAGCCCTAAGTTGAAAATAAACAGCATATCAACTATTCTGAACGTGGACCCGCGAGGGTTGGCATAGTGGTCAAGTGGACATCTTATCTCGTAAGAGGTCATAAGTTGGAATCTTAGTAGGCACGTGCTTGGAGGTAAGTAGGGTACGAGGTAGAAGTACAATTTGTAATCCTATGATAATAGGCAAAGAAAAAAAATTACGAAAGGCTGTTCTAGTTCGAGCATAAGACTGTTATCAAGTTCTTGAATAAACGAACCTGGGACACTTTCAATGCAGACTGGATAACGAAGTTTCCAAAACGATCTACAAGAAGCACTGAAACATTTGGATTTTGAAGCAACTCCATGATGATAAAAGCAGACCCATGTTCTCCTGATTCCACCAAACACTTCTCCACCACATTGCTAGCAAACTTATCGCAGGAAAGAGAGAGATACTTTCCTTGTAGCTTTCTCAGAAGGTTTGTGGTGGTCTGGCTCATCCTCAATCCCAATAGATGTTGAACCACATAGTTACTGAGTACAGAGAAAAATAAATCAGTAAGTTGTGTGTTAAGAGTCGTGACCAAGATAGTAGTACACATGAACAATGGTTTTACAGAACATACCCATATCGGTCTTCTGCTAGAACTAGAGCATTAGCTGTTATCTGGGCTATTAGACGCTCTCTGGGTTCTCCATGACAACATTCTACGCACTGTTGCATCACAAAGATACCACTTTTGTCCGTTGCAATCTTGAGGCAATTGTCAGCCACCACATTCAGAAGATACTGCCACAGCAATCCAGTATCAGAATATTCATGAAGTGATAAACTAATGAAATTGCTGCATTTTTATTTTATAAGGAATCACTAATACTAAACCATTTCTGGATTCTAGAAGATTTCTACAACAATAATAACGGCACAACACATAAAGGAAGATGCAGGGTACAAATTCCCAAAAGATTGTTTGTCACGTCTTCTGTTTATGTGCCTGCTTGTTGGAAAGATACAAATCCCCAAAAAGAATTCCATAATGACCTGGTAGCAGTCGCATGCTTACAATTATATTGACAAACTTATAGCCATATTCACGTGTACGACAAGCATAAGAGACCGCTGCTTATTTAAAACTGACCCCGTGTAAGAATCTCATTTATGGGATATAAAGCTGGCGACCCAAGGAAAATAACTTTCAATAGTTAGGCAAACAAGAAACAAACACAACCAAGTTTTACCGGTTGAAATCCAGGAATAAATTGGAAAGATAGAGTTGGCGCATAGGCCCAGAGCATATCCTGAAGGTAGATAACCCCACTTCTTACTAGGAGATGAACTAAGCGATTTTGGTCGAGCTTCGCGTACATAATTATCGCTGCTATGCATTAAGGTTGGAAAATTTGGAGAGTCGAAGAAACAAGTAATAATGCCTTCCACTCAATATTTTTTAAAAGTTAGCCCAAGCCATTGGTGACATGCCAGATATCCAAAATTAAGCTAAGACGTAAAATAATTAAACTACATTCAAAAAAATATTTAAAAAATGAATGAGGAAGATATAGTCTCCCGTATCTAGAGCTGCATGAGATCCTCGATGAAGTGAGAAAATTTAAGCAATAACTAAGATCCATAAACATCCAGACCAATTCCTTATCTTGTCATATAACTGAAGTGACTTGTTACATATGACTCAAAAATTGATCTACCAACAAACATAGAGGACCACACAAGTAATAGACTGCTATTATTCCAAAATGAGTCCATTTGTAAAGTCAACTAAAAAGATAATCGATGTCAAATAAATTAAGCATACAACTACACAGAGCATTCAACAACTGAAAAAAGGAAACAAAAAAAACTAAGGACACCAAAACAAACAAACTAAAGCCAACAGAGATTCCAAGGTAAACTATCCCTTCCACATGTTATGTGATGTCAAATTCACTAATCTGAATTTCTTTTAAACTCCATATCCAAACCCACCATCTGAGAAGGCATGAGCTGAAAAAATGATGAAGAAGTCTAAATAGCAACACATGTTTCATCTGACCCTACCAGTCTTTCTGTCCACGGGGCTTAGCACTAAATAATAAAACGTGGCATGGACATATAAATGCGTGATACAAATAAGTGACAGTCTTTCCAACCATGATTCACAGTACCAAAACTTCCTTGTGATATAATACTCTATAGGCCAAAAGAGTTAAGTCATCATATGATTCACTAATGAAATTCAAATATACTTGTTTGCTAACGAAAAAGAGACAAAGCTCTTGATACTGTAACCAAATTGCACCACAATTATTTAACTAAGGGATTAGAAAACAACCTTATT
This sequence comes from Geranium rotundifolium, assembly GCA_963920655.1. Taxonomy (NCBI): domain Eukaryota; kingdom Viridiplantae; phylum Streptophyta; class Magnoliopsida; order Geraniales; family Geraniaceae; genus Geranium; species Geranium rotundifolium. The sequence goes on from OY987313.1 coordinate 4,849,597, forward strand.
ATCTTCATCGGAAAAATTCTTCAAGCAGTGCAAGATGACATGATGACCATTCATGTCATTGGCCAATGCAACTGCACACGGACTCAACGTGGCCATAACCACGGATCTTTGTTCCTGGGTGGTAAGTTTCTCCATCAATTTCTGCATTGCTCGCGACCTGCAACAAGAAAACAAAAACGATTAAACACCCGCCACACAACCAACCAGCAACACGCAATCAACGAACAATTCACATTACAAACCCGTGCATATTGAGACATATCCTAACGAATCCAAGTTTACTCTGGGTCACCATAAGCAGTATCCGACTCGTCCTCTCCTCGCCCGCCACCTCCACGAGCTTCTGAACAACATAGTTCCCGAACGGGTCAACCATCAGCTCACACACATGGTGAATCACTTCTGAGAAGATCACACCAATCTCCTCCTCCCTCATTCCATCCATCGTCTTCTGCAGGAATCGACACCCATTCTGGTTCCTGGACAGAGCCACAATCCTCCCCTTTAAATCCTCAACACACAGCTCACTAAGAGCCTCCTCAGCCCGAGTCCTATGGCTACAATACAAATCAGACTTAAACGCATTGGACCCATCAACGGACACAGAACAATCCCTCACCCGGTCACCGGAAAATGCATTTAGGTTCATCCTTGGCCGTCTGAAATCGCATGAACTCGCCGTCTCCGGCGAAAAGGGCATAGAGTTGAGCAAACCCACATGCCCAAGAGTCGAAGAAGCAGCGTGATTGCTCTCCAGAAACTCAATGTTGCTGCTCTGCACTCCGATCCCAGAACCCAGCATCGACCCACGATCGATTCCTGACACGCTGAGCCCGGAGAAAGAGGCCAGTAGGGTTCGATCGAAATCGCAAGAGGATGGGTCAAATGGGTTCGGATTCGTACGGTACGCTCCGCCGCGAGAAAGGGTCGATTGGGAAGTGGGTTGGAGCAAGTGGGAGGATCGATTCCCAGAATCGCCATTGGAGCTTGAAAAGCTTGCTCTGTCCATAGCAAAAGGAAGAAGAAGCAAAGCGTTGAGGACGAAAGGGGGTTTTGGAGAAAGGGTTTAATTTATAGAACGAAACAAGGATTGGGGATGAGAAAGAATCGGCATTGAAATCAAAACATCGATTCTCTGACGCGTGAAGATCAAAAGGGCAAAAATGAGAAATCAACAATGGCGCTGAGAGAGAGAGAGAGAGAGAGATTCAGAAATTGAAAATGGCGAAAAGAGAGAGACTGAGAAGTGAAAAAGGTCTGCATGCAGTATATGGAAAGTCTTCTTCTGTAAGGGAGGAAGGCGCGTGTTCTCACGCGCGTCCCCTCTGTGTCGACGACCAACGAAAACCTATAAATTAATGGTTTCTTCGTCTCTCTTGTTATGAAATTTATGTATTTGCTGTTCTAAAATTTTGGAAATTATTAGATTATTTATTGGCTGTTCAACATGGGCAGATTCAAACTGTTCTTCATTTTTATCTCATTAAATTAATTTATATTCAAACAAAGTGATCACTAAGAAGTTTAAACTGATCTGATATTCAATGTTAATTAACATGACTATGGTGTTAGAAGTTCAAACTCATAATCACTAATCATGTTTAAAAAAGCATTTTTTAAAATTATAGCAAGAAAAAGTATCAATACATTGATAAGTTTAGAAATTGAAAATCGTTATTTGCAGATCTGACGTGTTTACAGATTATTATATTCGTCTGAGAAAACATTCTACAATTATCTCAACTCTTACTAATTTGAAGTTTATTATAAATCCACTAGTTAGTAGTTCATTTAACTTTCGCGTTTTCAAATGTACTTCATTAGAGCATCTTAGATATTGCTTCCTACAATTAAACCTAATATATAGAGTGATTTGCATCAAAATTAAGGTAGAGGGCAAGTTTTTCGTGTTGAACTTTAATCATGTGCTTTATATTTAAGCTATATATATCAACAATGTTAACTACATTGTAGGAGAGAGAGTAAAGTGAGATCAAGTAGAATGAAAAAAATGTAATATGAGAGAAAATACGAGAAGCTCCTTGGTGTAAGGAAAGAGAGAAAAATGTGAGGACTTCTCTATTGTAAAGAGTCATGTAGCCCCATTGGAGTGCAATTTTTTTCACTTCCGTTTCTTACAATAACTTTTTAACTGATACATTATCTCATTGGAGATACTCTCAGATGCAGTAGTATGCAAAAATAGTCAGTGATTTAAAAATAGTTATCATCATTCAGTTTCTTCTATTTAACATGTATATTAACCACATTTCTTTTTACGCGTGGCAGCATCCACTCGATCTGGCGTGATAGATTGAAATAAACAATTAGTCACATACTGTTATGTCAGACTAACACAGTCGACGACGATAGTATTTTAAAATTTAAATGAAAATATCACCGTAAAACTGTAATCACTGAACTAACTCAAGTCGATTCGTTAAATTCATGTTTATAAGATAAGAACGACCTTGAACTGCAAAAATGAGTGAACCCTTAGGCCATTAGGAGAGTGCAATTCATATGCACATTTCCTTAATTATTTTATATATGTATCTTTTCATGAGAGAGATATTTATTTGTTTTTTCATTAATAACGACAACTAAATACGTACAGAGAGAGAGAGGAATGTTGTTGTGGCAGATGTGGCCCTGTTATTTTAAGGTTCTGAGGCTATTAATTAATTAATATGTTGTTTTTATATTCGATTTTTTCTTTGGTTGTCGGGAGAGGCTAAAAATGGTCTCTGTCCCCATGCACTTTTATAGTAATTTTACTTTATAGTCAACGGTCCACGGCCTAACCATTTTTGGTATTGGTTATGTGCATGTGACTTGTGACTGAGTACACTATTGAACCATAAGTGTCAATATAGGACCAAATTAAGCTTCAATGAAGTTACTTGATGAGTTTCGTGGACACTGAAATTTTATTGCATTTTATTTATAATCACCTACTTCTAGATTTTAGTGTGCTAGGTCTTGATTCAATCATCTAAACGTTTGACTTTAATATTTTATCACTCGTATTTTTTTAAAATTTCTGATGTGTTAAATTTTGACTATCGATTTAAAGATGTAAACATTTGATTTCAATATTTCTCTATAATTACTTTTCTCGAACATTCTAGAGTGTTTTTTGAATTTACTTGAAAATTTTATTTTATAATCACCTCGGGTTAATTGTGCATGGTTACACGCTAGTACTGGCCACTTTTACTTAAATGGAAAATAAAATGTCATTAAACATTCACCCTAGTTTATTAAACATCTAATTTCAAATTTTTACCTTCCTACAAATTTTTGTTGTGCTAAACTTTGACTACCAAATCATGTACGCGTTTTATTTTAAAATTTCTTTGTAATCACGTTCTGTTCCGAAGTAATTAATGCGTTAAATTCTAAGTGAGAGATCAAAATTCTAAACATTTGATTTCAGAAAATTTTTGTTACCACCTTCCTCCAAATTTATAGTATGTTAATCTTTGATTTTGACTATCAAATCAAAGACTTAAACATTGAATAAATCATAAGAAGCTTCCTTATAACTTAAACACGTCAATTATATCAAACTTGTCCCTAAGGTCATCTTCAACCCTATTTCCAAATATACTTATTACCCAATGATTGAGTCTCAACTACGCGGAAACAAAAGTTCAATAGAAAGTGGAGTAGTTCTCTCTTCATTACTTTTACTCATGCCTTAGGTTCAAGAACAATTGAGTTCAAGCTCTATAAAAAATTGTGTACTTTTGAACTGAAACAGTTTCTTGAAGAGAAAAAAGACTATCCATGAATTTTGGGTACTTGCTACAATAGAAATGACTAAAATGCAGATAAAGCAACAACCTCTATTTGTTTTTGAATCTATGTACATTCTCCAAAATTGCACTAAACTACAATATCAGACACAATCACATATCATAGTGAACACTTCACTTCTGCTGGATACAAAATCACAGAACCGTGATTTGATTGCCTCAGTCTGGTGTGGAAGTTGCAATGCTGGACATTTCCAAGCTCGTCCAGCTCTTGGGCATGTCACCCTTCCTCGTCACGAGATAGAATATGAACGATAGGTACCCGCCCGTGCCAATGCAGGACATAAGGCCAAACAGCACTCCCCGATTCACTTCCGACACGAAGAAATCGAGTATTATGTACCCATTTATCACCACCAGCAGACCAGCTATGCTCCATGCCGTCTTCTGCATTACAACTTCACAAATTACTACAATTGCAGATTTGCAGATATATTCAGAGCCTTCACACGAATATGATCAAAATGATTGTGCATTGGCTAGAGAAAGGAATTTGTGTTACCTCAAGAATCGGCCCGATCTTGAACTCTCCCATGATGCGCTCGTTTGAAACCATAGTGAGAAGGGGGATAAGGGCGAATGGAATCTGAATCGACTGAAGCACGTTGAGCCATTCGTTCAGAACATCTAAAGAAGACTCAGACGTGTTAAAAACCAGCGCGACGATTATAGTAGGCACGATTGCACAACTCCTCGTGATCAACGACCTCAGCCATTTCTTCAGAGGGAGATTGATAAACCCTCCCATTATGAACTGTCCGGCGTAAGTCCCCGTTATGGTGCTGCTCTGTCCAGCAGCTAACAGACCAATACCCCAAATGTAGAGAATCGGGCTGCGACCCCCTCCAAGCTTCTCCTGAAGGTACCTGCCTGCGTTTATCAGGCCGAGACTCTCAGCCTCTTTGGTACCGTAGAATCCCTTGGCGAAAACAGTGGTCACACACAGATTGATCACAAACATGATCAAGAGCGCGGCTGAAGACTCGATGGTGTAGTAGTTTAGCGCCTCTTGAACCTGTCCCTTCCTCTTGGGATCGACTTTCCTGGACTGAACCAGAGCTGAATGCAAGAACACGTTGTGAGGCGTGATGACGCATCCCACGGTACCAACCGCTTGCTTTGCAGTTTTCGAGCTCAGCCTCGGAACCAATAGGCCTACAATCACCAAATTCAATCAAACAAACTCACAATGAGTATCCAAACTCCAAACAAACCCAAGTTTTGGTTTTTAGTTTTTAGTTTTTAGTTCTTTACCTACTAGAAGCTCTTTGCCACTAGGTTTAGTCTCAAAGAACATCCAAGCAAATGTTAAGGCCATGGTCCCAATCAGGGCAGCAAAAACAGCCTCCAATTTCCTAACCCCATAGCTCTCAAGCAGCAAGAACATGAAACTGCACCTTACAGAAACTACCCACATCAACATTTCAAGAACAATCAATCAAGGGCACAAACCAACCAAGCCCAACACAAATCAGGCATAAAGTTTGAAACTTTACCAATCAGAAGACATAACCAAGATCCCAGCCCAAAGGGGCACAACCCCATTGCTCAGGATCTGAATCGCAATGGCGCTCCCAATCACCTCCTGAATATCGGCGGCGATGAGAGCCACCTCCGCCATGAACCACAGCGAGTAGCGGGCCCAATTCGGGTACTCCTCCCGGCAGAGCTCGGCGAGGTTCCGGCCCGTGGCGACGCCGAGCCGGGCCGAGAGAAGCTGGATCAGAAGGCCCATCACCGTCGCCCAGAGAAGCAGCCACAGCAGCGAGTACCCAGCAATCGCTCCGGCCTGGAGGTCCCCCTCCAGATTCCCAGGGTCCAGGAACGCGATGCTCATCAAGAACCCAGGCCCAGTAAAGGCCCAGAGCTTGGCCCACGAGAACGGCGGCACCAGGTCGCCGCCGTCTCCGGCGGCGGCGAAGACCACGATCTTCTCAAAGGCGTCGTCTTTGTCATCGTCGCCGCCGTCGGAGGAGGACGACGACGGGGCGGGGGCGGAGAATTTGGAAATGGGTAGGAGGAGGTTGAGATCGCCGTCGTCGTTGTCAAGATCTAGCGGCGATTCGAGGCTCATTGTGATTTTTCTTTTTGTGGGTTTTCGCCGGAATCGGCTATGGGGATTGGGTCGTTAGGACCAAACCTGTGGGACACTTGGCACTACCTTAATGTCGCCACGTCGAAACATTTATGTTTCCTTAACCACTAAAACGTCCACATTTTGATTAGATTTAGCGTTCTGATTAGTGATTATAGATTCTGGGTAGCGACAATTTAGGGCGGCCAGTCGGCTCCAAGAAATATTTATAAAATTCGATATGGAAGTGATTGATTATGATGAAAATCACAATCATCTATTTTAATATGACATTTTCATATTTCATGCTCCGTCACTCATTTTGTAACTATGTGAATTATATATTTAGATTAATTTTGATGACTCGTATATTTATATGTTTACGCTCGTATGTATAAAGTTGACTATATGTTAGAGCGTATATAATACTTAGTTTTGCACGTAAATATCCATTTGAAATTGGAAACCACAAATACATGTGAAGGTGTTGTATGGTTTATATTGACAGAAAATGAGATTATATCTCAACACTATTGGTTAAACCTTAGTTCATCTTGTTGTATAATTGATTGCTCAATTTGTGTAATAAAAGATGACAATAGTTTGTTGAAAGCAACACAAAGTATATTTCTCTCAATATGATACTAAAAATTTATAATTATATGATTTCTTCACTTACAAATTTATACTTTAACATTTTTCTCTTATGTAAGACTGCGTATGAGTCATAGTTAATGTTTTAAATAATATTAGGCGCTAGTCGAACGGAAAGAGTCTTATAAGGACTAATCGGAGATTTATCAAAAAATAAATCAGATTAAATAATTTAGGGTAAATTCCACATGACCCCCCTTAACTATAAGCATGTCTCACATGCATCCCCTTAACTACAAAATCAATCTGTGAGGTGCCTTAACTATCCAAAATTCCCACTTTACCTTTTTTTTTTACTTTTTTCAAAATTCTGTTAAGTTTTTGTGAAATGACGAAAATACCCTTGTATCTGAAAAATTAAAATAAATAAATAAAAATGATTTTGAACCTTTTTTTTTAATTTTCTCGTCCTACAAAATAAAGAATAAAATTTTGTTAATAGTAAAAATAATTTTTAAAAAGTTTTTTTTATAAAAATAATTTAAAAATAAAAAGTTACTTTTAAACATCGTTTTTTATTTTTATTAATTTTTATAAATATTTTTTTTAAATAAAAAATTAATACTAAAATATTATTTTTATTCTTTATTTTGTACAACGAGAAAATAGAAAAAAAAAGTTCAAAATCATTTTTATTTATTTATTTTAATTTTTTAGATACAAGGGTATTTTCGTCATTTTACAAAAAACTTAACAGAATTTTGAAAAAAGTAAAAAAAAAAAGGTAAAGTGGGAATTTTGGATAGTTAAGGCACCTCACATATTTAAGGGGGGTCATGTGGAAGTCGTACCCATGTGATATTAGACAGTGCGCATACCTAATTCATTTGAAAGCTGAAAAACACAAAGTACATATCATATCAAACTGTAATGTGATTTACTTTGATAAAATGAAATTATATGTCAACAAAACTCATTAAATCTTAGATCTTGTTGTATAATTGATCTATCAATTTCCATATACAAAAATGACATTTTGGATATGATACATGATGGTGTTACAACAAATAAAAACTAAAGGTAGTAAATTTAAACAAAAAAAAATACAGTCTCTTCTACTTATCTCTTAGCTCAGCTGTGCAAAGGGTGTAATTATGAGCAGATGATCTGAAATGCTTGTGAAATTGTGCATCTCCTGTTACAGATGATTGATTACACTTGCAAGATTGCTTCAATTTCATCATCAACATGGCTTGCTTGATGATCTATCTGCACAATGACTCTGGTATTTGATGTTTCTAGTTTTACCCGAAGCACATGCGAGTTCATACTCCATTTGCTGTGTAGCTAAACCTCTTGGTGAGTTCTAAGCTTAATCGATCTCCGACACCACCACGACCACGCAAAACTAGATAGACGATGAATGCTACATATGCAATTGTGACTAAGCAGGCCACGATACCGAACAGAACTCCTTTCACTTCAGAAATGAAGAAATCCAGCAGAAGATAACCATTGATCACTATCACCAGAGCAGCCACAGTCCACGCCACCCTCTACAAAAACAAATTCCCGGACTATTAGAAAAAGGTAGCTGATAACGTAGACGAGCCATTTCCACGAATTTCATCTTATAATAATGAATAGTATTGAAAGAAACTATATATAAGCAGTACTACAAAGTTACTGAGAGCTGAAAGAAACTATATAAAACTGAACACACCGTTAGAAGGAATAACATGGCTTCCAAACATTTTTCACCTCAAGAAGAATTCAGAACTATGTACAAGTTACCCATTTCCTCTGCCGAGTAGAACATATGGAGGAGATTCATTTATTTAATTTTTTTTGGATCAGCAACACCGCTGTCCACACAATTCAGATCTAAGTTGGATCAAGGAAACCAAATACTTGACCACTTGGCCCAAGTAAGCGTTTGTAGCTTAACTTTACCAAACATGTAGGGTGTAAGAAGTGTGGAAACCTTCAGTATCTATATTTTGAATAATAGCTTTTTTCTTGTATAATATACTTTAGCATCTATTAATTCAAATACTCCATTCCACATTAACAATAAGTGTCTATTTTCACTATAAAAAGGGTTCCAAAATAAATGTCCATATTCTTTTTAGTATGTTAATTATACATGAAGTGCCACTGATATCCCTGCAATAAGTCTAACTCCCTATAGTTTGTTAAACCACGTAGGGGTATATGGGGGAAATCCTTCACTAAATAACTCATCCTTAACCTTTACGAAAATAAGAAGTGGATGCTTATTTTAGAAAGGAATGAGTAGCATTTACCTCTATAGGTTTTTCATCTTCGCTAGGTTTGTTCTAGGTTTACAAGTGCTCACCACTCATGTACACATCAAGGGCAGGCATGATTCACCAAATATACACGGCAAGAAACATAAATTTCAGGACTATAAAACTTAATCTACACATGTTAACAACCAACATAAATTGTATGTCAGTTAACAATGCTGACCACATATATACACAAGTTGTCAAACCTATCAACTTAGCTAAATCTACAATGTCTGACTATTATAAGCTAGAAATGGATCTATGATCATATAATGTAAAAATAACATATCAACAGTTACAACTAGAGAATGGTTATGTAGACAGCGTACCTCAAGAACAGGGCCAATTTTAAAGACCCCCATCACCTGCTCCTTCGCAACCAAGGTAAGAAGGGGAATAAGAGCAAAAGGAATCTGCATAGACTGAAGCACATTGAGCCATTCATTCAAGACATCTAATGAAGCCTCAGATGTATTAAAAACCATAGCCACAATTATAGTTGGCACAATGGCACAACTCCTTGTGATCAATGCCCTCAACCATTTTTTCAACCGAAGGTTGAGAAATCCCCCCATGATAAACTGCCCAGCATACGTGCCAGTTATTGTGCTACTCTGTCCAGCTGCCAACAACCCTATACCCCATATGTAAAGAATAGGGAATAGTCCTCCTCCATACTTCTCCTGCAGATACTGCCCTGCATTTACTAGCCCTATACTATCGGCTTGTTTTGTACCATAAAAGCCCTTTGCAAAAACTGTAGTAACAAACAAATTAATCACGAAGGAGACAAAAAGGGCAATCGATGATTCGATTGAGTAATAGTTTATTGCTTCTTGAACATGGCCTATCTTTTTGGGATCTATATTCCTTGACTGAACCAAAGCAGAATGCAAAAACACGTTGTGAGGCATTATGACACAGCCTACAACACCCACAGCCTGCCGAATTGTTTTTGAGCCAAGTCGTGGAACCAAAATACCTACAAAGGGAATGCGATCTAGTTAAAGCCAAGAGATTATACTAAGATGATATGTAATAGAGGCAAATAAGAAATTCAATTTCCTCACCGATTAAAAGTTCTTTTCCATTAGGTTTTGTGTCAGCAAATAACCAAGCAAATGTTAGGCCCATCGTCCCAATCAGCACTGCAAAAACTGCTTCTAGTTTCCTTACTCCATAGTTCTCAAGAAGCAAAAACATGAAACTGTACATAAAAGAGAGAATATTAGTCCATCTTTTAGTAGGTTTCTGGTTAAATTATTTTAACCGGGAAGGTACAAACTTTCCAACCATTCAACAACATAAACAAGGGGCAAACTAAGGTTTCCAATTTCTATAGAAAATCAGAGTATATTACTTGGACTAGTGAAATATCCAATACATTGGTGTATGATTTGGTAATCAACTCGAGTTCAAATCTAAAGATCAGAGGAAACAAGGCAAACACTGAAGAGAAGTTTCAAATTATAATCAAGATCTCCAATTCCTCATAACTCAATCAAATCTGTAAACAGGACAGAACTCAGAAGCATCATTTACCAACTACCCAAGTTTAAACATAAAAGAAACCAAAATAAACCTACAGACATTCTTGATCCTTCGGTGAGCATTAGAATGTAACCAGTCAAGAAATGCCTATAACAATCCAAGTCCATGCAAAAACTCAAACTTTGAAATGTTTCTAAACTGGACAAGTTCTGTTCACCCAACACATCACTACCCACCAGTGGAAATTCACAAATCAAGATGTACACAACAACAAAAATTCAGAAACCGAAGCACAAAAAAAAACACTTACCAATCCGACGCGGTGATCAAGACACCGACCCAAAGGGGCAAAACCCCATTACTCAGAATCTGGATCGCAATAGCACTACCAATCACCTCTTGAATATCGGCCCCAATCAGAGCCAGCTCCGCCATGAACCACAGCACCAGCCTGGCCCAATCTGGGTACTCGTCCCTGCAGAGCTCAGCCAGGTGGCGACCAGTCGCCACCCCGATCCTCGCCGAGAGGAGCTGGATCAGCAGACCCATCGCCGTGGCCCAGAAGAGCAGCCACAGAAGCGAGTACCCAGCAATCGCACCGGCTTGAAGATCTCCCTCCAGATTCCCCGGATCCAGAAACGCTATGCTCATCAGGAACCCAGGTCCCGTGAACAGCCACAGCTTCCGCCACGAGAACGGCGCCGCCGCCGCGTCGCCGGCGGAGTCCACGTCGAGCACGAGGACCTTCTCGCGCGCCTCGAAAGCCACATCCTCCTCGTCCTCTTCTGGAGAAGAGGACAATTCCGATTCGGGAGGCAACAGGCGATTGACCTCCTCGTCCTTATCGCCGACCGATTGGGAGCTCATTGTCGGGACTCGCCGGAGCTTCGAATTCGCCGGAATCTATGGTGGGTTGGGCTCGGCGGGAACTGGGTCCGTCGCCGGCGGCGGAGATCGGGTGAGAATCGGTGGCGTTGCGGCGAGGATTTTTGGGGCTCTGTGGGTGCGGCGATTTATATAGTCGGCGAGTAAATGTTTCCGTGTTGTTGTGATCGGTGAAACCCAGTAGATCTGGCCATACATGGACTGACACGTCAGCTACATTTTCTTTGTTTTGGTTTTTCCATTTTCTGTATTTTGTGTTTCAATTCAATTGCAAGTCTCTCTTTCTTTTTTTCTCTTTTCAATCCTCTAAAATGGAAACGCATTTTGGTAGGAGGTAACGTTTTCTTTCTTCTTCAATCGTGCTTTATCGGATGGACTTGCTTTTTATTTTATGTAAGGCGCAATCAAATAAAACTCCTCTCACTTTTTTTTTTGGGAACTACCATAACTGAATTATCTGCATAACATATTGATAATATAATTATAACGATATCCAAACGCAAACTAATAGCCTAACAAATAACATTTTCCAAATTCACGGCCTCCGCATTAGTGGTTGGAGAAACCTCGCCGCTTACAGAAAGCATATAACATAACATTCCTAAGTAATTATGAGAAACAAGTCGTTCCTCCTCAATTTTCTTTCCAGATCCAGAGTTACGTGTCGTCTAATCTCCCAAATGGCTCAATGGGTCATCACAAATACATATTGTAGTTTAAGAAAATCGAGACCCTCTAGTTCGATCTGCTTACATAAATTTGTCAAGCGACGCCAGAGAACAAATGATCCCTCCCAGTACCGAGCCATCATCCCCCTGAGTCAACATACCGCGATTGACGAATGTCGACAAATCGCCAAACGCTGGGTCTTTCAGGACGAACTCCACATCCTCGTCCTTTAATATGAAGAAGGCATGCATCCCTTTAATGTCACTATTCTCTTGCTGCATACTTGTGCACCATACTAGAATGTCCGATTAGAAAACTCACCGTACAAAATCATATCTAATATAAGTAAATACTTATATACAAAATGATTAAATGCTCATTACAAAGCATTGGAATGTACGAGCACGCAAACTTAAATAGAGGAGGTTTTAACCTTTACCTATTGATGTCGACACAAATGAGAAGATAATTTAATATGTTTAACTAATGATTAATAAAATGACTTGTTGTTGATGTCCAATGGGAAGGAAGGAAAGTGAAATTAATAAAAGGTGGAGTGGACAGTTTTTAATTTATACGCAATTCGCAGCCATAAGCATGAGTTGAGTGTTAGTGATAAGTGTGTAAGCAAAATAAAGCTTGTGCATGCCACGTGGAGTCAAATACATAAAATAAAGCTTTGCATGCCACGTGGAGTCAATTACTTTTATGAAAACTTTTTTGCTTTAATTCATGTCCCATCACTACCTCACTATATTTGTATCGGATTGGTGTTCTGAAAATTTGTGTACTATAGATGTTGGATATAAACATTCATTCTAATTATAAGGGTTAATTACAGCTTCACCGTATTGTACCGAGGGCGTTTTACAGTTTACTCCGATTATAATAAAAATTTAAAACAAATTTAGATAATAGTATTTTTTTACACTTTAACTTAGTGCTTTTAAATTTTAAATGAAAACCTAAAAAAATTTCAGAAAAGACAAAAATACTTTTGAATTGATTTGAAATCAATTTAGCTGGTTTAACTAGGACCAGAAATAAATCATAATAGATTTATGATTTATTTAATTGGATCGGTTATGTATTAAATTATATAATAATAATAATAATTAAGTAATCAATAATATATTGAAACTTTCGATAGTTATTGAATTATAAAATTTTAATAATTAGACTCAGATGAATTTAATAACTATCCATTGAAAATAAGAAATAAAATGATTAATTAAAGTCAGAAATCCATTTTGCTTTATTTATAATCCAAGTCAAACCAGCTGAATTGATTTCAAATCAATTCAAGGGTATTTTTGTTTCTTTTGAAAAAAATTTAGATTTTCGTTCAAAATATAACGGCGTTAGGGAAAAGTGTAAAATAAATACAATTAGTTGGACTCATTTTGAATTTTTTATTATTGTTTGAGCAAATTGTAAAATGCACGACTACAATATGGGCAAACTATAATTAACCCTAATTGTAATGGTTAAAAGTTTCCTCGTGATTTTTGTTGGAAAAATTATGATCATAATCATATAAACATTTCAAGGAATGAAATTGAATTAATTATTTATTTACGACATATATGTAATGTTCGTGTTATGCATTTATTTTTTCTGAAATTTATACAAAATATTTTTAGTTTATATTAATTTAAGGATTTTAACAATGAAGGAGATATGAACTATAAATAGATGATTATTGTGAATATGTATTTGGCACAGTGATTTAATGAGATTCTACTTAACCAGAAGTCAAAGGTTTGAGTCGATTGCAAAACAAATTAAGAATCTACGGTCTAAAATAGAAAGTGAACATAAACATGACTAGAAAATATATTTAGATTGAACATTTGAGTACAATTATTGAGAGTGCACTTGTGTTTATGCACAAAGTCGTGTCTACGCTTTGCTAGTCACTCATGTATCAACGACCATTATTTCTGAATCTTTGTGAAGAGGACATGAGCACCGAACTGTGGCTGCGGAGTGATGAACACCGCAGGGGCATGAACATAAGTGGGTGCAACCACAAAAGTGTAGCGCTGGACCAACATGGCCACGCCGATCTTGGCCTCCACTAGGGCTAAATTCTGGCCCACGCAGATTCTTGGGCCTAGCCCAAATGGGCAGTATGTAGCTAAGCTCTTCCTGCGCTCACCGAACCTCAGGGGGTTGAACTCGTTCGCAACTTCTCCCCAGTTGTGAGGATCGTGATGAGCTGCGTTTATAGCCAGGTGGAGTTGTGTTCCTCTTGGTACTTGTAGATCTCCTAGCTTCACGTCTCTGTATGTTTCTCTGATCGCCACCATCACCGGGCTGTAGAGTCGGAGACTTTCGTTTAATATCATGCTCACCTGCGTATTCGTAGATTATAAGGTATAAGGAGTGTTTATATTTATATATATGCACTATGGACCTTTGATGCAGCGTACGTTGCTAGAAAGAATTTTTTATCAATATTCGTTGATTTTTGCGAATACCGAAGATGATAAATTTGAGGGAAGCATCGATTTTTTTATTAAATTTCAAAAACTAAATAACATAAACGTATAAGAGGTTTTAAATATTCAAAACAGAAAAGGAAATCCTAATGTAATTGGAAAACTGAAACAAATTAATAAAAAGTTGTCAAAAGTGACAGAGCGATGAGTTTTGCTCAGAACGCCGTTTCCGCCTATAAAATACTAGTCCTTTGTCGAAATCCGACAATTTCTTAATTTGCACTGCATCAACCTTAAACTCAATAGTCTAGTCTTTTGGTCAAATTTGAGCTCTAATGTGTGTATTAGCTTTACGTGGCGCTTCTCGTAGATAAGACCCATATCTCCCCAACAATAGTATCAGAGGTTTGGTTCGGTTCGGTAGACTCTTTTGGTAAAATGGGTCGGGTACTCTCCCATGGCTTGCAAGTCTAGAGCCTGATTGGCTCATGTGAGGCTCGGATAAGATAAAATGACACTTGTGGAATTGAGTAGACAAAGTAGAGTATGATTTTAGGGAGAGTCAACATGATGTGATAGAACTCAATGTAGAGGAGAAGATTGTTAGGTACACATGTGAGTTCAAAATCACACATCGAAAGAAAAATGTGTATAAGAATAGTTTATATACGCATTAGATCCTAAAATAACATACTAATTTTTTGTATCAATAGTGAGCTCTAATGTGAATATGAATCTTACTTCAATATTCTTCCTAAGTACGGCCTCTATCTCCTCTACAAAAATATAATATGAGACTTTAACATTGATTTTTTCAATGTGAAACTTTAACACTTGATCTTGTAAATTAAATGATAAACAACACATTGATAAGAGGATATAGTATTATAAGAACTTACCATTTTAAGGTTGCTCAAGTTCTCGTGATTTGGGTCTTTGTTTTCTCCGCAAACATTGATGACTTCTTATCGAGCCTTGTCTTGCCAATCTCGATGGCGTGCAAGAAGCAAGACCGTCCATGTCAACAAACTGGCGGTAGTGTCTTTTCCTGCAAAATAGAAGGTCTTGCATTCATCGATCACATCTTCTATCCCCATCCTCTCTTCCGCGCCGTCTCGATTCTTATAAGACGACATTAACGTGCTAAGCAGGTTCTTTGAGTTTTCTGCTTTGCTCGTATTGGTTTCGATCAGTCTGCGTACGGATTCACGAGTTTCTCGCTCCAGTCTCCACCTCTCTCTATTTTTCTTAGTAGGCAAGAACCTGTATACAGGTCGCACAAAACTTCATCGAAAGTATCTAAGCCTGAGTCCAATTTAATTTAGGTAAATTGGTGATTGTTGTTACGCATAACTATAACAAAATGACACTTTCATACATTAACTAACGTTTAATCTTTTTTGTATCTTAACTATTTTATTGACAACATACCTTTAAAATACATAAATTACAACTTATTCAATTGAAAAAAAAATAGAATTGAAATAACGGGAAAATGGACCGGGTCACCACCAGTTTGGTCGCTACCAAGCCGGAGCTTCTCCACCGAATAGGAGCTCCTCTGTCATCGACGTTCTTCTCTGTTATCAAGCTCACAGTCCCATTTCTTTTTTTCTTTTTAATTGTTCGGAGAAAAGACTAATTTGTCATTATGCAATCAAGGAACACTTGTATATAATAAGGGTAAAACTATAATTTTATGAATTTGAATCAAGTTTAAATTCAATTATGGTTTATCACCGGTCCACATTAAAATATTTAGGTATTTTAAGCGTAGGTTGTCAATAAAAATAATTAGGGCACTAAAAAGAGCAAAAATTAGTTAGGGTATAAACTTGTCGTTTTGCTATAATTAAATATAAGAAAGTGGCATTATTCCTAAATCGATTTGTATCAAACCTGAAGCCTGGAATGTAGACACTTCTCACTGCTATGGAGAAGAGTTGAATCTGCTTCTCTTGTAACAAGAAGATACGCTTCCCTTCCCTGAAACTGCTTCCAAAAGCTGTTTTAGAAATGACTTCTGCAGAAAGGTTATGAAGTTCTTGGTTCACCTCCATCTCAAACTCCTCCTCCCCAACCTTTTCTTGTTCCCATCTATCCATCATCTCTTTGGTACTAGCCACAATATCCGGAACCCATCCCTGCACAAAATAATCTATGATTAATTTTGATGAAAATAAATGTCTTGTTAAGATCTAATTAAAATATGGAGGCTATAATAAGATAATATATTTATATTTTAATTATGTTAATGGTAGGTAGATAGACTCAATCAAACACATTTTTCATGTGAGTGTACTTGGCATTTTTTCACAACGGTTCTTCGCTCACTTTGATATGACTGCTAAGTTTATGTGAACGATGATTATTCATATTTAAATTGAGTGAGTTCTTATTTTTGCATTTAGGGATTTAATTCCTATTTTTACATTATGGGTATGGATTTGTTTTATAAGTGATGTGTTCGATTTGGAATTTAATTTTGCATTACGGGTGTGGATTTAGTTATTATTGAGTTTTGGTTCCCATTTTTGCATTATGGGTGTGGATTTAGTTATTATTTTTGCACCGATGAGGTAAATTCTGTGAGATTTTGGTTAATCAATAATGCTTTTGGAAAATTGACCAATCTAAACCGCTTAGTCGATCAGTTAAAACTGAACAAAATTTTTTACAACAGTTCAGTCTACGTTTTTGAATAATAGAAAATTGAACTAATTTTCTTAGTGAACATTCCTATACATACCTCTAACAATCTCTTTCAAATACACGCTTAACTTTGATATTCATTAAGTTTTGATATGTCAAGTTAATACGCCTTACATGTGTACTCTTATAATAGTAAATAAGTTTTCAGTTGAAAGGGACAGACTTTTATAATGAGTATTTAAACTTATAAATTAATATGTTTGTCAAAGAATGGTGATATTCACGTGAACCGTACCATATATATAAGTCAAAAACAAGAAAACAATAACAAACGACGTATGTAAAAGAGATAATGTCACATGACTATCCTTAAATTTTACGTTTTTTCATATGGGAATCTTAAAATTATTTTGGTATTGTGGGTATCCTAAATTTGCAAAATTTTCACCGCTATTAGCCAAAGTCATTTCCGTCCATTTTTTTCAAAAATTTGTTAACTTTTGAGATGAAAAGAATAAAATGCCTCTGTAAGTGTTTTAAAATTTCAAAATGTACCCTTCTACTCTCAATCCTTCTTCTTCCTCCATACTGCTCTCTCTCCTTCATCTCTCTCCATTCTTCATTATTATGGTTGCTCCATAATCAACCAATAAACACCCCACCCATTACTAATTTGATAGATTTATGTGATAGATTTGGGTTAATTTGCCGAGGAGGTGGTCAGAGGAGGGAGGGTCTGGCGGAGGAGGAGGTGGTCGGAGCTGAGGGAGGTGGTCGGAGGAGGGGAGCTTCCGCCCAGCTCCCCCGACCACGTCCGCCTAGCCCCGACCACCTCTGCCTAACTCCGACCTCCCCTTGCCGATGCAAAACCCATCTCCATTTTTATTTTGTGAGAGAAATAGAAATGATAACTGATGAAAGAGAGAAGGTGAGGAAAATATGTGAATGACACATTTTGAAAATTTAAATGACATGTATAGTCATTTTAGTGTTTTCACCTAAAAAATTAACAGATTTTTGGAAAAAATGGACGGAAATGGCTTTGGATACTAACGGTGCAAATTTTGCAAATTTAAAATACCTACAATGCCAAAAAAATTTAAGAATATTCAGGTGAAAAAACGT
Source organism: Geranium rotundifolium (assembly GCA_963920655.1). Taxonomy (NCBI): domain Eukaryota; kingdom Viridiplantae; phylum Streptophyta; class Magnoliopsida; order Geraniales; family Geraniaceae; genus Geranium; species Geranium rotundifolium. Next base: position 4,867,664 of record OY987313.1, read on the forward strand.
TAACTCTAGGAGTAGGCACGTGACATCATCCCTATATAAAATAAACGAATACTACATTAAAAATAACAATAAATATTAATTGTTAATGGTAAATTGGTAATGACCTTAACCATGTCGACGGTGAAGACCTGGTTGATGATCCTCCGGTGAAGTGCCCACGTGTGGCCTCTCAGTCCGGTGAGCCCCAGAGCGAAAAGAGGCCTAGCCGACGGGTTGGCCCGGATCTTCCCGTACGATCCGTCCGCGCTGGTCAGCACCTGCTTGATCATACCCGGCTCCGACACGGCCAGTCTCGCCCTCCACCCGAACCAGAACAGGAACGTTTTCCCGTACGCGCGCGACCACCGCTCGTAGGGTGGATCCATCCGGTGGAGCGCGTCGTGGGTCAGCGACATCGGCGTTGACTGAGCCTCCGCGATCATGCGGCGGAGCTCGGCCGTGTTCCCGAAGATCGGACGGTAGGCGGGGCCTCGGACCCCTTGGTTGAGGAAGTGTGTCCGAATGCGCAGCGGGACCCATATGATGACGTAAGCGAGTCTGAAGATGACGGAGACGATGATCACTGCGAGAGAGCATTGAACAAACATGGTTGATCTTGATCTTGATCGTGCGGAGGAACCGAGTTACGAGGTTTGGTGGCTTTTATGAAACCGAGGCATCGAAGAGTCTTAATATTATACTCCCTTTGAAATAATGCACTAATGTAATGTTTATTTCCACTTAGTGTACTAAACTTTAGCCAGCTTTTATTTATTTTTAATTCGAGGCCAAGAGAATAAAATATATTGGGTTTCGATTTTTAAATTGGTTCGTCGACGTTCAATACAAGAATGATTTGGTTGAACGAGGTGGATTGTTCCAATGGGTTGCTATCACTGGCCTTCCCCTTATTTGTTGGTCGATTGAATCTATTAAGAATGCGGAGAGCCTCCAACCATCTTCAAGCCTGTTTATGGTCTTACCGTCGCCAAGAGTTCATCCTCACAAAAGAATTTGCTTAAAATCTCTGTTGGTCTGTCTTTTGTACTCTCAACTTATCGATATTTGTATTGTAACATTTATAGCCTTTATCGCGTTTGAGTTTAATTATGAGCTCATCAATACAGTTTTTGTCGAGAACAAAAAATAGATGGTGATAAATTCATCAACTTACTCGTAATATCATGTTAAATATAACCAACTTAATAAAACTAAGGGAAAAATTTACTTAACCCTCCTTAACTATAGCCGAGTTTTACTTAACCCCCTTGAGTTTAAAAACAACTTGTGGAGTACCTTAAATTTGAATAAGTTTCACTTTATCATTTTCCGTTAACTTTTTTTGAAAATTTTGTTAATTTGTGTGAAATGACAGAAATACCATTGTATTAGAATAAATAAAAATGATTTTGATTTTTTTCTAATTTTTTCGTTGTATAAAATAATTAATAAAAATAATTTTTAAAAGTTTTTTATAAAAAAATTGAACAGAAAGTGATTTTTAAATATCGTTTTTTCTTTATATATATTATAAAAAATGTCTTTTTCAAAAAATTAATACTAACATTGTTTTTTGTAAACACAATTAGAAAAAAAATTCAAAACATATTTATTCATATAGAATATTTTAATACGATAATATTTTCATCGTTACACAAAAAAGCTAACAGAAAATGATGAAGTGAAACTTTTTCAAATTTAAGAGATTCTCTAAGTTGTTTTTGAACTTAAAAGAGTTATGTGAAACTCGGTTATAATTAAAGGGGTTAAGTAAGATTTTCTCTAAAACTAAGAGAGGTGTATTCAATTATAATCTTAATTGATTTTAAATGACTATAAAAATATGTGGATTCTTATAATTCTATAGACTATTTCAAGTGTATAAAGAGTCTTGGTCACTCAAAATCATCCAAAGTCATTCATTCATTTTTGGGTCGTATGTTGTGCTCGTCCATTGCCATCCTAATTAGTAGGATTTGGGTTTTTCTCGACTAAACGTTTCTTGTTGAGGTTGGCGGGTAAGTTATCATGAACGTTAAGAAAGTACTGTTGTGATAATAGGCACGAGTCTTAAACATTACTGACCCAAATACATGTTAAGTACACCTAGGCCCATGTTTGAAATATATGGTCCTTTTCTATTTTGAATTCACAGCTACCATTTACAAGCCCAAGCCCATCTCTCCCATGAAAACATTGTGGCTCGAACCCTAACCACTGGTCAAGGAAAACATACTCGGGATCATTGCGTCCAACAGATTTTCACATGGTCTTTCATAATTTGTGTACAATTCTCTCTACCAATTATCTGTTACACAATGATTTTGCAACATGACTTACATGGCTTATAAACAATTTATACAAGTTATTTTTTTATTCAAATGTTACGTTTGAGAAATATAATTTCCTGTTTAGAAATAAACATGCGTGGATGATTAGAACCTTTGTTTACATTCGGGGCGTAGTCCCCTAATAATGCCAGACACTTCGCCTCCAAAATAATATTATTCTCATCGTGCAACGTCATACCTAATTCAAAAGTTTGAGAAGTAACATCCACTGCACGATCATCATTAAGTTCCCGAGTTAAAATCACATTCCCCTTTATCAAAATATAAGAGATGTATAAAATTGTTTCAAAATTCTTCGACTAGTCTTTAATTAAATTTTTGTTAATTTTCGATTAATTATTTAATCTAATTAGTTTCGTATTTAATTTTAATGTTTTTAGAAAGCTCGTTAATCTAACGCTTAACACTTTTTAAAACGTCATGTATAGACATAAAAGAACAAAATCCACAAGTTGTACATTAATTGAGCTCATAAGTTACATATACCATGCAAAATTTTCGAGATAGCAAATCCAAAATAACAATGATAAGTGAAAATTAGCCCGCGGAAATCGGAAACATTTCCTATCTTAACCGCCAAAGAGCAGATACTTACCAAAACCTAAAAATTTCTCCGAAAAAACCAAAACAGCGAATCTGAAATGGAAAGCGCCAAAGGCACAAAATTTGGGAGCAAAGGAAAAAGAAGCTGAAACAGCAATGGCGCTCTCTCAATTCCATTTCCTCTCTCACTCCCTCCAACTCCTCCTCTATACAATCTCTCACTCCCTCTTCCCCAATCCATCAATCCCATCTCTCCTCTCTCTCTCGCCTTCCTCTCCCTCTCTCTAGACCCACATCTCAGATTCTGCAACTGAACTGCCATGGCGGAGCAAGGTCAGTGCGTGCGCCTCACTCGCGCGGCCAAGAAGAGGTCCGCCGCCGCGTCCTCCGTCGCCGGAGAGCAGGCTCCGGCGACCAAGAAGAGGGTCGTGCTCGGGGAGCTCCCGAATCTCTCGAATGGGTCTTTCTCCGATCTGGGTTTGGGTCCTCAGCTGCAGAAGCAGAAATGCAGGAGGAGGGCTCAGCAGCCGAGGAAGAAGGCGGCGAAGGGGAAGGAAGAGGAGGAGAAGGTTGTTGATGTCGATGCGAGATCTGATGACCCGCAGATGTGCGGAGCCTATGTCACTGACATTTACGACTATCTTCACAATATGGAGGTAAAGTTGCTATTTTTATTTCATTGGTTTTGATTGATTTGGTTTTTGGGGGGTTAGGGTTTTGACTGGGGAGGAGGGTGGTGTTGAATCAAAATAAGAAATTGTATGATGGGTCAGTGATGATTTAGTTCATTTCCATAGCCTGTTTGTTTCTCAGGAAAATTTGGGGAAATTGGAAGTGAATGGGGTTGCATTTCATTTACAAGTTTGCAATTTTGCATCTGAATATACAGTTGAACAAAACTGTAGTAGTGGATGCTGTTTTTATTGTTCTTTCCAAAATTTGGATTTTGGTCCAAAATTAGGGCTTTTAGTGTGTCTTCACTGTTGGGGTCTGGTTAAGAAATCAATGTATGATTATTGTTTTTGTTTTTTATTGACTGGGGGCTAATTTTGTTACTGGGTTGCAAATCAGATTGAACCAAGGAGAAGACCATCGTCGGACTACCTTGAGACAGTTCAGAAGGATATTACCCCCAATATGAGAGGAATTCTGGTAGATTGGTTGGTTGAGGTTGTCGAGGAATACAAGCTTCTGTCAGATACCTTGTATCTCACCGTCTCTTATGTAGATCGATTCCTATCTCTCAATGTGCTCAATAAGCAGAAGCTTCAACTGCTTGGTGTTTCCTCAATGCTCATTGCATCGTAAGCATCCCATTATTTTAGAACTTTCTGTTGTGTGCAATGTTGTGTAATTGTGTCTGATTTTGTTCCTATAGTTAATTCTTGGTTTTTGTTGTGAAAAGTAGAAAGTACGAAGAGATCACCCCTCCCCATGTGGAAGACTTTTGTTACATAACAGATAACACATACACTAAGGAAGAGGTGAGCTTTACTATCGATTTGCTTGCGACATGGTGTTCACTGTTTAGTGCTAAGTTTGTTGTTCTAAGTACATGTCTTCTAATATGTAGATAGTGAAGATGGAGGCTGATGTACTCAAAATTCTCAAGTTTGAAATGGGGAACCCCACGATTAAAACCTTTTTAAGGTAAGAATGTGAATGCCATATTTTTGTTGAGTTTAATAACCAGTGTGCTTTTCTTATAGTTGATAAGGATTCATATGATTAACTCTTCATTTTTATCATCTTTGATTTGCAGAAGAGTCACCAGAGTAGCACAAGAAAGTTACAAAGTAAACAAACCTCAACATCTCTTCCATTTTTTTTCATGTGATCTATTTGGATTTTCAATTGTATTGACCAATTTTATCATTTTGTGGCTTTCAGACTCCAAATCTGCAATTAGAGTTCTTGGGGCACTACCTTGCCGAGTTAAGCTTGTTGGATTACAATTGTGTCAAATTCTTACCCTCTTTGATTGCTGCATCGGTTATCTTTCTTGCACGATTTATGATCCGGCCAAAGACGCATCCTTGGGTACGAGTCTTATTTTAGTTGCTCGTCCACATGAGGACTATTTACTAAAAGAAAATACTTACTAAGTTGGTTGCATTTTCCAGAATTCAGCACTGCAACAACACTCCCGATACAAAGCAAGTGAGCTAAAAGATTGTGTTCTTATCATACATGACTTGTATTTGAGTAGAAGAGGAGCTGGCTTGCAAGCTGTAAGAGAAAAATATAAGCAGCATAAGGTATATTTCTCCATTCATTTTTTTCCACTTCATGTATTACTGTTTATAGGAATAGTGACTGAATACAAATATCTTTCTGTGAACAGTTCAAGTGTGTTGCTACCATGCCTTCTCCGCCTGAAATACCCGTAACTTATTTTGAAGATGTTGAGTAAACTAATGGCATCCTAGCATCTGTTGTCCAGCTGAAATGAAAACTCAACTGACTGTTGTGAAGCTGTAGATTTCTAGTGAGCATTCTTGAAACTGGAAGTTGGTTTTTGCCTCGAAAGCACATATAAAGTGCCCAAGCCACAAAATTGACCCGCAGAGCTCTCCAGATCAGTAACACTACAAGCGATTGAGATGGCATATCGAAGATGTAGGAGATTTTGCAAGCTTCCTTTCAACTAGCTCTAGCCGGACTGGAGGAGGGTTAGTAGGATGTTGAGCAAGTGTCTGAGCTGAACAATGGAAAGTCATGTGAAGTCCTTGCAAAGCATGTAGAATAAGCATTAACAAGAATAATGGAGGAGCTTCATTTCATGGTGGCTTGGGAATAATTCTTTGCTAGTTAGGGGCATAGTTTCCTTTTGGATTGTTTGGTATGTGAGAAGCATTGATTCAGTTTTTAACTTTCTTTCTGGAGAAAGCAAAATGTAATGTAATAGATTGATTGACCTCTTCAAGTGGTATTGTTGTATTGGAAGTCAGCTTCACTTATTATGTTTTTAGTCCTGCACTACCCTAATTAGGAAATAAATAATCTAGTACTCTTAACAAAAATCCTAAACACACAAAAGCAAGAGAGAACATGGGCCATTTATGTAGTTTCAGTATTGGAGAGGAGAAGAAGAAAAAGAAGAAGAAGAAGAAGAAGAGCGGTCAGTGACTGAGTTCAGAGCACACATCTCATGGAATCCGAAAGCAATGGTCGCTCTCTGTAAGTATTTTCAGTTCCATCCTTAGTTTTCTCACCTATTCCCTGAAAATTTCTTCCAATGATTTTGGTTGTTTGTTTGTTCGTTAGGGTTTGATAGTGAAATGTTAATCAAAATCATTACTATTTTAAGACATTTTTATTCTCTGATTATTGATCCCATTATGGTGGATTGTTGCAGGCTATCTTCTTCATCAGTACCAGATATTTCGAGTCTGGGAGAGGAATTGTTGATCGAGTTCTTCAGTAGGCTTGGTCTTCAATTCAAGCATGCCTTTCGATGCAAGTCCGTCTCAAAATTTTGGTTATTTATCCTCAGTACATGTTTTATCTGCAGATGGCGTCAGATCAATCCAAACGAAGAAGATGAGCTACCTGTGATTCTCCTTCCGCAATATGTGTACATGATGAGGGACAATGGGAAGGTATTTGATAGCTGCGCCTTGAATGTTATTGATCTCAGAGGATTTTGTACCTTTGAATCTTTCGATTTTCTCGGTAAGGAGTACATCTATACTCTCGCAACGTGTAGAGATTTAGTACTGTGTTGCTCGAACGAGAATGATCACAATGCTTACTACTTGTGTAATCCGGTCACCAAGCGATGGACTGCTCTCCCTCCTCCGCCGAATCCAACTGGCTTGAACATTTCTGTTCAATTTGGGCTTATGGTGTATGATGATGATGATGATGGTTACTCCTTTAACTTCAAGGTTTTGCGAATCGTTCCTAACCTGGACGGGGATGAGTGGAAACTGGAGATTTTCTCTTCGCAGAACATAAATGCGGGTTGGAGGCTGATTGAGAATGCTGATGGGTGGAGAGATGTGTTTTTGAAAGGTTGCGAATTCGGGAGATGCGTTCCCTACAATGGAATGTTGGTATGGTATGGCTCATCATATCATGTGAAGCGGAACCAATAGCCGTGAAACTCATTGGATTCGAGCTGGATCCAAGTATTGAAGCAAATGTCAATTGTACTCTCTTATCTACTCCTCCTGGTTTTGTAGTGAAGGAATTATTCGAGGGTTTCAGACAATTAAATTCATGCCCATACAAGAAATTAACCTCAAAGTTTCATGTTTTAATACGGATCTTGCATGATCATGAATTGATCATGAGATCTAGACTATAATTAAATTCAATAAATTACCTTGAATCAAAATCTCTTTGTTACTAAATAGGATTTAGTAACTTCTAAAGATCGTTCACACAAGAAGAGCAATCCGGGGATACTCACAACGATCCTTACTAGAAGATCGAAGCAAGCAAAACGGACGGAGCGGGGAAGGAGGGGGCCGGCCGAACTTGGCAAGGAGAGAGAGAGAGTGGCGGCTAGGGTTTGTAAAATAAATCACTTAATTTTCAGATCTGAAAATTTCCCTTTTATAACCCTTATTTGGACTTTAATTAATTAAAGGCCTTAATGGGCTTAAAGCCCAAAACTTTTAATTAATTGTGTAGAGAAGCCCATTCTGGCTTAACTCATTCTGGCTAGGCCCAGTTTAGCTAATTTAATTAAATCTATTTAATGAGATTATAATTAATTAGTCCTGCTAAACCGTTCTTGATTTCGGTTTAATCCTAAACCGAAATTGGTCTAATTCGGTTTAATCCAAAACCGGATTTTGTCTCTCTCATGATTCCTCCATATGATTCCATCTGTTTTACTCAACCTTTAGTGTGTGACCCTCTAGGCTCACGACACGTCGGCGGACTGGTAAAATTACCATTTTACCCTTTCCATCATGAGTGGCCTCTAGCAAGACATCATGATTACCCAACGCTTGTGATTATCGAGATTTCGACTTAACCTTGTCGTACATGAATCTATCCTTTTATCCTCTTGATATCTTTGACAACCACGAGGCATAGACAAGTCATCCTCGTTCTATTGTCCTGTTTCTTGATTCTGAGTTAACTGAATTGTAACTGATACTACGTATCGTCTGCATGGCCATGCTATTGTATTTCAGTTGTACTCATCAAGTGGCCTAAACTGATATCTGCTCACACGTCCGTATGAGGGATAAATCCTTCAGTGATCCATTGAGTCAACTTATGTAACTTGTGATCGAGCCAATCACAGCCGTTATTGTAACCTTTTTACAGGAGACGTTAGACTGAGTCAAACTCGTCACTCATTACATATTGACCTCAATGGTCCTTCGGTCTGAGGATGTGATTTCATGATCCGACATATGAGTATGTTCATGACTGTGTCTATGTAACATACTCATGATTCGGGTCGTCCTGTATCACCCCTGACTGGTGATACTATGACCTAACTCTGACCCCCTTCTGGCCATGATCAGTAGAGCGTGATCATTTAGAGTTAGCCTCATACCGATCGCTTCTTATGAAGCTGTTCTGATCGGGGACTGCTTAAGTAAGATTTTATCTGATCTGTAGATCTACTATTATGTGTTGACACATCAATGATACAAATCAAATCATACTTAAGATATTACTACAATACTTAGTAATATGAATGCCGATTTTATTCAACTAATAATCTTTATTACATGAATAGATTGAAAATACATTGTGTTAGGGCACAAAACCCAACAGTTTCCCACTTGCCCTAGACCCAATTGGTATTCCAATCTAAACCCATTCCCCTGACATGTTTCTCATGCTTAGGCTGCGGTAGCGCCTTAGTTAAGGGGTCAGCTAGATTATCATGCGTTGAAACGTAGCTTATCTCTACTTCGCCTTTATCAACCATCTCTCTGATGATGTGATACTTTCTCTCGACGTGCTTGGTCCGGTTGTGAAATCTGGGCTCTCTAGCAAGTGCTACGGCCCCCGTGTTGTCACACCTTAAGCTCACGGGATCAGACGTTCGCGGCAGTACATCTAATCCTCTCAAGAAGCTCCTGACCCACACCGCTTCCTTAGCTGCTTCTGACGCAGCTATATATTCCGCCTCCGTGGTGGAGTCGGCTATTGTCGCTTCCTTAAAGCTTTTCCAACTGAAAGCTCCCCCGTTCAACATGAACACATACCCACCTTGAGACTTAAAGTCATCTAGGTCTGTCTGAAAACTAGCATCTACATATCCAGTGACGCTTAGTTCTCCCTCTATCCCGCCATACACTAAGAATGCGTCCTTTGTTCTCCTCAGATACTTGAGGATACACTTGACGGCAGTCCAGTGATCTTGGCCTGGGTTAGACTGAAATCTGCTGGCACAGCTGAGGGCAAACGATACGTCAGACCTCGTACAGATCATGGCATACATGATGGATCCCACTGTCGAGGCATACGGGATTCCATTCATTTTCTTAAGCTCAGCAGGTGTTTTAGTACACTGTTTCTTGCTTAGCTTAATGCCATGTCTTACCGGGAGGTTCCCTTTCTTAGAGTCAAGCATTGAGAATCTTCTCAACATTTTATCTATATAGGTGCTCTGACTTAGACCTAATATTCTCTTGGACCGATCTCTGTAGATCCTGATCCCTAGAATGTAAGCGGCCTCTCCTAAGTCTTTCATGGAGAAACACTTCCCTAACCAAGCTTTGGTCTCAAGCAAGGTTGGGACGTTATTTCCCATGATCAGTATATCGTCGACATACAGCACTAGGAACACTATGTTACTCCCACTGCTCTTCTTGTAGATACAGGGTTCATCTGGATTTCTGATGAACCCGAACTCTTTTACGGCTTCATCGAACCGTAAGTTCCAACTCCTGGAAGCTTGCTTCAACCCATATATAGATCGTTGCAGCTTACACACCTTTTCGAGATGTTTAGGATCGACAAAACCTTCTGGCTGGGTCATATAGACATCCTCCTGCAAATTCCCATTAAGGAATGCGGTTTTGACGTCCATTTGCCATATCTCGTAATCGAAATATGCTGCAATGGCTAACATCATCCGAATTGACTTAATCATAGCTACTGGCGAAAAAGTCTCATCATAGTCCATGCCTTGGACTTGACGATAACCTTTTGCAACCAGTCTTGCTTTGTAAGTCTGAGGCTTTCCGTCCATATCTGTCTTTAACTTGAATATCCACTTGCAACCTATGGGTTTTATCCCAGGTGTGCTGTCTACTAAGTTACAGACCTGATTGTCTTTCATGGACTTCATTTCCTCATCCATGGCGTTCTGCCATTCTTTTGAGTTGGGACTGGCCAAGGCTTGCTGAACTGTTGCAGGATCATCCTGATCTACAACTATCAAGTCATTACCCTCTGTGGCTAAGAAGCCATATCTGACTGGGTTTTGACAAGATCTTTCAGACCTCCTTGGTCCTACAGGAGTTTCTGTTGGAATAGGACGTGGATCATTTACTTCATCGGGTACCTCTACAATCTCTGCAGGCTGTTCTGTGTCTTCTCGAATTTCTTCAAGAAGCACAAGACTCCCACTGGGATTCTTGGATAAGAATTCTCTCTCCAAGAAAACCCCACCTCGAGCAACAAAGACTTTATTTTCCTCGGGTTTGTAGAAGTAGTACCCCATGGTTCCTTTGGGGTACCCTACAAAGACGCACTTATCTGCCTTGGGTTCGAGTTTATCACCAAGCAACCGCTTGACGTAAACGTCGCACCCCCAGATCTTGAGGAAAGACAACTTGGGAGCTTTCCCTTGCCAAGCCTCAAATGGAGTGGTCTCCACTGCCTTTGTAGGTACTTGATTCAATATGAATGCGGCCGTTTTAAGGGCATGGCCCCAGAAAGATACTGGAAGGTCGGCGTGACTCATCATGGAACGAACCATGTCTAGCAGGGTTCTGTTCCTCCGTTCGGAAACACCATTCATCTGAGGGGTTCCCGGCGGGGTTAATTCTGAGAGTATACCGTTATCCTTTAGGTGACTGAGAAATTCTTGATCTTAGTACTCGCCACCTCGATCGGAACGAAGTGCCTTTATACTTTTACCAAGCTGGTTCTGTACTTCATTCTGGAATTCCTTGAATTTATCAAAGGACTCCGACTTATGTCTCATTAAATAGACATATCCATACCTACTGAAATCGTCGGTAAAGGTTATGAAGTATTTGAAACCTCTCCTGGCTTGTGTACTCATGGGCCTACATACGTCTGAATGTATTAGGCCCAGGAGATCACTTGCCCTTTCACCTAAGCCGCCAAAAGGCGCCTTTGTCATCTTGCCCATAATGCAAGATTCGCATCTCTCGATTGGTGTGAATTCAAACGGGCTTAAGAGCCCACACTTATGAAGTGTCGAGACGCGTTTCTCGCCTATGTGGCCTAGACGACAGTGCCACATCACTGTCTGGTTTAAGTCATCCGACTTTAACCTCTTATTTACGTTATAGTTTGAACTGTAGTTAGTGTTATCAATATTTAAAATATATAATCCACCAACCATATATGCAGTGCCGTAAACGATATTATTTCTTGATAAAGTAAATAAGCCATTGTCTATGGCAAATACAAAACCAAGTTTGTCCAAACTGGACACTGAAATAATATTCCTACAAAATGTAGGTACACATAAAACATCGTCAAATACTAAAATAAGCCCTGTGGGCATCCTAAGACTAACAGAACCAACAGCCGTCGTTGACACCGAACTGTTGTCTCTGACTCTCAGGTCCCGCTCGCCTTTCCCAAGGAGCTTCTTACTTTCCAGATCCTGCAGATTAACACAAATGTGAGATTCTGCTCCGGTATCAACTACCCATGTGTCTGAGAAAGTAGTGTTGAGATTATACTCAACAACGTAAATACCTGATCTAGGTCCTGAAGGGTGTCCTCCTTTCTGCAAGCTCTTCACATAATCCTTGTGCTGCCTGCAATCCTTCTTCCAATGACCTGGCTGCTGGCTGTAGTAACAGACCACCTCTGAGGTCGAAGTGCTCCCTTCGGTTCTAGGAACCGCTTGGATTCTCGGACCTCTAGGTGCCCTTATTTGCCCAGCTAGGTGCATCGGCGCCTTACCCTTACCTGACACTGTTGGTGCCTTACCCTTGTTGGAGTGTCCTGGTGACTTGCCATTAGGTTTGCCAGCTCTTTTGAAACTGACACCCTTATTGACCATCAGAACCTCAGGGGTCTTACCCTTGAGGTCTTTCTCTGCTGTCACCAACATTCCATGTAGTTCCTTGATGGTCTTTTCCATATTATGGAGATTGTAATTTGTGATCACATCTCCAAAAGCCTTTGGAAGCGACATCAGGACTATGTCTGATTTCAGCTGCTCTGTGAACTTATGACCTAGACTGGCCAAGCGATCAAAGAGCCGCTTCATCTTAAGGACATGTGGGCTCACTGCCTCACCAGCATTGAGCCTGCTATAAAATAACTCCCTAAGAGTGTCGTATCTTTCGACACGAGCATTCTTCTGGTAGTATATTTTAATTTCTTCCATCATTTCTTGGGGATCTCCCATGAGATGCATAAACTGGTCCTGGGTTTCATTTTCCATGGACCTGACCATGAGGATGCCAACATCTTGTCGATCACTTATGTACTTGTCATAAGCGTTCTTATCGGACTCGCTAGCATCATCTGCAAGCTCAATCATAGGTTTGTCTGTAAGGATATACTCCTGTCTGTCATACTGAAGTGCAAGCTTCAGGTTCTTCTCCCATACCAGGAAGTTGGTCCCTGTCAGCCTGTTATTCGACAGAAGAGACTTTAAGGCTTCACTGCCAGAACGTGTTGATTTGGGTTGCGACGGTGCCATTAATCTATACATGAAAACAAATTCGATCAGATTCTTAATTAAGTTGAAGTAAGAGACACTTGGTTATGAACATTTCTGATTCTTGTGTCTGAATCTAAACCAAGATCTCCGCACACCCAAAACTGAAGTGAGTTAATCTCATCGCCCCAGTTTTGGACATTGGAGTAGGACAGTCCAGTCCTTTCACAATTCCATGTGATTCTTGGCTAGGGCTTACACATTGTGTGTATACGGCATTGCCCTATATCTGATACCCTGGCTCAGATCATCTGAGAATCGCAGCCAAGTCAACCAATTTTCAACGCATGGTCCAATCTGTATGGCTACTACGCTAATGCGCACGCATCCATGCAAACTGGTCCATCTTCTATTAGGACTCATTCTCATGGATCCACGTTAATCGTATCCACCCATGAGTCCGAGAACTAATCGAAGTGATGAAAAGTGGGCGGTATCTAGCTTTGTTGGGGGGTAAAAAGTGGCTCGCGCGACGCACCATTCTAGAGCGGGTGCTCTTCGCCTCGCGTCTTTCCCCACACGCGCAACAACACTCGGTCGAACAAGTACATTTATATTCCGGCCTAAGTCCGGGTCGAATCCACAGGGACCAAAATGGGGTCTCTCAATTGGACATTTCGTGCTCTCTTTCCCGACACGACTCGATAAAATAAAATGCACAAGAAGAGATATTAAACTACACTAAGCACACAACTAAAACTACACTACAACTAATGCAAGAAATTAAATGGGGGAGGCGGACGATAGATGGTTGATTAGAAGTCAAGGACTCGAGCACCGAAGGTGCTAAACATGCATGGTCTTGACTCACTATATCGAAATACTAGTTCAATTGGTTGATGTCTATGTTTAACCTATGTCTTGGATACCGTTCTCGCCTCTCGGCATTGAAAACGGCCTAATCCCGGAATGACACTTGCTCTCTCGAGTTCGTATCAATCCCGGGACCGCATTGGTCCGACAATATTAGGATAAGTGCTAATCCGGGGCGTCTAGGCACGGCTTCGAACCCCTAGCACTTTGTGATACCTAGGTCTGCGACTATCCGTCTCTCTCGAGCTCGACTTAATCGCCTACACATGCATTCTACGCGGTGCTAATCACGATGCAAGTATTAAATTGAGGCAAACACACAACACAATCATTCAACACAACGGTGATTAGGAAATGAACCTATGTCATAATTACCAACCTCGCCTCTCGGCATTGAGATTGGCCTAATTCCAAGTCAACTCTTGCCCTCTCGGGTATCGAACCAACTCGGAACCGCATTCGCCCGACAATCTTAGGCTAAGGGTTGATTCGAGGTGTCAAGACCCGGTCTCGAGCCTCCAACCCTCGGTAGTTCCTAGGTCCGGGCCTATCCTTCCCTCTCGGGATCGGTCTAGCCCCTAAACACGCATACTAAGTTAGGCTAAGTGTTACGTCGGGGTGTCAAAACCCGGTTTCGAGCCCCTCACACTTAATGACACCAAGGTCTATGGAACACCGTCTCCCTCTCGAGCCCGGGTAAGCCCTAAGCATACATTCTACGCGGCCCAAAAAGCATACATGGATTAAAGCAAGGTAAACCTACACATAACCATCATCATCTTAAAACTAATATCTCAAATAACAATAAAACAATCCATACAAGGTCTAGCTTTCATGACCTAGGGATTTTAGCCCCAAATCATGGTGCTCAAGCATTCATATACAAGAATAAACTAGATTCAAGAAATGGAAAGAGAATTACAAACCCAAACCCAAAGACATGGGTGTTGGGAAGCTCAAAACTCTCCAATCTAGCTCCTTCTTGCATCCTCTTGCCTCCTCTTCTTCTTCACATGGTGGTGGTGGTGGAAACCCTCCCTTGGAGCACCAAAAATGGCCTCCAAAGGAGGTTCTTGGAGCCTTTTTCCTCTAGGAACCCTTGGTAGGTCGAAAACCCTCTCCAAACTAAGTGTGTGGCTGAAATGTGGGAGTTGGATCTTGAAAAATGAGGGTTTTCGTACTTTAAATCGCTGTTCTGGTGCTTAGGCACGATCTTGCCTTTGGAGTCACGATCGTGCCTCTCATGGTGACGATCGTGACTCAAATCGTGCATCGCTACGGCATTCCGAGCAAAATTTGGCCAAAAAATTCATTAAGGAACGATCGTGCCTCCCCTAGGCACGATCGTGACTCCTTCAAAACCTTCTCCATGTGTAGATCTTCACAATCCATTCAAATCGATATATTATGGGCCCCAATCGGACGTCGGATGAGAAATCTACACCACCGGGAAGTTTCAGCTATTGTGCAGAATTTTCTTAACCGATTTTTAGCTCCAATTATGCTCCAATTGTGCCTTCCACCTACAAAATGTCAAAATTCCACCAAAGATCAAAAAGTACAAAATAATGACTCTTGAAAGCCGAAACGAGGACAATTCGTTGCTCAATTGCGGGACAGAAGTGTAATTGCAAGGTCACATCGGACCCGCAACAAGTTTGACTTGAAATTACTTGCCTTTTAAATATTCAATATCACTGATCATAATTCATCTACAAATCCATGTAGAGATAATTTCAATTCCGGTTTACATGTGCGTGATTAACTAATTATTATTAATCTTTATACATGTGGGTGATGATCTAATTAACATGAACTTATGGAAATTAAATCACACATTCAACCATACATTCATAAACATAAATGTAAATTTGCTTTAGCTAGCCCGCTAACCCTACTGGAATAAACTAGAACCTATACTAGGTCTTGTCTTTCCTCATTCTCTTGGACTCCCACTGGCTCCACGCCTCCTCGAGATTACCGTCCTTCTCTTCGGTTCTTCTTGTCTTGGGACTTTGTAATTACATTTAATTTAAATAAAATAAATGATGTGACATGCAGGTCACTAATAAATTACAACCCATAAGCAACTCGCAGGTTGCAAACCGAAATTAAATTCTAAATTCGGGCTAACTTAGCAATCATGTTGTAAACACCGTGTTATCAAACAATCATGTTATCAAACAATCATGTTATCAAGCAAGCATATTAATTCCAATTTTATCTTGATTTAAATCATAAAATACGGTTTATCGAAACCGTTTCTTGAACCGGTTAATTTCTGAATTAAATCGGTTCACGCGTTGGTTTATCGAAACCGAACTGGTCTGAAATTTTAATTAATAATTGCTGAAAAAATTCTGGATTTTTCTGGGTCGGATCTGACCCGAATCCAACTGGTTTAACCGAACCAAAATTGACCCGAGGGCCAATTAGGGTTCGGCCAAAACCCTAGCCGCAGGCTAGCCGCGCCATGGCCGACCAGCCCGTGAGGGCTGGCCGTGGCGGGCTGCCTGGCCAGAACTGGTCGGGCCGAAGCCCTTCCCTGGCCGGAGCCGAGAGGCTCGGCCAGATCTGCCACGGGCAGATCTGGTCGGCCTTCCCGTTCCGGCCGATCGGCCCGTGGTTCGGCCGGGGTTGGCCTCTCGGCTAGCCTCGGCCTTCCACGGGTCTCGATCCCGATCTAGCTCGATCAATTAATTTTTCCAGCAACATTAAAAAAGTTCCAGCAATTAATTCATTAACCAAAATCATAAAGTTTGCAATTTTCCAATTCACAATACCAAATTAAATTGCAAAAATTAAATCTAGCCTATCATGCTCGAATACAAAATCATGCATAAGCAGGCTCTGATACTACTGAAGGAATTATTTGAGGGTTCCAGACAATTAAATTCATGCCCATACAAGAAATTAACCTCAAAGTTCCATGTTTTAATACGGATCTTGCATGATCATGAATTGATCATGAGATCTAGACTATAATTAAATTCAATAAATTACCTTGAATCAAAATCTCCTTGTTACTAGATAGGATTTAGTAACTTCTAAAGATCGTTCACACAAGAAGAGCAATCCGGGGATACTCACAACGATCCTTACTAGAAGATCGAAGCAAGCAAAACGGACGGAGCGGGGAAGGAGGGGGCCGGCCGAACTTGGCAAGGAGAGAGAGAGAGTGGCGGCTAGGGTTTGTAAAATAAATCACTTAATTTTCAGATCTGAAAATTTCCCTTTTATAACCCTTATTTGGACTTTAATTAATTAAAGGCCTTAATGGGCTTAAAGCCCAAAGCTTTTAATTAATTGTGTAGAGAAGCCCATTCTGGCTTAGCTCATTCTGGCTAGGCCCAGTTTAGCTAATTTAATTAAATCTATTTAATGAGATTATAATTAATTAGTCCTGCTAAACCGTTCTTGATTTCGGTTTAATCCTAAACCGAAATTGGTCTAATTCGGTTTAATCCAAAACCGGATTTTGTCTCTCTCATGATTCCTCCATATGATTCCATCTGTTTTACTCAACCTTTAGTGTGTGACCCTCTAGGCTCACGACACGTCGGCGGACTGGTAAAATTACCATTTTACCCTTTCCATCATGAGTGGCCTCTAGCAAGACATCATGATTACCCAACGCTTGTGATTATCGAGATTTCGACTTAACCTTGTCGTACATGAATCTATCCTTTTATCCTCTTGATATCTTTGACAACCACGAGGCATAGACAAGTCATCCTCGTTCTATTGTCCTGTTTCTTGATTCTGAGTTAACTGAATTATAACTGATACTACGTATCGTCTGCATGGCCATGCTATTGTATTTCAGTTGTACTCATCAAGTGGCCTAAACTGATATCTGCTCACACGTCCGTATGAGGGATAAATCCTTCAGTGATCCATTGAGTCAACTTATGTAACTTGTGATCGAGCCAATCACAGCCGTTATTGTAACCCTTTTACAGGAGACGTTAGACTGAGTCAAACTCGTCACTCATTACATATTGACCTCAATGGTCCTTCGGTCTGAGGATGTGATTTCATGATCCGACATATGAGTATGTTCATGACTGTGTCTATGTAACATACTCATGATTCGGGTCATCCTGTATCACCCCTGACTGGTGATACTATGACCTAACTCTGACCCCCTTCTGGCCATGATCAGTAGAGCGTGATCATTTAGAGTTAGCCTCATACCGATCGCTTCTTATGAAGCTGTTCTGATCGGGGACTGCTTAAGTAAGATTTTATATGATCTGTAGATCTACTATTATGTGTTGACACATCAATGATACAAATCAAATCATACTTAAGATATTACTACAACATTTAGTAATATGAATGCCGATTTTATTCAACTAATAATCTTTATTACATGATTAGATTGAAAATACATTGTGCTAGGACACAAAACCCAACATGTAGCCCGCTCTCCATCAGCCACAATAGAATTATTTCAGGGAAGACTCCGATTAGCCAAATGGGTTGTTATTGATCTTCACGGTGAAGACGATGAATTGCCCTACCCCGAACTAGTATTGAAAATCTGGCAACTCAACAGCGACTGGGAATTGCTGCACGCGATGAATTTCCGTGAACTGGAGAATTCAACAGGATATTCGATAGCGAGATCTTCTTTACTAGATCGGTATTGGAGGATTTCAACCTCAATTCTGGCTTTCGACCCACAAGATGGAGGTACTATGATGTTTTGTTATATTTTGATTGAATCATGTTTTTGGATATGAATATATGAAAGTTTATCATGTGTGTGATTCAATTCAGGAACATAGAAACAAACATATCAGTTCAAGAGTTAAACAAATTTGTATTTGTTCCATTGTTTCCATAAGATTCAGAACTCAACAAAACTGAGAAATCAATTACATAGAGAAGCTGAAACATAAACTGCAAGCTAACTAGAACCCATTTTCTGGGCGGTCGGAGAAGAATAGACCCAAGAGCCATTGTCGAGCAGGTCAAGATGGAACCTCAACTTGGAGACATTGTACGAAATCTCAACCCCAGAAATGTCGCAACGCACATAGTAATTGCCGCTCGACCGCTCCTTTTTCCTCGTTACGGTCCCGCTCCACCAAGCGCCGTCGTCCAGAGCATCCACGCGGTCGTTCCTCGCGTACCTGGTCGCCGGGATCCACGGGGGAGACCGCCGGACAGCCTCTGCAGCCACGACCTCGGCGATCGAGTTCTCGTACCGCACCAAGTACGATGAGGGCGATGCTCGATGAACGACAATCGCAGGGCGGTATGATCCCAGATGGCGCTTCTCTACTTCGATTCTGTCGCCTTTCACAAAACCCATTGCTTGAGTTCAATCAAATTATCAGACAGAGGGATCGAGAAAACAGAGAAGGAAGGAAACAGAGTATGATATGAAGATGAGAGTGAGTGAGTGAGTAACTCTGCGTATTCTGAGTATTTATAAGATCGAAGCTTCTTTGAAATAGGAAACTTGGGATGCAAGAATTTAGGAAAGTTAGGGTGTTTCTGGATTTGGTTAATTAGTGAACTATACCAGGAAATAGGAAAGTTTTATTTCCTGAATTATATATAACAAAATTATATGAATATATGAAGTGGCCGATCCAAAAATTTTTAGGATAGGGCAAATTTTATACTTAAAAATTAATTTAATTAATACAAAATTATTAAATTAATATAACAAAAATTAATTTAAGATACATTATTTAATTTTTTAATCAACTTTAAATTTTATTTATAAATAAATACGAAGCGAGTGGTTTTGCGAGACTTATAAAATTTGATGGATTGGCTCGATATGGACATGTCTAACAAATAACTCAACATTATATTCAAAAGTCGTCTTGAGTTAAATTACAACTAGCATATATCGATTTTTTAATAAAGTAGGAGTTTGAGCAGCTCATTAAAATCTCGACTAATTAATTTGTAACAATAGTTCATCACAAATGATTCACTAAAATAAAATAAATATTTTCTTATTATTTATCTTTTTTAAATATATGAACATTCATATTATAATTTGAATCATATTAATTTGTAAATTATTAAATTTTAGTTGACTGTGATAAATGCGATATCCTTTATTATTTTGTCATCAAGTTTTAAAATGCTCAGAAAAATAAAAGTGTAAGTCTAATATTACATTAATTTTTAAAATTTATTAACAATAGGACCTGAACCCGTGGGCTAACTAGCAGGATCGCTAAAATATGTTGTTAACTGTGCTCATAAAATTAAGATTTTTATAAATTAATTTTAAACCATAATTATTAACTTAAAATAATATACCTAAAAATGTTGATTGTACAAATTTAACTGAAAAATTCTAAAAATATTTATATTTTTTAAAAATTTGAAGGTCAATTTTATATAAAATACAAATGACGAAATTACCCTCAGATTAAAAAAATACATTTTCAAAATATTATTGTTTATCTAATTTTAACCGCGATAATTATCACTATATTCATTTTTATCGTAATTTAATGACATAATTTTGGTGTAAGAAATCTTAATTTTGTGAATTTATTAGGCTAAAATTTAACATTCACTCACGTGAATAAACATGTGCAATTTAATCCTAAAAAAGAAACAAAGTCCCGCGACAAAGACTCAACACCAAAACTCATTTTCAAACCCTTCTCCGAAAAATCTCTGTAAATCCAAAAATTAACAAAAATCTCTTAAGCGCCAAAACCAATTTCATTTCGAACGACCCAGCTATGGCGCTATCTCTCCTCCTCCTCCTATTTCACTACCTCCTCCTCCTTCTCTTTCACAACCCTTCTCTCTCTCTCAACCCACAACCCCAAACTCGCGTCAGAGAGCAGAACCCATGGCGGAGCAAGGGCGGTGCGTGCCTCTCACTCGCGCAGCGAGAAAAAGGGTCGCTTCTGCGGCGGCGGAGCAGGCTCCGCCGAAGAGGGTAGCGCTCGGCGAGCTCAGGAACCTATCGAACGTGCTGATTCAGGCGGAATCGAAAGTGGGTTCGCCGCCGCAGAAGCCAAAATGCCGGCGGAAGAGGGCGGCGCCACCACTGAAGAATTCGCCGGCGGCGGCGCCGAGGGAAGGGTCCAATCGGGAGATGGACGGTGGGTTGAGGTCGGAAATGGACGCCAGATCCGACGACCCACAAATGTGCGCCGCCTATGTTGATGATATTTACCAGTACCTTCACGATATGGAGGTAAAGATGATATTTTTATTCTTCTGTATCGTTTATATTTACGTGTTAGGGAGATGGGTTTGTGTCATTTGATATTGGGGCTGATGGGTTCATGCCAATCTTCACAATTTAGGTCTTTCTGAGCTTAATTGTGGTATCTTAGGTCAAAGTTAGGATTTTTATTTCTAGGGTTATTCATTGACCTTTTTGTTTTACTGCTTTTGGTGTGATTTGGGAATTCTCATATATTTAGGGTTTAAGCTTTCACATGGTAATGTTTCTGTGGATGCTACTCAGTTAGGTTTTTGGGCTTTCACTATTTTGGACTAATTTTGTTGGTGGGGTTGTGAATCAGGTTGAGCCGAAGAGGAGACCATTATCCAGCTACCTCGAGAAGGTTCAGAAGGATATTACTGCGAATATGAGAGGAATATTGGTAGATTGGTTGGTGGAGGTTTCTGAGGAGTACAAGCTTCTTCCCGACACTTTGTACCTCACAGTGTCCTACATTGACAGGTTCTTGTCCCGCAGTGTACTTAGTCGGCAGAAACTTCAACTGCTAGGTGTTTCTGCAATGCTCATTGCGTCGTAAGTGTCTCAAACTTTCATATAATTTGTTGTTTGCTATGTGAATGGTTTGCTGGTATGGAATGAGATGTATTCTTACTTTGCTTTCTTGACTTTTGCTGTGCAATGTAGAAAGTACGAAGAGATTAGTCCACCACATGTGGTCGATTTCTGTGACATAACCGACAACACATTCACCAAGGATCAGGTAGATTTCATGCTTTAGTCATTTTCGTTTATTTGTCGTTCTATTGTTCTTAATCTTTGTACTGATAAAATGTCTCCTGAACATAAGGTGGTTCAGATGGAGGCTGATATACTAAAAGTTCTCAACTTTGAAATGGGCAATCCCACAATTAAAAACTTTTTGAGGTAAATATACGGTTATTACTTTTATTTTCTGTCTTGCACATCTTTAATTGGTTTATAGTTCATTTAGCTGATTTTTGCTGTTTTCCATGTTTGGTTTGCAGAAGATTAACCAAGTTTGCTCAGGAAAGTTACAGAGTAAGCCAACTTTGCACCTCTCTCACATTGTTATGCCAAAGATGAAATATGGCGCTTTCTTTCGCTAACTGTTGGGTTGTTTTGTATCTTTACAGACTCCAAATTTGCAATTAGAGTTCTTCGGCTACTACCTTGCAGAGTTGAGTTTGCTCGATTACAATTGTGTAAAATTCTCACCTTCCTTGGTGGCCGCATCTGTAATATTTCTCGCTAAGTTTATGATTCAACCAAAACTCCATCCTTGGGTAAGATTGATTCTAGTTCTATTTTACAACGCATGTCTAAAAGAAAATCAGATACTGACTGACTTGCATACGTTTTTCAGAGCTCAATGCTACAGCAGTACTCACGATATAAAGCAAGTGAACTAAAGGAGTGTGTTCTTACCATACACGACTTATATTTGAGTAGAAAAGGAGCTGGTTTGCAGGCAGTGAGAGAGAAATACAAACAGCACAAGGTATTAATATTTTCTTTCATTTTTGTACTTCATTTACACGTCTTGTTGGAGGGTCATCTGATTCGGTTTATGTCAACTTAATGCAAACAGTTCAAATGCGTGGCTACCATGCCTTCTCCCCCTGAAATACCCGCATTCTACTTTGAAGATGTCAATGAAAAGTAGTCACGTTGTGGGATCCAATTGTTCGTGGTTTGTAAAAAGAATCAGAGAGCTAATTGGGCGCTGAATCTTGGCTTGGAAATGGTGACATTACACTCGTCTCACAGTAGAAGATTGGCTTTTAGTTCGACTGACTGCGCTTAACCAATGGGATGATTCGTTGTTCTCAATTGCGTACAATGACTATATGGGTCCCTTGTGTGAGCACTATAATGCCTGGAGACCTGTGTCTAGCTAAACGCAACCAGTAATGCCAGGAAGTTTTTTTCTTGTATATAAGGCATATGTTTTTGTAACTTGATATGTTCAGTTTAGCAAATTTTTGTATCATCATGAATGCTGTGAATCTGATATTAGACAAGTTCAGCAGTGAACATCATTTCTTGGACAAATGAGTTTGGTCAGTTCATATTGTATTAGTTTTTGTTTATCCCGATGTAACTGAAAATTGAATGAAATACGCTAACGAACTGATTGACGTCAAGGACAAGCCGTAACATTGTAGAATCTTTGTCTGAAAAGAATCAGAGAACTAAATGGTCGCAGAAGCTGGCTAGGAAGTGGTGAAAACTAAAAAGCATCTCTTTTGTTGACAAGTTTCAGGTTTTTGTATCTTGAATGATGTAAAACTCAAAATTTCAGCTCTGAACATCGTTTCTTGAACAATTTTTCTTCTTATTTTTATCCGTCGTGAAATCAAGAAAGCTGGGTTGCCGAAGGAAGAAAGATACCAGTAAATTAAAATTTTATTTAGATTCATCATTTTGTTCACACCTTAAATATCATTCAAACAATAGATTTATAACTTCATTGAAATTGACACTATCGGTCGTGTCAATATAATTGTCCTTTTCACAGCTTATGAAGCATAACTTGTTCAAAGAACAAATAAAATTGAATTATAACAAAACATACACCCTTCAATGAGAGTATTATAATTGGATTATCTATTATGCAAACAATAGACATACTTTTTTTCACATCGTTAGCAATTTAGCCTGACTCTTCTGGAATTCGAAAGTATAAATGAATTCCAAATTTTTGAATTTAACTTTTTTGATGTACACTCTTACAGGTTGTGCCGTGACTAACTTTCATGTAGTATTGAAATTTTTGAATGATTGAAGAATGTTATAATCAAATTTGTTTTGTACATCCTACGATCGGTACCCAATGCAAATAAAAAAATACAAGATTTTAAATTTGAAACAATATTTTACGAGCAACGATTGTATGCATATAAATAGAACCAGAAACGAGTGGTGAGTCATAACGTTTAGAGTCTCACGTAAAAATATACGAATCGTATGATCTATTTAAATAACAAGTTTGAGACTCCTCTCATAACTTGAGCCAGTTGAGTCAGACTTTTAACATGACATAGAACTCAGTTAGAATTTTGATCGACATATTCTCTGCCGTCTTGTTTCTGGCTCAGCCCCAAGGTTGATATGAAAAGTATAATGTGTTTTCCTTTTTGTATCTGAGGGAGGCATCTCTGCCTATCAACTTAAATTTTTAAGTAGATTGAGTTTCTAATATGAAGAGGAGAAGTTAGATACCTTCCGGTGGGTCGGGAGCTTCTAACATAGAATAAAACATTTGTTTTTGAGGACAAGACACAAACCATGAGCCACCACACCTTGCCAATAAGCTATAAATCTCCAAATGCTATATGATCAAATTCATAACTAAATCACCCAAGAGCATCATTATTCAATTTAGTCTACTTGATACAATGGAGCTTCTACACTATTTAGGCCTATTCACATCTTTTGTTCTATCCTCTACAAAATATTATACCAAAACAAGGTTGATCACAAGAAGCTTCCTCCAAGCCCTCCAAGCCTACCCATAATAGGCCATTTCCACCTCCTCAAGGGGAAGCCCATAATGCAAGCTCTTCTAGCCATCTCCAATCTCTCTGGCCCTATCTTGTTCCTCCGGTTCGGCTCCCGCCGGGTCCTCGCGGTCTCCTCCCCCTCCGCTGTGGAAGAATGCTTCACCAAGAACGACGTTGTTTTCACCAACTGCCCCAACTTCTCTCCCCGAAGGAAGTTGGAGTATAATCACACTGGCCTAGGTCCGCTCCCTACGGGGACCGCTGGCGTAACCTACGCCGCCTAACTGTCGTTGAGATCTTCTCGTCCGCGGGGATGCAAATGACATCTGACGTCCGCGCGGACGAAATAAGGTTCCTTGTCAAGGAATTGTCAAGACTCTCCCCCAAGAAGGTGGACATGACCTCGTTCTTGTACGCGGTGTCTTTTGATACCACGACAAGGTTGTTGGCCGGATATAGGTAAGATTTTTCAGTCGCGACCCCCCTAAAATTACAATTTTCTAATCATTACAAATTTCGCCAGCTAATGTTAAATTTTAACATTAAAAAGACTAAAATACCCTTATTTATATTTTAAATTTTTAAATGATCGTCATTTTTGACTCATTTCGAAAGGAGCCACCCTGCTAAATAATATTTTAAAGACACTTTTGTGAAAATTCACCTAAATAATATTTTTAAATGTTGGTTTTGTGCAAGTACTGCTGGTAGCCGGAGCACATAGCTCAGCAATGGGCATGGAACAAACCCTTTCGCACTTGACATCGCACCCGGAAATATTCAAAAAGGCAAGGGAAGAAATCGATGCGAACGTGCCGCACGACCAGCTCCTCGACGAGGCTCGTCTTGCCAGCCTCCCATACCTTGATTGCATCATCAACGAGAGCCTGCGGATTGGTCCCGTGGGATCATTAATACCCTTTCACGAGTCGTCGGAGGATTGTAGGGTAGGCGGGTACGACATCCCGCGCGGCACCATGCTGTTCGTGAACGGAGGTGCCCTTCACAAGGACTCCAAGGTGTGGGAGGACCCGAACACGTTCAAGCCGGAGAGGTTCCAAGGGGAAGCGGGAGAGGGAGGGGTCAAATTTATTCCCTTCGGGTTAGGGAGGAGGAAGTGCCCCGGCTCGAGCTTGGCCTTGAGGTTGATGGCGTTGACGATGGGGACGTTGATTCAATGGTTCGAGTGGGAACGTTGCGATGGCAATGTAAATCCATCGATGGGGTCTATGGAGATTATCTTTAGGCCGCGCAAAGAACTGGTCGGAGCTCTTTCTCGTTCGTGAATCTTTAAGTGTTTTGATTTTTTCAGTGTTAGGATGATTTACAAATGTATGTTATGGTTTCTTAATTATACCCACAAAAAGATTTCTCAGATTATGGCTTCATGCCGTATTATTTTTCTTTGTTCAGCTAAGGAAGAAACAGAGGCAAAAAAATGAGGTTACAAATACGCAACAAATACAAAGTAGACAATTGAAATTGAAAAGCGACTAGAACTGAGAGACTTCATCAGCAAGTAAGCACAATAGACGAGTTCACTTGCTGTTGAAGAGAAGATTGATCGAGAAACTTGAGTATCACGACGAAGAGCGAGAACCTATATTCAGACTAGGTTCAATTTTGGTTTATAAAAATAGAACCGTCGAACTAAAAACCGATCGATTTGAAAACATGATACATTTTAGGTGATTGGTGTTTATTAATTAAGCCTAAAATTATTGGGCAAGGAAAAAATAACTTAAGAGTGGCTCAAAGTGTGAAAATTTCAAGAAATTTGATTTAAAGAAAATTGAACCCTAACTGATAAATCAAATAATAAGTCAAAACAGATTAAAAATGAGAATCTCATAAAATTCGGTTCATAAAAAACAAATTAAACCACATTTTATTTTCTTACAGGAAAAAGATTGATTCGATTCAAAACTGAATCGTCTATGCGTCATGTTACACCAAAGCTTTTGACTTTATTTCACTACCGGATCTATTCGTACCCGAGCCCGAGCCCACAGCCGAGTGCACACTGAGCCACTGTGCCAATATAAGTCTTCAAGCTTTTGACTAATTGATTAAAACCTTAAATTTAAATCTCAATAACTTGAGTTCACTGTTCAAGTTCCAACAAAAGTTAAGGAACGGTGGTCATGAAAAAACCTCATACTATACTATCATCACCGAATTAATGCAACTTTTAATTATATTTTGCTTACATATGTCTACGTGAAGAAATATTTTTAAAATGAAATGCCGTTTAATTTTTAGAGATAATGACACTTTGTTACACTTAATTATAACAAAACCACACTATTATACCCTAACTATTTTTTATCTCTTTTAGTATCATGAATTTTTTTTTGTGACAACTTATCTCTAAAATGTCTAAAATACTTTGTTGCTACGTTCAAGTGTTGGCATAATTTTTTAGCGCAAAAGTAAGAAGTCAGTGCAACATGTTACACGACATGTGGAGCGACGTATTATGTTCCAGATTAGGAAAGGCCTGAAGCTTTCCTATTTAGACGCCGCTTGGAGCGAAAGAAGAATGACGTCACAGAGACTTGGAGCACAAGAGAATGACGTCGACAAGCCAGGCGACTTCCAGCTGTCACTAACACATCAGCAAAGGCGGCAACTCTACTTGCCTAATTCGTTTAGGAAGTCTGAGACTTCCTATTCCTAATCCGAGAAAGATTAGGAATGTTGGACTGCTATAAAAAGCTTGAAGCTTCCCCATTAGCAGTTGTCCGTTCTTGTTCTAAATTAGCTAAATTTCTCAGAGCTCTTAACCGTGCACCATTGGCGTGTTGAGAGGCTGATTAAGTTTGCTAGAACGGCTTTGCTCCGATCAAACATCAAGACGCGAAGATTGAGTGCTTGATCGGTTAGGGTTCTTATGTTCGTGATTGAAGATTCACAAATCCGTCAAAGAAGACTACGACACCGAGCATAGGCGCTTGCTCGAAGGGTGGAATTGAGAGGATCTCAAAGACAGGGGGAGAGGACCTTGGTCGAGGTTGTTCACGGTGAGATCCATAGTAGCTTAGGACAATAGCTTGTGTGATAGCTAGTTGGTGCTTGAAGTTGTACTGTTGACTACCATATAGTGAAAACCTTTCCACTGGCAAAGTGCCCCCAGACGTAGGTGCGGAGTCACCGAACTGAGTAATCATCTCTGGTGTCGTTATTATTACATGTTTATTATTTAAATTACGGTCTGCTATTTAGGCAAGAGGTCGATACACAAGTTATGACTTTGTGTTTGATTTCTTGACTCGGCTACGAATCAGAATTTCATACTTAAACTACTATTGGTTTAAGAAAACATAAATTGAATTGGTTCAATTTTGTTTATCTCTGATTCAATTTGATTTATATTTATGATGCAATTAAAGTTATGCCCCAAAAGTCAAAATCTAAAATTAAATTTGAACAACTTCAAATTTGGTTTGATAAATCAAATTGAACCAGTTTTATTTTGATTTCTTAAATTAGGGATATTTCAGTCATTTTAGCATAGGTTGTCACAAAAAAATTGTTAGAGTACTAAAAAAGAGAAAAAAATAGTTCGGATATGAAAATGTCATTTCGTTATAGTTAGGTGTAATAACGTGTCATTATCCTAATTTCTAAAAAGGAAAATAAGTTAATACATATATAATTTATTTAATAGCTCAGAAATATAATAAAGTCCCTGTTACTTTCTTCTTCATGTTTTCAACTTCCATTGCAAATTAAGAAAGCTAGGTTGCCGGAGGATGAAAGATACCTGTAAATTAAATTTTAATTTTTATGCATCACGTTTGAACAATATTATATAACAATCAAACAATTAATACACAATTTTAATGGAAATTGATACTGTCGTGTTGGTGAGTCAATAAAATTGTCATTTTCATAATTAGTTAGTGAGTATAAACTGACAAAAAAACATAAAAGATTGAACTATAACAAAACATGTGCATTTTTTTTAATGAGAATATTAATAATGTGTTTGTCTTTTGCAATCAATAACACAACATATATAATGTTGCATTATATTTATAGTTGATCGTTTCAAAGAAAAAGAAACTGGGTTGTCGAAATTTCAATACAAATGAGGTTCAACTCGAACAATAAAAATGTTTGTTTTGTATGTCATATGTATTTCATGTGATGTTAAATGTTTATCTGTGACTAAAATGGTCTTAGAGTGATCTTAATTAATTTGTTATTAGATATTTCATTGTGTTAAGGTTGCAAATGTGATTTATAAAAAAATATTGACGTACTAATTGATGTAATTAAAAGAATATAGTATAAAACGAGACACACGTACATAATATACTGTAATGAACTGTAATGGCCTCTAAAAACAAACATTAACATGTTCTGAAGTCCCGCACTACCGCAGTGGTGCAGTACGTGCTCTTCCAGAAAAATAAAACACGTTCTCATCAGGCATATACAATATATGCACATGATTCGAAACTCAAACTTCTCCACTAATAGTATAAGTTTTAAAGGACAAATATTAATACAAGTTAAAAGTTATGTTTTAATTATATTAAAATTAATACTAAATAAGCCAATTCATAAGCTTATTAAGCTAGATTCGAGCTCCATTTGTGTAATAAATGAACTCAAACTTATGTTCAAATTCGCTAATAACAAACTTCAACGGACTATTTAATAAATTGAGACTGAATAATTTGTTAAAGACTGTACAAATTTACACCCTTAAATGTCGAGTCAAATATATTTTAAAATACTTGTAACAATAACACACGCACTATACTGTGACCAAAGATTGCGAGAGATGATGAAAATATCACATACCTCGTAATAAACACGAAATCACTGTTAGAATTTTACATGTAAGTTCAAATCCTATATATAAATATTACAAGATATGAGAATAGTTCATACACACATTAGACTAAGACTTAATAAAATCTTTTGGGTCAGATGATAAATTTAATGTGTATATATGCTCCTATGGTGTGCTTCTCCTTGGTAAAGACCTGATTATTCCTAACAAGTGGTATCAAAAATAAGTTTGCACAGATCTTATCGGTCCGAAAGATCAGTGGATCAACTCGATATGACGAGGCTCAATGTAGAGAGAAATTGTTAAGATTTTGCATGTGACGTTAAGTCCCACATCGTAATATTACAATTCTAAAAAGATTTCATGGATAAACTTGTAGGTCAGATATGAGTTTAATCGTACATATAGGTTTTTTTTTGGGGTACTTCTTGGTAAATGTCTTATTTTTCCCTAACAATCACTTTAATACAGTTTATTGTTCGACAACCGATATGCATTAGACTATAAATTTCCACACTGATCATACATTTTCTCCAAGAGACTCTACTCGATCGAATTATGGAGACCCTACACTGTTTAGGCCTATTCGCGGCCTTTACACTGATCCTCTACAAAATATTGTACCTAAACAAGGGTCAACAATACAAGAAGCTCCCTCCAAGCCCTCCAACCCTACCCATAATAGGCCATTTCCACCTCCTCAAGGGCTGTCCCCTCACACAAGCCCTACTCGCCATCTCCAACCACCACGGCCCCACCCTCTTCCTCCAGCTCGGCCGCCGCAGGGCCCTCACCATCTCCACCCCCTCCGCCGTGGAGGAATGCTTCACCAAGAACGACATCGTTTTCGCCAACCGCCCCAACTTCTCCGCCGGGACCATACTGGAGTACAAGTACACCGGCCTAGGGTCCTCCCCCTACGGCGACCACTGGCGCAACCTGCGCCGCCTCACCGCCATAGAGGTCTTCTCCTCCGCGCGGATGCTGGTGACATCTGGCCGCGCGGAGGAGCTAGAGTCTCTGGTCAGCCCCAAAGAAGGTGGACATGAACACCTTCTTTTACGTGTTGAGTTTCAATACCATGATGAGGCTGTTCTCCGGGTACAGGTACTTTGGCGAGGGTGCTTTGGATTTGACCAAAAGTAGGGGTCAGATTGAAGCCACCAAGTCTGTTTTCTATCCGGAGATGAGCAATGTCCTTGTTGATTATTTTCCGGTCTTGAGGTTATTTCCGGTGATCGGTAGGAAAAAGAAACTGTATGAGTTGTTGAGAAAGAGGGAGGATTTTGTTCGTGGAATGATCGATGCGAACAGAAGAGAATCAGAATCAGAATCAGAATCGAAATCATCATCCGGAGGGACGTTGATTGGTACGTTGCTGTCGTTGCAAGAATCAGAACCCGAGCTCTACACCAATCAACTCATCTTTGGCCTCATTGCGGTAATTTTACTTTGTTTATTACATCACATACACCAAATAACTTATCATATATGAGTTCAGACTTGTAAGTAGGCCAGGGCTGATCAAAATTCACCGAAAATTCGTAAACCGATCAGAACTGGAACTGAAGATTTGAAACCAAAAGTAATTGGTCCGGTATCGGTTCTTAAACTCAAGAACCGAATAAAATTGAATCTATTATACGTAATTCATATAAAACCATAGTTAATTGAGTAAACTGGAGATGGTTTAATATACTATATGTAGCTTAATACCAACCACCACTGATCTCTACGAATCAGCCAACAAAACTTGTTCAATTTGACCTGATTTTGAGGCTCAAATTTTATTCAAAATCGTAAACCTGGCCAATAAAACTGTCTGGTTGCTAGTTTTCAGTTTTTATACCAATACTGATCCGATTTCGATTATTGAAATTAGAAACCAAACTAACAGGCCTGGTTTCTGGTTTGAGCTTCCGGTTCCGGTTAACCGTCTTTTGAATAGCCCTACTTGTAAGTGGGTACTAAACTGACCATTTAGTTGGTGCCGTTCAGACATTGCTGGTAGCAGGGACACACAGCTCGGAGAGGACCATGGTACAAATAATGTCACATTTGATGTCACATCCGGACATATTTAAAAAGGCAAGGGACGAAATCGACGCCAACGTGCCACACGACCAGCTCCTCGGCGACGCCCATCTCGCCAAGCTCCCATACCTTCACTGCGTCATCAACGAGAGCCTGCGGCTCGGTCCCGTGGGATCGCTCGTACCCCTCCACGAGTCCTCGGAGGACTGCAAAGTAGGGGGGTACGACGTCCCGCGGGGCACGATGTTGTTCGTGAACGCGTACGGGCTTCACAGGGACCCCAAGGTGTGGGAGGACCCGAACGCGTTCAAGCCAGAGAGGTTCGAAGAAGTTGAAGGGGAGGTGGGAAAGGGAGGGGCCAATTTTGTACCCTTCGGGTTGGGGAGGAGGAAGTGCCCTGGTTGGAGCTTGGCCATGAAAATGATGGCGTTGACGTTGGGGACGTTGATTCAGTGCTTTGAGTGGGAGCTTTCTGGTTCGAAACAGAACAATGTAATGGGTCCGTTGGAAGTGATCTTTAGGCCGCGCCAAGAACTGGTCGGAGCTCTTTCTCGTCTGTAGTGAATCTTCATATATGTACAAGTTTGATCAAATAAGTATGGTTTGGTTTGTGTTTCTTTTGGCTTTGCAATGGCCTATCTGTTATTAGATCGAAATAAAACGATACATGTCATGTTTTGAAATTTTCATAAATCATAATTGAGAAGGTTTAATAGGACACACAACACTTAATTTGCTTGAAGCTATGAGTGGTGACGTATGCGTGGTACTGGCGACGACGTCACCATGGTGCGGCGGTAGGAGCAGAACTCCTGTAAAGTAGAGGTAGATCTGGGTCTGATGGAGGCGTGGTCGGGTGGTGGTTCGGGTTTTGATGGAGGCAATGTCGGGTGGTTTGGGGATGCGCTGAGACGAGTAAGGCTGGAGTTGCAGATGAGTCGCGCCTGAGTTGCGACATCGGAGCATGGAGGGCTGGGGAGTTTTGTTTTTGGTTAGTTGGTAGGCCGGTATTGGGAGGGAGCCGGAGTTAACTGGCGTCGGTGGGCAGACTCATGCAAACATACCGAACTAGGGGGGCTCGGCTTGCTCAAGATTCAATACGTGTCTTATTGGGATCGGTACTGGAAGGAAACGGGGGGTCCATGGTGTCAATAGGTTGATCTAGTTAAATCCAATGAGCAAGGAGAATTTGAATTTCGCGATGATCATACTGATCGCATGGTTGATCGAGGAAGCTGGTTTAAGTCGATCTGCAGCAAGATCACGGGGTTTCTCCGTCTGTATGAGTTGGAGGCCGTGGCTCTGCAAGATGCTAATTGGTTCGAGCCGATTGGTCTCTGGGGCTATTAGAGGTGCTTGTGTAAAGCATTCTGCTGCAAGATCACGGAGTTTCTCCATCCGTATGAGTTGGAGGTCGTGGCTCTGCATGATGCTAAACGGGCTGAGCTGAACAACTTTGGAGGAATCATTAGCGAACGGTGTTGCGTACTATCCATTATCGAAACTTCTGTGCTTTGTTTTGCTCGTAATCAAATGGCTCACGAATTGACCATATTTGTTTTAATTAACAGTAACTAAGAATATGGCGAGGGGTCTGTCCCACCATATGTAGTTTGAGCTGTCCGACTTGATGCCATGTTGCTATTTAATGAATAAATCGTTTTTCCTTAAAAAACACTAAAAAAAATAAAACTCAATTAAATAAAAATGAAAACATATTAATTTTCAGTTTTTCTTATGAAATAAACAATAAAAACTAATTTTAATATCAAAATTATAAAATAATATTAAAAAATTGTTTAAGAATCCATTTTTATTTATACTACTTTTAGAAAGAAAAGAACCTTTTTAAAAATATATAATATTAAAATCAGTTTTTTGTCATTTACTACCTAAAGCAAATTTTATATACATTTTTTGAAAAAAAGTTAATGAATAATCTATTTTTAATGTTTTAAACTTTCTAACACTTATATTTTCAACTTCTAAAAAAAGTTTAAGCTCCAACAGTACTTTCTCGAAGTAAACTGAAATTATCCCAATAAAAAAATCTAAACTTCCAAATTTGGGACGAGATTCTCGTAATTAACCCACTTTCTATACGAGCCTATAAATCTCCACATGCTACGTGATCAAGTCATAACCAAATTCTTAGTCTATTTGATCCGATGGAGACCCTACACTATTTAGGCCTATTCACGGCCTTTACACTGATCCTCTACAAAATATTGTACCTAAACAAGGGTCAACAACACAAGAAGTTCCCTCCAAGCCCTCCAAGCCTACCCTTAATCGGCCATTTCCACCTCCTCAAGCTCGATAACATTTCACATGCCCTACACGCCATCTCTGACCGCTTCGGCCCCACCCTCATGGTCCGGTTCGGGCTCCGCCGGGTCGTTCTCGTCTCCACCCCCACCGCTGTGGAGGAATGCTTCACCAAGAACGACGTAGTTTTCGCCAACCGCCCCTCCTTTTTCATCTCCAGCGTACTCGAGTACGGCCGCACCGGCATGGGATCCTCCCCCTACGGCCGCAACTGGCGCAACCTCCGCCGCATCGCCGCCATCGAGCTCTTCTCCTCCGCGCGGCTGCAGATGACATCTGGCGCCCGCGTGGAGGAGATCGGGCTTCTGGCCAGGTATCTGGCCAGAGGCCCTCCCAAGAGAGTGGAGGTGAACTCCTTCACGTACGTGTTGAATTTTAACATCAACACCATGATGATGGCTGGGTACAGGTAAGGATTAAAATACACGCCAAATTGTATTTTTCTATGGTTAATTAGAAATTTGGATCATGTCGGTCTACTAATTTCGTCTCTTTCTAGTACTTTATAGTTGTAATTACATCTTAAATATGTAATTTAGTTGCTTTAGACATTTCAGATTTATGTTATCACAAAAAATGTCAGCTACTAAAAAAAGAGACTAAAACTTATATTAATGCATATGTGATTCTTAATAGACATTTTGGCGAGGAGGCTTTTGATTTGAGCAAAAGCAAGGCAAAAATTGAAGCCACCAAAGCTCTTTTTTCTCCGGAGACGACCAACGTCGACCTGGTCGAGTATTTTCCTCTATTGAGGTTCATGCCGTTTTTGAACAGCGGTAAGAAGAAGAAAATGTACGAGTTGCTGAGAAAGAGGGAGGATTTTATGCGCGGCATGATTGACGCCAACGAGAAATATTCAAAATCATCATCATTGCTCGGAAGTACGCTTATTGGTAAACTTCTGTCGTTGCAAGAATCAGAACCCGATATCTACACGGATCAACTCATATTTGGCCTCGTTTCAGTAAATCCCTGAACGATTCGCTACTTCATATTTTAAACATAAACTGATAGCTGAAAGATTAATTATAGTTTTATACTCTAACAAACATGTGTACAGGTAATGCTGGTGGCAGGGGCACATAGCTCGGCAGCAGTCACGGCACAAACAGTGTCGCGCTTAATGTCACATCCCGAAGTATTAAAAAAGGCAAGGGAAGAAATCGACGCCAACGTGCCACGCGACAAGCTCCTCGACGACGCCCATCTCGCGAAGCTCCCGTACCTTCACTGCATCGTTAACGAGAGCATGCGGCTCGGGCCCGTCGGGTCGCTCATACCCCTTCACGAGGCGTCGGAGGATTGCCAGGTGGGCGGGTACGACGTCCCGCGTGGCACGATGCTATTCGTGAACGCTTATCCCCTCCAGAGGGACCCCGGCGTGTGGGAGGACCCGGAAGAGTTCAAGCCGGAGAGGTTCCAGGGGGGAGCACCCAAGGAAGGTCCACATTTCATGCCCTTCGGGTTGGGGAGGAGGAAGTGCCCCGGGTGGACCTTGGCCATGAAAATGATGCCATTGACGTTGGGGACGTTGATTCAGTGCTTTGATTGGCAACTTTGTGAGGCCTCAGAAGAAAAGGGTCATGTCAAATCCGTGGATATGGTCTTTAGGCCACGCCACGAAATGCTCGGAACTCTTTCTCGTTTGTGAATCTTGGTACAAGTTTGATGAAAATGAGTATAGTTTGGTTTGTGTTTTTTTGGTTTTGCAATAATGGACTTATTGTTGGACAAATAAAGGATCAATATTGACACATTGCTGGTTTTTTTTGACTTTACCTAAACTACCCATACAAAGGCACAAAGGCCCAACACAAACCTTCGGGTTGGTATTTCTCATTTGTGAATCTTAATACTTTACAAGTTTGATAAAATAAATATGTATGGTCTGGTTTGTGTTTCTTTTGTTATATTATATGTCATTATACTATTAGATCAAAATAAAACGATATACGTCGTGTTCTAATGATGTTCATTTACGAGCAGATGCGGAATACGAACTCAAATATGCCCCTTTTTCAAAGGACCGAAAACCTTCAGTTTGTTAGAAAATTTAGGGAAAATGTCACTTACCTCCCTCATACTATACCCGATTTTCACTTACCTCACTTGTTTCACGAATACGTTCTGACATGTCCTCAAAGTATACGACTTTTTCACTGAGGCCCAACTGTACTAGTTTTCGGTTAAAATGATGAAATTTTCCATGCAGTAAAAAAATTAAAAAAACATTTTCTATAAAATAAATAATAAAAACTGATTATAATATTATTTTAAAAAAATATTTTTTAAAGAAAAAAATATTTAAAATGAAAATAGGTTTTAAACATCTTTTTATGTTTTATAATATTTTTATTTCTTAAAACATTAATATTTTCTAATAGTAAAATCAGTTTATTATTTTTTTTAAAAAGTAAAATCGAATTTCATTTAGGAAAAAAACAACCAGCTGATGAAGTTACAGTTGGTGGGACAGACCCTTACCATAATCCAGCTATTGTTAGTTAAAGCATGTTTGGCTAATTCGTGAGTCACTTTATTACAAGATCGACGAGCAAACTCTAATGAGAAATCTATCCCTGGGCTACAAAGAATACGCATGCAGTTATTGATAATGCCCCGAACATATTCACTACACCAACTATGTGTTTGGGTGACACAATAAATTTGATTTGTCACCCTTAATCAAGAATAAGGTTACACACTATACTTTAGGTGACGCTTTAGATGTCACCCAATCCTTTGGGTGACAATGGATATGTGGCACCTTTGGGGTGACACACTTGATGTCACCCAACACTTTAGGTGACATGTCTCATACTAAGAGTAATATATATATATATATATATATATATATTGTCACCTTAACACATAATTGGTTTAGTAATTTTTAAAGAATAATACATACGTAAATCAGTTTTTTATTATTGATTTCATAGAATAATATATTTTTAAAAAAATTGAAAAAATCATTTCTAAGTAATTTTTAATTTTTTAAATACAAGTTCATTTTCGAAAAAAAATGAACAAAATTTTCAAAAAATTAACGTCGTTGGGCCTAATTGAGAAAGTCAGATACTTCGGGAACATGTCAAAAGGTATTCGTGAAACGAGGGAGAGAAGTGAAAATCCGATATACTACGAGGGAGGTGAGTGACATTTTCCCAAAAATTTATAATTCAACGACATTATATATTAATTTTATTGTGGCGATGTTGAGCTGGCAAACATAACGACGGCAAATCTTCATCGTCACTATTAGTGACGACGTGTTTTAATCTCTGTAACGTCGGACCAGGTCCCTCGTCACTCGAAAAAATGTGAGTGTTCTGTCAAATAATCTACATATCCTAATTATTGAATACAAACTGTTTTTCAGATCTGAATGTTAAGGCATGATGGTCCGGCAAGACTCATTGAAATATTCAAACACTGCCGTTCTTTTACCTTTCTAAATTTTCGATCCTAATAAACCTAACAAGACTCAAACAAAAGAAATCTTACTAACAAGTTACTATTAAACTAAAAAATTAGGTTAATGTTGAAAATATTTGTCACGCAGAACAAAGCCAGCCAAGCCTTCTCTTAATTTTTAAAAATGCCAGTCAATAATTAATAAAATAATTAAAGTAATAAGTAATACCAATTCAATGTAATCAAAATCTTAGGAATAAAATGAAGCCCACCTGACTGCATCTTGTTTTCAGCTGGCAAGGAATATAAAGAAACCTAAGTTGCTGTAGAAGGAAAAAGATTCTAGCTAAGTAAACATATCTGCATTACAAGAAATATTTTAACGAGATAGTGTTTGAGATGAATTTAATAATTTTTTTCTACATGTGAAATCGAAGATACCCAGTAGTATCTAAACTCGATTGTTGCACAGATCTCACCAAACAAGTGTACAAGATAATTTTAGCTAAAGATTGCACGGAAAATGGCAAAAACCTGTCTTATACTATCATACTTTTGCAAGATTGTGTTATGTATTCTGTTAATGACAAAAATGTGCGATAAAGTTTGATTTTTTTGTGAAAAATGTGTGTAAATAACGAAATTACCCTTGATATTAAAAAAAATATTATTTTAGATAAAAATAAATACTTTTACCTAAAATTGTATAATAAAAAATTATAATTTAATTTTTTAGTTAAAAATTATGTTTTGAAAATATAATTTTTAATTTCATGGATAATTTCATATTATTTTACAAATATACACATTTTACGTAGAAAAAAAATGTTACCGTATATAACATGTTTTTGACATTCTACAAATTTTGTGAGAGGAAAGACATGACAAACTCTCTTTCTACTCCAACTTTATAAGACCGATTCTCCCTAACACTGATTGATACTTAGAATATTCTCACTTTTAAATTTGGGACAAGATTCTCGTAATCAACCCACTGTCCACGAGCCTATAAATCTACTT
The DNA here is from genome assembly GCA_963920655.1 of Geranium rotundifolium. Lineage (NCBI taxonomy): Eukaryota > Viridiplantae > Streptophyta > Magnoliopsida > Geraniales > Geraniaceae > Geranium > Geranium rotundifolium. The sequence continues at coordinate 4,905,525 of OY987313.1, forward strand.
GATTAAGTTATAACTAAATCATCTAAGAAGTTAATCATTTTAGTGTATTTGATCCGATGGAGCCTCTGCACTGTTTAGGCCTATTCGCTGCCTTTACACTGATCCTCTACAAAATATTATACCAAAACAAGGTTGATCACAAGAAGCTCCCTCCAAGCCCTCCAAGCCTACCCATAATAGGCCATTTCCACCTCCTCAAGGGCAATCCCCTTACACAGGCTCTTCTCTCCATCTCCAACCGCTACGGCCCCACCCTCTTCCTCCGGTTCGGGTCCCGACGAGTCCTCGTCGTCTCCACCCCCTCCGCCGTGGAAGAATGCTTCACCAGGAACGACGTAGTTTTCGCCAACCGCCCCTGCTTTTTTACCTGGAGCAAGCTGGAGTACGATGGCACTGGCCTGGGATCCTCTCCCTACGGCCAGCACTGGCGCAACCTCCGCCGCCTCACCGTCTCCGAGGTCTTCTCCTCCGCGCGGATGCAGATGACGTCTGGCGTCCGCGCGGAGGAGATCAGGCTTCTGGTCAAAGAACTGACCAGAAGCTCCCCCAGGAAAGTGGAGGTGAACTCGTTATCGTACGTGCTGAGTTTTAATATCATGACGAGGTTGTTCGCCGGATATAGGTAAAGAAACTGTCCTGCACTTAATTAGAGATAGGAATAATTGCAGGTCCATATATCTACCAAACTCATTTTTGTACTTAAGTACACAACCTCTCTTTAGCTTGACGTGTCACCTAATTATTATATTTTGTACTTCAGGCCAAATTTATTTTGAATGACCCGTCAAACTAAAAATGATTAAGTCTACTTAAGTGTAAAAATGGTTTCGACAAGGTAATATAAAAACTAATAATGCATTATAATGTATATGTGATTCTTAATAGGTACTTTGGCGAGGATGCTTTGGATATGAGCAAAAGCAAAGCAAAAATAGAAGCCACAAAGGCTCTGTTTTTTCCAGAGACGAGCGTTGACCTGATCGAGTATTTTCCTCTGTTGAGGTTCTTGCCGAGCGGTAAGAAAAAGAAAATGTACGAGTTGTTGAGAAAAAGGGAGGATTTTGTTCGTGTCATGATCGACACGAACAAGAAAAATAATAACTCAGAATCGTCATCATTACTTGGACGGACGCTTATTGGTACACTAGTGTCGCTGCAAGAATCAGAACCAGAGCTCTACACAAATCAACTCATCTTTGGCCTCATTTCGGTAAATCCCAGAACAGTTCACTAGTTTGTTTATTTATTTATTTATTTTTGGTAAATGACATAGGTTCAACTGCCTGATTATACAAATAAATAATTTTTTATAAAGTCGTATAAAATTAAGGGATTTAATAATATTTATAAGAGGTTTAACCTCTCTCATCATGTCATGTGATTGACACACCATGGTTGACTGTTTTTACAATTAACAGAGGCCCTCACTTATTTTATTGCATAACCAATAATTTAAAAAATTTGGGCTTGTATGATTATTTTATTACTTATTTCTAGCTGATTATTTTTAAATTCTCCATTAATCTCTAATCAATTATGAGAAGGTTTTCGACGTGTGACTAACGCCTAACGTTTTTAGAATACTGTGCATAGCTCTAGTGTTCTTTCTTTTTTCTTATTAATTAATTCATAAAAAGCTATGCATGGTAGCGATGCAGCTATCAATTTGCTCACTTTTCATTTCCATGTCTTACTCTGTTGGATCGGGGACTTCGAACCACGTTGGGTTCAAAAAATTTTGCCCCCACATAGATTAGCAGTAGCCTGGGGATTCATGGTGTATTTAGCGATTCTCATTCCCTACCCAGTTGGATTAGAGAAACCGGATTCCCTGCTGGGACCACGATTTGCTAACCATCGTACTGGCTAATTCCAGTGGTTCTGATTCAACTCAATACATATCCAACATTAAAAATTGACCGTATAGTTGGGTGTTGTTCAGGTATTGCTGGTGGCAGGGGCACATAGCTCGGCATGGTCCATGGCACAAACAGTTTCGCACATAATGTCACATCCCGAAGTACTAAAAAAGGCAAGGGACGAAATCGACGCCAACGTGCCACACGACCAGCTCCTCGACGACGCCCATCTCGCGAAGCTCCCATACCTTCACTGCATCATCAACGAGAGCCTGCGGCTCGGTCCCGTCGGATCGCTCATACCCCTTCACGAGTCGTCCGAGGATTGCCAGGTGGGCGGGTACGACGTCCCGCGTGGCACGATGCTGTTCGTGAACGGGTATGCCCTTCAGAGGGACCCCAAGGTGTGGGGGGACCCGAACGCGTTCAAGCCGGAGAGGTTCCAAGGCGAAGCACACAAGGAAGGGCCCAATTATATGCCCTTCGGGTTAGGGAGGAGGAAGTGCCCCGGCTCGAGCTTGGCCCTGAGGCTGATGGTGATGACGTTGGGGACTTTGATTCAATGCTTTGATTGGGAACTTTGTGATGGAAGCAATGGTTCGAAAGGGAAGGGTTTTATGACATCCGTGGAAATGATCTTTAAACCACGCCAAGAACTGGCCGGAGCTCTTTCCAGTCTGTGAATCGTCGTTTATGTACTAAGTTTGATCAACCAAGTATAATTTGGTTTGTATTTTCTGGACTGTTATTTCCTGTTAGGGAGTAACGGGCCTTATCCAGAAGGAACACTCAAGAAAGTTCATATACACATTATAACCGACCTTTCACTCAAGTCTTATTCCCATGTTTTTTTATCAGCAGTAACTATTGTAAGTGAAGAAATCAAAATTTCTATCTTGCATGTAACATGTCAAATGTTTTATGTTTTGTAACAATCAAAAGGTCGCAACATGACACTAGGGCACATGACTCACCTTCCACCATGTTGTCTTAATTTCCTTCACTCGGTGAAGAAACCGATGCTTGTTGTTTTTTTCTGTCACGTGACTGCATTTTTATTTTTGATGAACCGACAGAGATCTTAATGTTATACGTTAAAGTCTAAGTGTTTGAGGCTACATAGGCAAGGTATAAAAAGATGAGTGAATACAATATTTCTTTCGGATCTCATTTTGAATATGGAGGCAGTATTTGTAAAAGATACAATGGTTAAAGAATAGTTTATATCTACGTTAAAATCAAGAAGTGATAAATAAAATATATATTTTAGTCAAATGTGAGTTAAAGCATGATCATGGTTAAACAATATTTCTTTCGGATCTCATTTTTTTGGAATTTGCAGATTCTCTTGTTAAAGCATGATCTACTGTTCTCATGGATAGGGATGCTCAAAATTATGCCGAAAATTAGGATGCAGACCGGAATCGTATAGAATCGGACTAGATAATTTGGAATCAAGACGAACCAGTACAGTTATGATTTCTCAAAACCGAAGAGAGCCGGTCCGACTTTCGGTTCTATAAACCAATAACCGCAATTAACCGGTACCGCCCGCCCATTGATGGTCCAGCTGTTGAATTCAATTGCAATCTCTACCCTTCGTACATCAAGTTCCATGATCGGCCACATGGCTCACCCTCTTAAGAGATTGCATCAAGAATCAATCTTACAACCTCACACAAAAGAATCAATTTCCCAACCACTAGACCATATATCCATATCAAAACATGTTGTGACAATTTGTCAATCAGCGATGAAGAGGAGAGGAGCAAAACCTAGGGTTTTGAAATATCTTCTTTTCAATTAACTTTTTTTAAATCTAAACCCGTTATAATTTAACCAAAATAACAAAGCGAAATTTACAGATAACCGAAAATCCAATTTCAATTTAATTTCGCTCCGTCAAGATCGATTTAATTTTTAGTTCCAGCTTCCAATTCTGATTAACCGTAAGTGAGCAACCCTAGGCCCAACAATGGGCCCAAATATAACGAAAACCCTCTTGTATTTACAATTATAAAACTAGTAAACAACATTATAACAACTATTCACACACTCAATTATTGCCTCAACAATTCAATATAGCCCACTTCGATCCATAAAAAAAAAAGATACCAATCATGGAAGACCCAAACTGGTGCTCAAAATTAGCACTACTCACAATTCCAATTCTACTTCCCCTGTTTCTGAAGCTCCTCGTTTCTTGCAAATCAAGAAAGAGGCAAAATCCACCGCCAAGCCCGCCGTCGCTGCCCGTCATCGGCCACCTCCACCTCATCAGAGAGCCGGCCCACCGCACCTTAAAGGCCCTCTCCGACAAGTACGGGAAGCTCCTCCTCCTCCGCCTCGGGACCCGGCGGGTCTTGGTGGTGTCCTCGCCCTCGGCCGTCCAAGAATGCTTCACGAAGAACGACGCCGTCTTATCGGACCGGCCCCGCATGCTGGCTGGCGACCTCCTCAACTACAACTACACCACCGTTCCCGTGGTCGACTACGGCGACCTCTGGCGGGCCCAGCGCCGCATCATGACCCACGAGCTCTTCTCCACCGCCCGGCTCGCAACTCTCGCCGCCGTCAGGGAGCGAGAAGTCGGGTTCTGGATAGACCAGATCAAGGTATATTTTTATAAAAATGACGAAATTGTCTCTAAAATTAAGAGATGAAAAAAGTCTAAAACATATATATAATCAAATTTAATAATTATATTTTTATAATTATGTTATGAAAATTTTTATTTTAAATTTTATGAACAATTTCGTCATTTTTATAAAAAAAAATTATACATTCCTTGCAAAAATAGCATATTATAAGACACATTTTTTAAGAATATGCCTTAAATTTAAGATTAAACTCGAGTTGACTACCCTAGCCTAGGGTTCGGGGACGCGAAATGGTCACTGTCAAAATAACTTGTGGTTGCATTTTGAAATGCTCAATAAGAAATTCAATATCTTCTATTTGTAAAAGTAATCAAGGTATAATTAACAAATCGCATAAATACATTATCTTGAAATGTATTTATTTCGATTATCTGTTTACTTTTGTGTTATATCGTTTTTCATATAACAAATCGATATAAGGATCATTGACTAAAATTTTGATGTGACATTGAACTTTATTTTTTTTTGGATATGCATTTATATATCTCAACGCTCGTGTAGGAATGTACTTCAACAAAAAGAAAGGTCGATCTGAAATCGAAGTTCGCGGAGCTTTCGTTTAACATAATGACGATGATGGTATTAGGGAAGAGGTACTACGGCGATGACGTGGGCGATATCGAGCACGCCAAGATGTGCAGGGAGATTATGAGGGAGGCCATTGAGATCTCCGGATCTTTGAACATCGGAGACTTTCTCCCATTCTTGCAATTCTTAGATCCACAGGGTATAAAGAAGAAGATGGTTGGGTTCATGGCCAAAATGGACGAGTTCGTCCAGAGTCTCGTCGACCAGCATCGTCAAGCTCTGTCGAGCGACCATGGACATGTTCGAAATAAGGCTGTCATTGATAATTTGATAGCTTTGCAAGAAACGGAGCCGATTCTCGAAAAGGAGGAAATTTTGAAAGGAATTTTAATGGTAAGTATCCCAGTATCTATCAGAAAGACGTGAATCATAAGACATGTGAGAATCAACATGAAGGCGCCACATAAAAACAAGCGTTCACCTTGCATGTGTTTCAACTACTGCTACATGACATCGTAATGAAAATGAATGGTAGAATAATGAAAATACATGACATAATAATGGAAACGCATGCTGATGCGTTGTCATGTGGTGCCTCCATGTTGGTTCTCACGTTCTCACCTAATTTCTCTTCTATTTGATAATTATGTTTTAGTTGTATAACATTTTTTTCGGGACAACGGGAATTGTGTGTGAATAGACATTGATAGTAGCGGGGACGGATGGATCCGCAACAACCATGGAATGGGCGATGGCGTTGCTTCTCAACCACCCTCAAGATATGGAGAAAGTTAGAGACGAAATCGACGCGAAGATCGGGCAAGGCCGGTCGTTGGAGGAACAAGACCTGCCCAAGCTAACCTATTTGCACAACGTGATCCAAGAGACGCTTCGCCTGTATCCCCCGATCCCCCTCCTCGTGCCTCGCCAGGCATCAGGGGACTGCACGGTGGGAGGATTCCACGTGGATCGCAGGACAATGGTGATTGTGAACGCGTGGGGGATACAAAGGGACCCCGAGGTGTGGGAAGACCCCGAGTGCTTTAGGCCGGAGAGGTTTGAAGGGTGGAGCGACGATGGAGACGGGGCGAGGCTCTTGTCATTTGGGGGCGGGCGGCGAGGGTGCCCCGGGGAGGCTATGGCCAACAGGGTTGTAGGGTTGGGTTTGGGGAGTTTGGTTAAGGGGTTTGAGTGGGAGAGGGTTAGTGGGGAGGGGGTGGACATGAGTGAAGGTATTGGCCTCACCATGCCAAGGCTCAATCCCTTGGAAGCTATGTGTATTTTGCGCCAATAAATGTCACACAAGGAAATAAAGAATAAAACTTGTTGGAAATAGTAGTGTATTATCTTGAATAAGTGAGACAACTATTTTATACTTTACTTTATAGCAAGAAATATTGGTCAACTATTTTATCTTTGTATTGTTAATGGCAACTTCAAAAACAAAGTGACACAAAAATAATTCTAAAAATGATTAGAAAAATTGATAATAATAATTTTCAGTGAAATTAATTAAAATGATAAAGTCAGCTATCCCTTAAAAATATTAATTTGGACGGCAAAACTATCACTTTCAAAGAGAATTAATATACATCATATGTATATACTCATTCTAACTCAAATTGTACATATCAGGTCAGACTCCACAACTAAAAGGTTAAGCTAATACTTGAGTTTAACCATTTTCTTTATACACAACTCTTTGATCTCCTATTCTTTCAGTGTAGGACTTTATATTCTGAACAGTCTCTTAAACAAAATGAGAAAGGTAACAACTTGATAATTCTTAACATTATACAATTTTTATCACAAGGGTTGTGTGCCGCCAAAAAGGAAAAACGTGAAGCCATTTGATGCGGGCCCAAAGTGACCTTGCACTTACACTTATGTCCCACATTTTAGCACCGAATTGTCTTCGTTTCGGCATTTTAGAGCTTATATTTTGATGTTTTCGACCCTTGGGGGAATTTTGACCTTTATAGGAAATGGAGCACATTTGAAGCGAATACGGGACGATGGTCGAGGAAGCCGGAAACCAAGCAACTGGATAATTCGAATAAAGCAGAGTGTCACGATCGTGACGAGCAATATCACGATCGTGACAACCAAAATCAAATAGTCCAGAGCGAGTGTCACGATCTCCGCAACGATCGTGACAAAATGGCGTGACCAAGGCAAAAATGAGCTGCCACGGACCCGTCACGATTGTGACATGATCGTGACAACGAAAAATTCCAAAGCCGTCACGATCGTGACATTGGCAAAAAATTCCAGCAGCAGCGAGCCGTCTTGAAAGGGCCATATCTTCCACTTCCGACATCCAAATGAAGACTTTCTTGAGTCTAAAATCAATAGGAAGAAGAGATCTACAACTCTTATGAAAAAAGTTTTTCCATTTGAGTACCGGAAGAGGGTTGAAATGGCGCCGGAACAGAAACTGGTCGGCCCAGGCAGTCACCCAAAAATCAGCAAATTCAAGACCCAATTTTGCCACCCAAAAAGCAGAAATGAGTATTTTATTGTTTGCAGAAAGAGAAAAGAAGGTATGGGCTCAAGACAAGTGGAGGGATTTTATTGGATAAAATATTCATGACACACCACAAAAAGAGAGAGCTCTCTCTCTCAAAAAGAAAAAAAAAGACATTCCCGTAACTCTCTCCCCCGTCTTTTTCTTCCATCTCCTCTAGCTCCCATCCTCCATTCTTCTTCCATAATAGGCCACCCAAGAACAAGATTTGGCAAATGCAAGGAGGAGGAAGAGGAGGAGGATTTCACCATCACCACACCTTGGAAGATTTTCAAGTAGCCAAGATTCATCAAGAAAGTACAAGATTGGAGGGTTTTTGAGCTCCAACCCATTTTGGGTTCTTGGGTTTGTCTAATTTCTTTCCATTTCTTGAATCTTGCATTTTTCTTGTGGGATTTTGTATAAGCACCATGGTTTTGGGCTAAAAACCCAAGACCATGGGTGCTAGACTTTGTAGGAGATTATGACTATCTAAAGTTTGATATATATTCATGTTAAGTTTATGCTTGCGAATCTACTTGTGTGAGTGTTTGATGAAAACTTGTATTGTTGTTTGTGAGAGCATGTGATGATATATGTTGGATTCTTGATGTTTGAGCATGATTTGAATATACACTTGTGAGAGCTTGTGTGTGTTTGTAGTTGTGTTAGAGTAGTAGCTCTCAACTTGTCCGAGAGGAAGAGTTGAAAGAGGATTTAAATAGATTCAAATAGTTTGAAGCAAAACTTCAACCTTTGGTTCGAAATTGGTCGCGTCTAATGCTTCCTAACATTGAATGTAACTTCCCGAGAAGGTATTTTAACGTTAGGAAATTATTAGTCCGAGAGGATAAGCATTTAAGACTTAGGCCGCTTGCATTGCTTGAATGTGACTAGTTGATAGCTTGGATTGGCATTTCGCCGTCGGTCTAGCACCCGTGGTTGCTAATTGCTTGATTTTCATTCCCCCGCTTTAATATTTTGCATCCAACTTATGGTTTCTTTAGCGTAGTTTGCTTGACTTAGTTGTTTGCGAGTAATTAGTTTCTTAATCAAAAACCCCTTAAAATTGCTTATTTACTTTTTCTTTCCCGTCAAACCTAAGAGAGAGCGCAAATCGACTAAGTAATCGACCCACAAGTTGATCCCCTAGTGTTCGACCCGGCAAAACTGGAATATAAATGTACTTGGACGATTAAAGGGCCCCTTTTGCGCGGGAGCTTTTTGGCCTTTCACCATTAAACAGTTATTGAGAGGCCGAGAGGTCGTAGTCCTTCAAATAAGGGATGCGCCTTAGGGTTGTATACAACACATGTGCTCATCCTCTGTTAATTAAATAATAATAATAATTGTTTGTCAGAGAGACAGGGTGAGGTTGGAGACGTTCATGAGCTCTCCACTCTCAGTCATTTGCTCTGAAGGTACCAAAAAGAAAAGTCATAACTATTGGAGAATTTTATATAAGTAGTTCAACTAAAAATTTGAATGCATGAAATAGATAAGTCGTAACAAAACTAGTAACTAGGAGTTTTTCTGACAATGCTCTTGAAAACTCTCGATCCGAAATATTTAAGCCTCAATCCAATTCTATCAAATCAAATACGCAAATCTCACACCCAAATACAAAAGTTAATCTCCTCCAAAATTTTCATCAAAAACTCGATATATACATTTTAATTTCTCCTCTTTTCTCTTTTCTTGGGCAACTCCTCAACAAGAAGAAGCAAGCGCATCCTCTCCTTTAGCTGCTCTCGGTTTCTCTCTCAAAATTGCAGTTCCTTGTTTTTGTCCGAGGTGAGGCAGCTCTTGGTCTCACGTGAGCAACAACACACCAGCAGGTCTCTAGCTCCGGCCATTTCTATCATTTACCATTCCTAATGCGCTAAATTGGCTGGGCCCAGAAATCAGTCCTCTTCTCTACATCTTAAGTTTTCCTCCAACATCTCAAAACTAGTGGAAAAGAGAAATAAAATGAAAAATCACGATGCTTTGCATATCCATTGCATTGTGTTTCTTATAAATACAGAACAATATTCACCAATACATTGTTACTTTGTTAGGCTACCATAAACATTTGTGTGATCTATCAATATCATGATCAATTGATTGATCACAAATGGACAAATATATTGTGACCTATCAGTTACTATGAATTTAAAATGATCAGTGTTAAGTTTGCCACATAAGAATCAAAAATGCAAATTCTGTTTTGTGCTTGCTGGTGTAACTAATCTACCAGAAAATTTCATAATTAACCATCACTAATGGCTTTGAAAACAATAACAATAAGTTGATACACTTGAACTATCTATTCACCAAAGACACTAATTTTATCTGAAATATAGCCTAAAACAAGATTATCTAAAACATATAATTAATGTAGAGCTAGCAAAATTGCACCAAAGAACTCTAACAAATATAAACAGCATAAGTGAAAGTAATATGATCTTAATTTGTATATCAAACACATGAATCTAATGTTGAAATGAACCGACTCCAAATAAAAAAACTAACGAACTTTGCATATTATATAAGTAATGCATAGACAATTGCATATAATATAAGTTCGGTTGAGCTTAAACCAAACTCGAGCCAAATAGAATTTTATAAGCTAATCCTTGAGAAAATTAAACTCAAATTACTTGGTTGTTACATCCTCCTAACGGAAACAACTCGAATTTATTTAAAATAAATTAAAATGTTCAGCAAAAGAACAGATTTTAAACATAATCAAGACTCGGGCCCTGTTATTAATACTTAGAGCATCTCCAATGTTGCTCCATACACTTCAAATAATGTATGAAGTGATTTACATTGGAATTATAACAGAGAGTCACTTTTTCATATTTAACTTACCTGCTCTCTCCATTTGGACTACATATATTATTTTATTAATATTTTACTATTCAATTACAAAAGGTTTTGTATGAGAGAGAATATAGTGAGATTAAGTATATTAAAAAATAATAAAGTAACTCCCTACTATAGAGAGTGATCTAGGAGCCCCCATTAGAGGTCCATTTTTTTTTTTCATTTTCCATATAATAGCTTTTTAGCTATGGATACACATTGGAGATGTTTTTAATATTGCTAATATTGATATAAGAAATTTGTCCAATCGTATTGGAACCACCACAGCAAAATGCTACAAACTCCAAACATTTTTTTTAATCTATTGCTTAAGAGCTTTGTATGGAAGAGAACCTATAATACCCAAACCAGGTAGATGGAGAATAGGAGAAGGGATTTTTATACCCATCAATTAGATGTCAATTGCGATTCATGTATAAAGGAAAACACACACATATATATATACTCGTCAAGTTCATGCTTACAGGTAAGTTTCATGTTTCGTGCAGTGCAGTGTACATGATTCTGTCGAAAGGCTTATGAGTAAGTTTCAAGCTTGTTCGGTGAAGTGTACGTACATGCTTATGCCGCAGGATTTTAGTAAGTTTCAAGTTCGTGCAGTGAAATGTACATGTTTTAGCCGCGGGGTTATAGCGAGTTTCAAGTTGGTGCATTGTACATATTTATGTCCACCTAAAAAATATAGTTCAAATATAATTAGAAGTACCACAAACATAACTACATGATTCACATTTTAGGCCGATAATGTCTTATTAACACTTTCTGTTTTATACCTTAAAAATCGTAAAGTCGACACTTCCGGATGTACCATATATGCATATGACTTCATCCTAATTTTGTTGGTATATCATATAGCATATGAACATGATGATGATAAAACCTTATTTACTTTTTCGTTTAACAATTTACCTTATTTTTTCTTAACTTTTTCTAATATATCTAAATTTCACCATGTTTTCAACTCTGAAAACAAAACTACGCTCTTCAATTAAATCAAGCAAAACACAATTTTAAGTTTTCCTCCAATACCTCAAAATCAGTGAAAAGAGAAATAAGATACAAATAAGGAAATCATGATGTTTTGAAAGGTAAATAGATTATCTTTTGAATATCCATTTCATTGCCTTTCTTGTAAATACATAACAAGTTGCCAATACATTGTTAGGCAACAAGAAACATTTGAGTGATCTATCAACATCATGATCAATTCATGACAAAGGGACAAATATATTGTGATCAATCAGTTACTATATGAAGTTAAAATGATCAAAGTTCATTTTGGCACACATGAAACAAAATGCAAACTCTATTTTCTGTTTGCTGTTGTAACTAATCTATCATGAAACTTCACAATGGCCTGAAAATAGTAACAATAAGTTGATACACTTGGAATTAGCTTTCACCAAAAACACAACTCTATCTGAAATATAGCCTAAAACCAAGATTCACTAACTCTATAATGTATAGTTAACAAAATTTCATCAAACCAGTCTACAAAATATAAACAGCACAAGTCTACAAAAAATTCATCCTTATATTGCAGCTCATTTGATTATGCAGATTTTGTTGAAGTTTTGGGACTTCCATGGTCTGAATGTCTGAACAGCGGACAGTATCTGTGGCGGCAAATGATTTTGACGAGGACAGTTGTAGTTGCGGTCAGGAAAACTAAACTTGCCATCCAAAGCGGAAAGAAGACATTCTTGCCCTTGAACTCGAGCATATAAGCCCACATCAACCAATGGATTTGAGCTCCAATCCACAAGAGAATACAAAATGCGCCTTCCCACTTAAGCTTAATATTGCTCCATGGCAGTATCAGAGGCAACAAGCAAAAGAACCACACAAAGTATTGTGCTGTTATTACCTGTCAAAGTAAAATCATTAACACCCATATAAATCAAATGTTAAAATGAATTCATTCCAAATAAAAAAAAATAGCCAACTTTTCATTATATAAGTAATGCATAGACAATAGACATGGATTATTGTGAAGAGTTCATAACTAAAATGATTAGAGAAGTTTTGCCTTGATTTCCTCACTTATCCTCATATTCTACCATTATGGACTAACCCATTAAGAGGATATTCTTGATTTTCATGCATAATTAACTTGCTAAGAATAAAAGTGACACTCATTTTGAGAAGTATAGATAACAAAATTTCATTTTGGAACAGATGGAATATGTAATTGAGCTTGATTTTGATTTTCATTCCCTTGTCCTAACTCCTAACTGTGTCAAAAGCATGTGTTGATTACCAATTTTTCAAAATGGTAATTAAAATAAGATGATACAAGGGATTGAGAACGAACATAGAGATCACATATACTTTGCATCTCCCCTCGTTTACACACAAAAGAGGAGTTGATTCCCATTCTCATTCCCAAATGCAACATTAGTTTAATTTCAAATTACAAAGTTGACAATCAGGGTTACTAAGGTTGCCTATTTAGGATTTCCTAATTTGGTTTAGTAGATACTTTCCTAGTTGTAATGTGTATTCCCTATATAAAGGGTTGCTCTCATTGTATTATGAACAACAACAATCATCAATAAAGCTTGAGATTGACAAAAGTAAATACGAGGTGAAGAGAAGTAATGATATGTAAGCAAACCTTATTGAATGCTACAAACGCAACCGTCTGCACAAAAAAGCAGAACGGAAGATCTTTAGCAAAGCAGATGATGAGAACTAGCTGAACTACAAACTGAGGCAAAAACGAGATAAGTTTTTCCACCACTGAGATCTGCTGTCCATAGTTGAGATATATGTGATAGAAATAGATTGAAAAGTTGTGCCTGGGATCTGTACGAGTGAGATGGTAAAGCAAAGCCTCATTCAAGAACTCCCAGCCATACAAATGGAAGAAAAGGGCAGTACAAAATATGAAAACAGCCGCAGAAACCATCCCAAACATGATTCTGTCCCTTGTAAATATGTTTTCCAAGGAAATCCATATATCACAACAATCATCCATTTCCTTATCCTTTTTTAGTGCTTTTCTTTTATCAGAACCCCAATTGCTAAGTAAAGTCTTTTGGCCGGGTCGGAAAATACGCGAATCAAGCAGCAGGATTATGGGGAGTGCATATATAATAGGATAGATTCTAAAATGGACAACAAGCCCATACCAAAAAGCAGCTTGGAAAACATTACCTGTAAAACAGAAACAAATAGCAATGTAAGAATGAGGCATAAATAGTTAGATACAAGGAAGGCGTGGTAATTAAGATTTATGAAGTGCTTCAAAAAATAATTGCCTTACATTACATACAACTACATTCTATTCTGTGGTTATGGTAAAAGGAAACATAGTAGATTCTTCATATCCCCGCCAATATTCACCATTGCCTCTAGTCTACCCTTACTCTTCAAGTAATTACATAGCGTCACTTTTGTAATTTTATGAGAAACCACAAAGAATAATTGTCACCAAATGAATCGATAAAGAGGTTCGCTATACCCTATCTTATCCCAAGCAACTTCCTAAAAATCAATAAATTTTCACTTAAAATAGGCTGCACGATGATCATGTAATCCTGCAAAGCAAATAAATATGTGGCCGTAAAATGCATTATAGATTATTGCTGACCATAATATCATTTACAGCCACTATTATATAATAGAAGTTTTGAGTTGCCTAGGTTCCTAATCTACAAAAGGATCATTTGTGGAAAATATAAGCATTTCAATAACTAAAAGTTCATTTAATCACACTTGTCCAAGATTTTGCTAGTAGGGTTTGATGTGCTTCTTTATCTTCAAGAAATAGTGTTTATACCACAGAAAGAAGTTTTTTTTACAGCAATAATTTAAATAGACATGCCGCTGGCATGGGTATACCACATAAAGAAGTAAATTAAGATTTCCATCAGTCTAGATTTTAGCCACCAATACACAATTTTGAGGTTAACAGTCTGAAAAGGAAGAGAATAGGAAACCCTGAAATGGTGTTTATTTGAAAGAGTTACGTGGAAACAAACGTCATACCATTCATGAGGCAGATAATGATCCACAAAATCATGGCACAAACAATGGGCTCACAGTTCCCACGGGTTCCAATGGTGAAGGTAAATGGATTAAAGAGCCATGCTATTACGGAATAGGTACACAGATTTTGAGGCACCTTGCGTTGCTGCAAGATGTTGCGAATAAATAAACCCGCGAGTAAATCTGCAAAGTAAATTTGTTTCATAAATAATAGAGTGCAAAGTCATGTCCTGACTGATCAAAAGTATGGAATAAAAAGGAATTGTGCAATCTAAGGACATATCAAATTTCAACTAGCATTGTTATCATAAATTAAATTAGGTTTCAAAAAGAATTATGGAGAATTATCTTCGCTGCATAAAGTTCGCGGTAATTGATCGGACTAAAGAAAAAAACAAAATGAAGTTCACACAATGCATCCAATTAACAAAATAAGGAAAATGATACATCATATGTTTTTGCTAAAAAGCTCTCTATCATTTTGCTAAACAGAAAAGGCTGTAGATGTATGTAAGAGTTCAAATGAAACTTTGATCATAAAACCAACATCTTCGAGTCTTGACATGTATATGAGACAGCAAATCCATGCAAGCTCTTAGCCAACACATAATCAATCACAATAACCACACAAGCTATGCACAAATTTTACAAATGCAGAAAGTACATTAACAATCTAAGAATAAATCAACAAACTTCCACACCTGAAGCTGAGAAAAGAAATTTCCCCCAAGAGCGATGAATGAATGAATTTGGGACGAGCAAAAACGCTAGCAAAGGAGAATATCGATAAGTGGTTCTTTTATAAGGCGACTCTCCCGACACTACCAAAGAAGCAGCATCAGAAAAAACAAGATAGTCGACATCCGTGTACCTAACCTCCATATGAGTATCTTGCCATTCTCCATAGATGATTAGAACGACTCTAAAAAGTGCGGAGAATAGAAGCAATGAACGGATATCTATTTGTATCATTGCTAATAGGCAAGAAATTTAAATACAATCTCGTCCAAACTTTATTTCAAGCAATAGGATCCATACTATCACCGCAAGGATTTCAAAATCCAACACCTAGAACACATCTGCCAATTACTCAACAATGACGTGGATCAAGGTTCAGCCACTTATACTGTTAAAGCCATCCCGTCTCCTACATAAATAAGTATCAAATACGTAAAGTTAGCTTGATTTATTGTGGAAGCACATTGTAGCCTATGAAAAATTCAACTGGTACAAGGTATTTCAACAACACCAAAATTGCAATTTAAAAATAAAATGACAAGTATAAACGTTTATTTTCAAAAGTTCCATACCATTGCAGGGTAATTTAATGCATATATTCATCAAACAAAACCATTCTTGTAAAGTATATAGTTGTGAATCACAAAATTGTATCCAAGAGAAAGTGGAAAACAATCAAGAACATTTCATGTAAAAGGAAACCCAAAATTAGATAGATAATACTTAATTACTTATGCAACTAAACCCAAAAAAAATCATACCTTTGGAGATCATGAACAATAAGCAAACTAAAAACACAACAAAAACCTTGAAAATGAATCAAATAGGGAAAAAGCATACAAATTTATAGAACAAGTAAAGTCAGTGATTAACAGAAAGACTGAGAATTAGAAGCAGAACCCACCTCAGCTTTGATGTACAAGAGAGGTTGAAGAGTGTGTGCATTGGAGCTCAGCAAAGCAAAATTTGTTGGGTTCACATCATTTTGGCGATTCAAAATCACAAAAACTACCAAAAATTGAAGGCGTGAGGCAGAGAGATGAGAAACTGAGAGACAGTGAGAGAGACGAGAAAGTTCATTGACGGCGAGAGGAACAAGAAGAATAATCACGTGAGAGTCACGTGCTCCAATTAGCAGATTTTATATTTTTGAGAAACATATTAGCAGATTAACAATGATGATTTTATTTTTATACGTGTAATTCACGTAACTTTTGTTAAATCAAACAAAATTAGAATTAGAATTAGAGAGGCATTTAAGGATATTTTAAATTTTTATTTGATAATTTTGTTCTGTTTAACTATATAACAAAATAAAATTCGAGGTTTTTAGATTTTTTTTAAATAATGTGTATAGTTAAATGTGAATTATGGGGCACAATTAAATTATGGACAAAAATTATTTATTCTAACGTTAGTGTTAATGTGTTATTAACCACTTTTAAATCTACAAAAATGAACAGAATATTTAATTAAGTGGTCTCTACACTCTAAAATAAAACTTATTCTAAGATATAAACAAGAGGAAAGTGAATACATTAGTCTATACAATTACTTAGTAGCTCCGTTTTTGGGTATGTTTTGCTTTCGTGGTGTTAATTTTCTTAACTTCTATACTCATTGGATGATTATAAATTCATTCTTTTTGAACAATAGGTTAAGTGTAAATGATTTTTAATGCATAATCTCTATATTTATTTTTCCTTGTTTTTCCAATAAGATTAAGGTTAGATAAAGATATATAGCAATGTATAAAAAAAAGCTCAAGTAACAAGTAAAGATATATTTAAAAAGAAGAAATGGTTCATTGCATTTAATTAAGATACAAAACTTTCTTTAATTTTTTCGTTGGTGTTCTTTGCATCTTTCTCATCCACCTTATCAATCGACACAGTAATTGAGATTTGTAGCATGAAAATATGAGTAGTACGAACTAGATTTTAATTTAGTTGTTTCAGTTCTCCTCATGTTCGACTATGGTTTAGAATATTTAAATTTTATATATTTTCACTATTTATTTTAGATATATCTATACACATTGACTCAGTATTGATTATGAAAAGCATTTTAAATTATTCTCCAATATCTCAAAATTGGTGTATAGGAAAATAAGAAAAAAATGAAAAGTCTACCAGGGTTCTTATTAAGAGTACATTATTTTCATATATCCATTTCATTTCTTTACTTATAAATAACCGAACCAAGAAATATTTGCGTGATCTATTCGTTAGTATCATTATCATCTGATGACAATGGGAGAAATATAATGTGATCCATTAGTTCTTTACATGAATTGAAAATGCAAAATCTGTTATGTTTCTGGTGAATAATGTTGTTAGGGTACCATTTATGTTCACTAATTTTAATAATATTTATGAGTTTGAGCTTTTAAATAATTTTGGGTTTGATGTTATGTTATAGACTGATCTATTTTAGACGTGATTTCTATATGTCATTTGTTTTGAATGTGACCTCCAAAAGTAATACTAATCAATAAAATTGTTTAAGATTCGGTTGTGAGTCAGTTTGGTTCCACTTTAACCGAACTGATCAAATTGGATATAAGAAAATCAAAATCAAAATTGAGCCGAGAAAATTCAATTTGGTTTGGTTTTAAGCATGTAAATTTTTGATTCAGTTATGAAATGAATTTCTCATATTTCTCATAATTGTTGATCTTCCGATTAATTTTGATTTATTTATGTTTCAAGTCAAACCAGCTGAAGGGGTATTTTCGTCTTTTTTGAAAAAAAATTAGATTTCCGTCCAAATTTTTAGGTTTCCATCCAATTTCTAACGGAATTGTAAAAAAAATACAATTAGCGTGTTTTAATTTGAACTTTTTATTGTAGCTGTGACAAACTGTAAAACGCACAGTGTAGTATGGGAAAACTGTAATTAACCCTATTTTAAATCGTTTTAACTTATTATTTAACTTATCGGTTTTCAACTAGATTTACTTTGAACTGATTTTCATGAAACTCACATTTTGGCCGATTTTAACTTATTAATAGCCTTCTTTTTTTGTTTGCTCGACATTTTTAGGCTCAATTATAACAATGATCGATGACTTAGAATGAGTTATGTGTCCAAATTGATCAGTTTTCAGTTTGGTTCAATTTCTTATCACTTCTCATTTTATAAATAAAAACTAAGCTATAAATTTCGGTTCGATTCGATTTTAAACCAAACCAAATCAATTTTTTTTCAATTTGAATCAATTCAGTTTAGTTTGGTCGTTTTGGTTACTTTTTAACACCCCTACTAATCAGTTATTCAAAACTAAACTCATCAAAAATAAATATTATGTTTTGGGGACTATAGAATAATAAAAAGAGAAATCATACTAAATTGGACATTCCATATTGAGAAGGAGATACAAAATTTCATTCCAATTATATTTGAGTCACACGACGTGTTAGTAGAAGAACACAAGGATGGCAAAAGAAATCAAACCTGACGAGAACCCGAACCAATCAAAATGGGTGAAAACTGAAAAATTTCATGTTCAGTCTGGGTCCTGGGCGTTTTGAACGAATTATTGATCAGGTGCGGGTTAACATACATCCAATCCGATCTCAAACCGAACCCGTGTGAATTAATTTTTTTTTTAAAAATATCCCTAATTTCTTATATCAAAATACTAAAAGATTTTAAAATCCTAAAGTAAAAAAAGAATGGATAATTTCACACACACACCCTAGAATAGACAGATGCTCGCATAACACTCAAAGAATTATTCTCTCACAAACACCCTTTTAATTTGGCATTTTCCGTTAAGTTTTATCAAGAATTATAAAATTTTGAGTTTAAAAAGACTAAAATGTCTTTGGTTTTGCTTTAAATTTATAAGAGGTACCATTAAATTAGAACGGTCTCTACACTCTAAAATAAAACTTATTCTAAAATATAAATAAGTGTATGGTCAAGACATTAATAATCCATAGATGTGTAAGAGTACTCCATTTGGAGAATATGGATTTATTTATCGGATTAAATAATAAGTCAATGTAATTAATTTGTTAGCTCAGTTTTTGTATATGTTTGACTTTTGTGATGTTAATTTTTAACTTTTATAATCATCAGAAATGTTATGTTTCATAGTTATGGACATACATTTTAAATTGCATTCTCCCGTGACAAACGTAAATGAGTTTTTAAGACATAATCTATATTTATTTCTCCTTGTATTTTGATAAGATTAAGGGAAAATAAGAGAACAATCTGAAGAAAAATAATTTCAAATAACAACTAAACAATAAATTCAAAAAAAACGATGGTTCATCAAGACTAAGATATAAAACATAAGATTAATGTAAAGTATTTGACAATAATATTAATTGCAAATGACTCATTGTAATAATTTAATATTGACAATTAGTTAGCTCCACCTTTCAACCTTATATATAATATATCTTTATCAAATTCACAAATGCATTAGTTTGTGGAGGGCCAAAGGCGCTAGAGTGTTCATCACTTGCATATCAACTTCACTGTGTTGGGAGGCATCATGCGAGCGTACATTCCATGCTTAAATCATCAGGACCTTCTTCATCTTTCAAATTATTGTTCATTGCCGGAGACTTGTCAACTTACTAATCTCAACCGCTAACATTTCTAGCGTTGAAGTATAAGCAATATGGAGTTGTATTTGATCATTTTAATGCTCCTGTCTTTCGACTCTTGTTTGAATTATTTAAAATTTATATCCTTAATTTCACTATTTATTTTGATTCTGCCATTACATTTTTAATATTTATTTTTTATCTATCTCATTTTTTTTCTATCAAAATCCATCTAAGCCAATGTTGACTGAAAAAACATTTTAAATTATCCTCCAATATCTCAAAATCGGTGTGTAGAAAAATAAGATAAAATGAAAAGTCTAAGTAACATATACAAGGGTTCTGATTATGAGTAAATGCATTATTTTCATATATCCATTTCATTGCTTTCCTTATAAATAACCGAACAAGTTACAATACATTTCAGGGCAACAAGAAAGAAATATTTGCGTGATCTATGTAGTAGTATATACCATTATTATCTGATGACAAAGGGAGAAATATATTGTGATCTATTAGTTCCTTATATGAATTTAAAATGCAAATTACGATTTGTTTTCGGTGAATAATGTTGTTAGAGTAACAATTTAAACATTGGTTTACGAGTTTGAATTTTTAAATAAATTAAGTTTTTGACATAGTATTATACCTTCATCTGTTTTGGATGTGTCATTTGTTTTGAATGTAACCTCCAAAAATATTAGTAACAAGTAAAGTTGTTCAAGATTCGGTATTGAGTCAGTTTGATTCAAACCGAACCGATCAATTTGGTTTTGAGAAGATAAAAAATGAAACCGAGCCAATGAAATTCAGTTCGGTAATTTTGAGCATGTCAATTTTTGTTCCGATTTGTTATTAACTGAATTTTATGAAATTCTCACATTTTATACTATAATTTACTTTGAACTGATTTTTACGAAATTCTCACATTATCATCGTTTATTGTTTGCTCAATATTTTAGACTAAATTAATAAAGATCAATAATTTAAAATGAACCATGTGTTTAAATTGATTGTTTTTTTTAATTCGGTTCAATTTTTTACGAGTTCTTATTGTATGAACTAAAATTGAACCACGAGTTTTGATTTGATTCGATTTTGAACCGAATCAAATCAATTTATCTCATGACTCTCTTATTCTCGGTGTGGATCGATTCAGTTTGGTTATTTTTCAACACCCTTTCTCATCATTCGTTCAAAAGCAAACTCATCAAAAATAAATATCATGCTTTGGGGCCATAGAATAGGAAAAAGGTAAATCATCCCAAATCCAACGGCGCAACATGTTAGTAGAAGAGTACAATTAATGTTACTCCAAAGTCCAAACCAAACACTTGTCGAGTGTTGACTAATGAACACATGCAGAGGCACACGTGCCAAGAGACTCACAACACGTGCGAGGTCATGCATCGCTACGCGTTGCTCCAAGAGACAAAACGGGCGGTTTGGGCCCAACATAAAAGGCCCACAAAGCAGAGAAGAGAAACAGAGAGAGGGAGAGAAATGGAGCGTCACGAGAGGGTGAAGGCGACGGAGCACGGCGGCGTGATAGGCACGTGGAAGAAGAAGCACACTCAGCTCTTCGCCGGAGCCACGCGCCACCCTTTTATCCTCTCCATTCGCGACGGCACCGTCGATCTCTCCTCCTTCAAGCGCTGGCTCGTAATTTTCACTCTTACCTTTCTCCTTTTGGGTTTTTGCAATTCAGTCATTAAATTAGGGTTGTGCATGCTAATACTTAAACCTTAAAATTATTATTACTCTAAAAAGGTTTTATTCGCATCCAACTTCAACCCTCCAAAAATTACCCAAATGTCAAATAAAATAAAATGAAACAGTCCCAATACTATAGGGACTTTCCTATTTGAGGACTCACTTAGTCACTTTAGAAGGGGCTAAAAATATTACACCAAATGTGAAATAAAAAATAAAATAAAAATTATCACTATACTCAATACGGTTACAAAAAATATGTTAAATTTGGAAAGTATCCAAAATGGGATGATAAAATCATAAAAGGGATGCAAATGGGGTTGAATTTGAGTCCGAAGGTAATGAGGAGTTAAGTGGTAATATTGAGGCCTAAGAATCACAAGTTTGGTGTTTTCTTGAGTCATCATAACACAGTCGAGTCTAAATCTTATTTTGCCGATAAAAAAAATCTTGTTCTCATTTAGGGATTCCCTTTCCAACCTGTTGTGTTAAATTATGAATATCTGGTGGTTTGAGAAATTTTGCATCTATAGGATGGCAATAGAAGAATTTAGTGATCTCATTTCCTATGTATTGCATTGGAGATATCGGGTTTTTGCCTCTCGGCTCTTGACGAGGGCGGATTTGGTCATCCCCTCCCTTATGGATTGAATTAGGAATATCGGGTTTTTGATGGCTTGGGAAATTTACCCCTTTATAGAATGTCAATGGTTTCGTTTGTCATTCCCAATTTCAGGGGCTGTCATTCATTTCGTTTGTTAATTGTTTCCTTTTCTTTATCAATATGGTGAAACAAAATGCAGGGGCAGGATTACATATTTGTGAAAGCATTTGTGCCCTTTGTAGCAAGTGTCTTGGTGAAAGCTTGCAAGGAGGAGTCATCGTCTCGTGGCGATATGGAAGTGCTATTGGGAGGAATGGCTTCTCTAAACGACGAGATTTCATGGTTCAAGAAGGAAGCCTCCAAGTGGGGCGTTCAGCTGTCCACCGCCCTTCCCCAAAAGCCCAACCAGAAATATTGCAGGTATCATATCATATGGCATTGCATATTGTGTTTCTCAGAATTTGAAAATATACCTTAAAGCGGGTTGCATTGTATTATTTGAGGTTGGTGGAGAGCTTAATGGGAGCGGAAGTTGACTACACAGTGGCCATGGCGGCGTTATGGGCGATAGAAGTAGTGTACCAAGAGAGCTTTGCGGCGTGCCTGGAGGAAGGAAGCAAGACTCCGGCGGAGCTGAAGGAGGCGTGCCAGAGATGGGGCAATGAAGGTTTCGGCGAGTATTGCCGGACCCTGGAGGAGATCGCCAACCGGCGTTTAGCGGAGGCCTCTGATGATGTGATCAGCAAAGCTGAGGCCACACTGTTGAGTATCCTCCAGCATGAGGTTGACTTCTGGAACATGAGCCAGGGTGTGTATGAGTGAGTGGTGTGATAATATGCACTTGTGTTTGTATACTAGAATCAGTCAGAGATGATAGTAGTAACAGTAAAATAATATATGATATGCTGCTATACATTTCCAGTTTTACAATCAACTCATGTGGTTTATGTTATATGGATTATTGGATGAGAGTTGATGAGTCAAAATACTCTAAAATCGGGATGTTATATTAACAGGGAGACAAAATACTCTGAAGTTGATTGAAGTCTAATATATATGGTTTTGATCATGATGAGATAGAGATCACGAAATGTGCCCCAAACCCAAATTGTTGCAGTCCTTAGAGACGTGAATATGTTTACATGCTTACAAGTTTATATAACAGTTTTGACCTAAATTGAGCTTTATAAAGTTTGTATTCTTATATTTTACGGAAGACCTCTGTTGGCGCAAGTGGTTCAGCTCGCCTCGACTATGGCCTGGTTCGAGTCTAGAAAGTGCTTCGTGGAGTTTTTGGTGAGGTAGTAGTATGGGAGGTGCTTCGTGAAGTTTTTGGTGGAGTAGTAGTATAGGATGGGTGGGTTAGGTTATTTGGGTTGGGCCCGGGTGTGTGAGGGATAAAGGCAAGTCAAGTGGTGGCTCAATCACTAAAAAAATATTCTTATATTTTACATTAAATAGTAGTTTTGTTCCAAAAAACCAAGTAGAAAGCTTTTTTTTGAAGAAACCGAATTTTATTTAGGAAATACAACTAACCTGGCATCAAGCCGGACAGCTGAATCTATAGTTGGTGGGACAGATCCCTCACCATAATCCCAGCTACTATTAGTTAAAGCGTACTTGGCCAATTCGTGAACCACTTTATTATAGGTTCTACGAGCAAAAGTTCTCACCCCTGGAGCAGAAAGGATACGTTGCAATCTTGAATGATACCCCCGAACATATTTCTCTTTTGGTTCGGTTGTCGGATACTATCCATCACCCGAATGCAATCTGATTTTAGTGTCACTTCGTTCTAATTGTTCCCTTTTGCCCATGATAACGCTTCTCTGACTCCTACGGCCTCCACCTCTTCGAAATGGAGATGCCCCGTAAACCGTCTTGAGAGAGCTCTCACAATATGCCCTTCAGAGTCCCTACAGACCAGTCTTATGTTCCATAACCCCTTCTCCGCATCTACTCCCCCATCCACGTTTGTGTAGTATACATTTTTTATAATTAATAAGTCAATCTTTTTGTTGTGTGATTTTTGATTTTATACATGTCAAACTGTGAGTTCATATATTCTCATACTCATACTAGGACGTGTTTTCTATAAGTGAATTTATAATTAGTTATTATCTTACTGGGATCATATTATTACTGGGCTTATTGAGATCCAAGGTCAATCGACTCTCTGATGTCACATAAATCAAATTTAAAATGATATCACATAAAACAAATTAAAAATAAGAGTGACTACATTAAAAAGGGGCAAATTTGACAAACACACAATTAACTTTACTCTTTTTGAATAAAATCATGTTAACAGAAAAATGTGAAATTTTATCCCATTTAAATTTTTTTACACTACGTGATGCTGAACAGGTGGAGTTGCACAACTTTGGAGGAATCATTAGTGAATGATGTTGCGTACTACCCACTATCGGAACATGTGTTCTTTGTTTTACTAGTAATCAAATGGCTCACGAATTGGTCATGTTTGCTTTAACTAACAGTAGTTGTGATTATGGCGAGGGGTCTGTCCCACCAACTGTAACTTCAGCTGTCCGGCTTGATGCCAGCTTAGTTGTTAATTAATAAAATTCGTTTTTACCTTAAAAAAAAACTAAAGCCAATGTTATAAGTCACCGTTAGACTCGCTACTTCTTCTCTCTCATTGGTATAGAAGCTCGAGAGTTGCAAGAGAGCAATTTTCAAAGAGGAAGTTGACTTTGAAATAACCAAATACCTTTCAAACTTATAAAGTATTGTCAAGACCATTGTCTTTGAGAAATTTAAAGTCTTTCTATAAAGATATAGATTTTATCAACAACTTAATATCACCCTCAATTTTACTTCACATTGTCATATAATCTCATGAAATCAAATCAACACCCATCATTTAATACCCAAACACTAAAATTACTATAAACTTTAATTTTTCAATAAAAGAATTTCGCAAACATATCAAACAAATAAATACATTCCCAAAAAAACAAACGAATAACATTAAGAAAACAAATTCATTTCTTTCTAAATAATCATTCATCGTTCTCATGTCTCTTCCCAAACTCAAGTAATTTTCTCTAAATAATCATTTATTGTCAGCATGTCTGTTCTTCACTCCAACAAGTCAACAAAAAAAATTTTACACTCCAAATTCTACTAAAATTTTCAATCCCACCGCTTGTTGTTGTTTATAGCCATTTTGCGTCACCATTGCTTAGGAAAAGTCTGGCTGATAAATTATGAAATTCTACCGTTAATCTTTACAATAGAGAAATGACTTAATCATAAAATTATTTTTTAAATATTAATTTCATTTTTCATGATGAACAATTTTAACGATATTAGAAACCGTGACTTCAGCGAGTTCTTTTTACGAAATCTCCCATATTTATTTCTCAATAATTATTTTTCAAGAATATTTCAGTAACTATATTCATTGTTCACACTCATTAATACTAACTAATTTGAAAATTTGAAATTAGCCCAACATTAATTCCGCATCTAGTATCAACTATCAAGTTCAACATTATGAATTTGTGTTTTTAAAATTGGAAAATATAAATGATAGATTCAAATCCATAATTAATGGTAATTAAAATTTTGAGCAACATATATGGGAATAAAACCAAGGTAAAAGACAATATCTAGCCCAATCACATCCACAGATCCAACTACTTAACTTAACGCTGCACCGTCACTCTAATCTCGTGGGCCCCACCCTCTCCCTCGCTTCTCCCAATAAAAACACTCAGTCTCTTCTCTGCATTCACACCACCGCACTCCCAAAATGTCCGATCACGACTCCGTCTCCGCCGCCGCCGGCGACCCATCGCCATCGCCATCGCCGCCGCCGAGGAAGCCTAGCGACGCCGCGTTCAGCATTTGGCCCCCGACGCAGCGCACGCGCGACGCCGTGATCTGCCGCCTGGTGGAGACCCTCTCCGCCCCCTCCGTCGTCTCCAAGCGCTACGGCACCGTCGCGCCTGAGGAGGCCGATCCGGTGGCGCGCCTCATCGAGGAGGAGGCCTTCGCCGCCGCGGGGTCCTCCTCCGCCGCCGAGGACGACGGCATCGCCGTCCTCCAGGTGTACTCCCGCGAGATCAGCCGCCGCATGCTCGAGGCGGTCAAGGCCAGGGCCGCCCCTCGCGCCGCCGCGGATTCGCCGGCCGAGGCCGCCCCTGCCTGTGAGGACGCTCAATCTGAATCTTGATTTTTTGAAAATAGGGTTTCGGATTCGTATGCTTGTGTTTTTACGCTGTTCCGAGCTACAATGTTTATTGCCAGATGATTTTTATATTACTACTATTATCATATCTTTGGTGCTTCAAAATTGGGGTTTTTTGGTTCTGGTTGAGTTCTGGATTGGTGTGTAATGATGATCCTGCCTCTTTTGATCCGTGATTTGTTAATTATTGATGCAAAGTTGTCATTTTTAAAATGCATGGATACTGAACCAATTACCAACTGCTTTGTATAATGGTTTCCCCCATATTATTATATTTCCAATTGTGACTTTATGTGTTTTCATTTCAGCATTACTAAATTCTTCCACTTCCCTGTAAAATCTAGTTTTGGGGAAATTTGCTGTATTTTGTTAAGAAAGCTTGAGGGATTGGCAATTGCTTCTAAGTTTTGCTTTACTTTTGTTTGTGAGGTGCTACCTATATGGTATGATGTAGAAGTAAACTTTAAGTTACTTGGAGTGTACAACATTGTCTAACCTTGGTGGATAGGTACACATATTGGACAATAACTCTGTGAATACTTTCTTTAGTTTGGTTAATTGGGTATATGAAAGTGCTTATGTAATGAATCATTGAGCAAGTTGCATCGTGTGTTTAAAGATTATACATGTAAACTTAATGGAGTGCCGCACTTTGTGCTTTTAGTGTAGCCATTTCAGCTAAGTTTGTGAAAATGCCTGTTCTACTTTCCTTAACTTGTCGAAGCTTAAAGAGAAGCAGGTTCTGTATCCATTTATTATGAGGCAGGGAAAGTTGACAGAAATGGAATATTTTTGGTAGCTCAACTGGAACTCAAAATGTATCAAACATAGGGTACAATAGAAACAAAAAGGAAATGGACCGTTGTATGAAGTACGAAATGAGCACCGGCTTACTGGTTCAAGTAATATTGTGTTTTGTTTCCTGATGTTCTTCCCATCTTGGTCTCTTTCGTGTTTTTGTTTGATCTCTTGAGTCTTATAACTCGTCCATATAGATGCCCTGGTACTTGTTCTCCTCAACTACAGTATAATGCTAGATCCTGCTCAATAATATTCAAGTTAGTAGAGGGTGTAATGAAGATATTGGTTCCTTTGTTGATAGTAAGCAAAGGATGAAGATAAGTAGAAGTTTCTATGGAAAAAGTGATTACTGGGTCTCAGAGGTGTGAATTTATGTTATCTTAATGTTTTAATACTAAATACTGTCAAGCATGTTTTCCCCATTTATATACAGTTTTCTGATATACAGTAGGTATATCTGATTCTTATACTTTACACATTTATGCTTAACTTTTCCTAATTGATCATCTATTAAATGTATACTATACCATGAACATGCTTTGGATATAATGAATACTTTTTAAGTTTTAGCAGAACATCTTATTAAGATGTGCTAAGATAACACATCTGAACTGTATCTATGACATGTTGCTCACAAACATATCTCTAAATGTCGATCTTCTATATCCTCACCTTAGTTTTTATTAAATGATATTGGATTGAACACATCTAATTCAAAAACTAATTCTGACAGAAAATGCACTCAAAGATCCTAGTTTCCAGAGGTATTATGTGACTTGATTTAGATGAAAGGTTGGATTTATATATACTTCTAGTCTTCTATGAGTTCTCCGGAAATCAGATGTTATCTGGATTGTAATATGTTTCTTTCCATCATACAATGAGTGTTTCATGAACACTCTTTTGGAGTTCACTCATTAGTGTCACCAGGAAATTATTTTTACAGCTCTTACAAATCCAACAGCTTTGGATGTAGTACTATTATAGGTAGGAGCCATTTTTAATCTGCTGAAAATAAAAATCATTGTGGATGGATATGATGTTTGAATTTTACAGAAATAATCTAGCATAGCAGTGAATGGAATGGAAAGAACAAACATTTTACTATGCTCATACTCTATATTCTGCCAATACTTGATTTCCTGTTCTCAATGTTATGTTCTTTGCAGTAACTGAATATATAAGATGTCATCAACCTGAAACCAGCAACCCCTGCCAAGCCCAGGCTAGCATATTTTATGCACCTATTCATATGTAACATTCACGATATTTTCAGCATTCTCCCATGCTGAATATTTCTCAAGTACAATGTTTAAAACACCCCAGTTTCTGTTTACGCTTCTGATTTTGTATCTCTCAATTTAATATGTATTTTATTCACTGGGAATCTGTAATTGCCAGTTCCAAGTTTTGTTGATATGCTACAATCTGTGTAATAAATCCTGCTTCTTGTCATTTTTGTCAAATCTTTCTGCAATTTCTAATCATGCATCTATAGGTGTGCATTTGGTTTTGTGGATCGATGTGCTGAATTCCTTGATGTGCACAACGTGATCTCTCCAAATTCATTGTTTAATCTAAAATCCTTCAAGGGGCCTTTCCCCGAGCTATCTAACCTTAAACAAATGAAAAAGGCTGCGTTTACAGGTTTAGCAAGTTTCAAAGTTTGTTTGAATAACATAGAGAGTTGAAGACTAATTTGTTTGTGTGTGATGCTGATGATGGTACTAATGTTTTTCTATTACAGGATTCGGACGGTTGAACAATAAGGGATCTGCTATTTGTGCTCTTCTGCTGGGAGTTGGTACTGTAAGTAAACCTAGTGGCTTAGAAAATATAAACAAGATCATTCTTTTTTAGATTCCTTCTGTTCCTGGGCATTGCCTGTTTTGGCTGCATATACTTGGAAGTTACTATTTTTCTTCTTCTTTATACTAAGTCTTAATTATACTAATGTTCTATTTGGATTTCCACTATGTGAGAGTATGGAGCATTGACTGCCTCTTTTTCTTCGGAGTTGCTTGTTCTTTATGCAAAGTGAATAACAAGTAGCCACATGGCTTTACATGATGGGATATTAAGAAATGCCCCAAATAGAGTAGGCTGAACTGTGGGTTTAAGTAAAGTCTTCAATTAGCAGTGCCCGACACTCTTACATTCTCCTTGCTGTAATTCACAGGCAAAAAGCCTTCACTCGATTGATTAGAGTCAAATAGGCATGTAAACATCTTGAGGCATCTATCTATTACTCATTTTGAGTTTTAAGGCGGATTGGACTTTAACAATTATTTAGTTCGAAATAAAAATGGCAAAGCGCTTGAAAAGTAGTCCAAAAGGATAACTCAGAAACAGTTCTTTCTTTTTTATTGTCGTTATAACTCATAAAGTTCGGTCAATTTCTTTCGAAGAATTAGATAACAACAGCTTTACAGCCTCCCAAAAATATGCAGTTGTTGGTGTAGAATTGTCATTATAGGTAATAACTAGTGGGGTGATTTTGTGCTGTCATGGTGAGTTAAGTGAAGTTTAATTCATAGGCATGCTCCTTGGTTTTGACTTTTGACTTTCACAAACTCGATGATAGTGGGGACTTCTCTTGCTACATATCTAACCCTTTGGCATTTCTATGACTTCTTGTATATGTTGTTGTGCTGCCCAAACTCTTTGACCTGATTTTCAGGCAGCACAGCTGATTTACTACTTGCCTATAGAACTGCAGTTTTTGTTCACACCATTCAAAGTCACTGTATGAGTAGTTTCTCATTCGTTACAACAGTGTTGATCTTATGGAATGCTACTACT
Organism: Geranium rotundifolium; assembly: GCA_963920655.1. Taxonomy (NCBI): domain Eukaryota; kingdom Viridiplantae; phylum Streptophyta; class Magnoliopsida; order Geraniales; family Geraniaceae; genus Geranium; species Geranium rotundifolium. Next base: position 4,935,381 of record OY987313.1, read on the forward strand.
GTTATAAATTAAATTAGTAGTTTTTGTTTACTTGAATAGGCTGAACTCTTCTTCGGGGATCTTGTTAAAGACTGAAATTGGTATGACTGTGTAAATTGCCAGAAGGTGATGCCGACTTATATAAGATTAGATCCTCTACATACTTAACTAAGTTAATAAGGGTAAAAAAATAGTCATTTTGGAAGATAGGTTGGTATAGTCAACCAAGAACCGGTGGATTGGAATATTTGTCTCTCCACCTACCATGATGATGATCTTATTTTGACTTCAATGGAGAAATCTGATAGTATTTGATTATTCTTTTATGTGATAATTTCCTTTAGACCTTTAATTCCGTCAAAACAGTAGAAAGACATTGGTGAGCTTGGTGAAAATGTTAGCATTGACAAGATTGTGTTTGGTTGCTGAAATTTGTGGAACAAGCCTGTAGATAACATTAACATTACAAACATGGAAGTTGAACAAGTTTTTGTTTACAGTGCAAAAAACTATATGGGTCATCATACTACACTTATAGCACACGTCCTTTCAGGAAAAAAGAAAGAATTGTCTAATACAATCAAGAAAAGCTAAGCGGTTACATTTTTTTTGTGCAGGGAGAACAAGGAAGCTGCAAGAATAGCAAATTCTTCTCCCAAGAAGAATCAGAATGTGGACTTAATGGCCTGGACCTTTCTTGCTTGGCCCAGAAGCCAGATTGTACACTAGACTCCTTATCGTTGCATGGATACTAGAGTTGTTGGAGGAAACAGCAAATGATCCCAACCCATCAGCTCCTGCACCACCATTATCCTGTTCTTGGCACCCGGAGTCTGATCGAAGCGCCCGACAGTGGATAACACTGAACTGTGTTGACAACAGCAATACTATAACACCCAGCACAAACCAGGAGCTCTTCATGGATGATGTAAAGCTGTTCTTGCTCATCATTGAGAAGCTTGAGATTGTGGTTTGGTTGTAGAATAATGAATATGAGTTCAAGTTGTTGAGGATTGTTGTGGTGACGAGGTATATATAGGAATCATCAGCACGGGACGGTGAGTGACTTTTCTTCAATGGGACCCATGAAAAGTTGCGGAAGGTGTTTGTGTATGAGTTGGAGAGAAGTTTTTTTTGGTTTGGAATTGGTTTGTGCCGTTCCAGATTGACTTTTTGGTTCAAAACCCAGTTACATGTACAGTGAGGTCATCGATCGGACAGTGAAAGGGCCTTTATATGGTTGAGACACAATTGTGGCCTTTATGCATGTTCAAGTTAAAAGCTGATGAGCTACCAAATTATCTCCTTGCTTACAAGTCCTTGTGCCCTTGTTATTGTTTCACACTGCGTGACGGTACCGCGTGATTGCTAGACACAAGCTCACAGTTCAGTTTTGAATCCATCTTTTTTTAGATTCTGTGCGCGTCATATGTAGAGCGCAACTTACTAAAGTTGTTCATGTAACCGGTCAAACACCCGAACTTGTGACCTGGAATCAGAGTTTGAGTTTGAGTCGGTATCACATTTAGGGTTGCACAAAAATAATTGAACCGGCCAAACTGAACCAAATTGAATAGAATCGTTTTGATTCGGTCCAAAATCAAACCGAATCAAATTTTATTAGTTCAGTTTATAAAATAAGAATTGACAAAAAATTAAAGCGAACCAAAAATTGATCGATTCATATACATGTGTCAGTTTATCAATATTTATTAATTGGGCTTAAATAATACTGGTCCAAAAATAAATAAGTCAAGACTAATAAAAATGTGATAATTTCATGAAAATCATTTTTTTTAAATTTAACCAAAAATCGGTAGGTAATAAATAAGTCAGAATGGTATGAAAATTTCATGAAATTCGGCACCAAACCAAAATGAAAATTAACATGTTTAAAATCAAAGTGAATTGAATTTCATCGATTTAGTTCTAATTTTTGTTTTCTTATAATCGAACCGTGAACAACCCTAATATCTTATATGTTCTCTGTTTATCAACTCGTGTTGGATCCAGTGGCAAAAATAGATCGCTCTTCCTCACAAAACGAGCATTGGTGCTTGCCAAACGATGCCTTTTATTTTCTAATGTGTACACATGATATGATAGGACCCATGACCTATACATATCATGTGGAGATTGAGTTCTTGCTCTGCAACAATATTATAGACGGTGCCAATAGCAAGCATGAGGGGATTGGCCTGGTCTCTGAAAATCTGAGGGGACCCATAAGATTTGGGGAGGAAATGTTAACATTTTTGTTGGCTGTTTTGGTGTCATGTGATTTTCAAAGGAAGAGACCATGAGAGTGTCGTTGAATAAAACGGGTGAATCGGCCATTTCTATTTTCCAACCTACGATCAACAATTTCAATGACATGTGATGTGATGTCCTTGCTAAATAAGGTGGTCCCAGAAATGAGGAAATCTTTGATTGAGTTTGGTACGTCTAAGAATGTCAAAGGTTGATCACATGTCATGTTATTATTCTGTAGGCCCAAATCGGCCAATTTTAATTGGTTAGAGATGCATTTGAAAGTAATTTTATGTCAGTATCTCAATATGCCTCATTTTAAAATTAGTATCCAAATTTTAAAAAGTTTTTTATCGGTGCTCCAAGTTTAAATAATTGCAGATAAATATCTAATATGTTAAATCTAACAGAATTGGAATGTGAAAAAAGCAGAATGCCCCAAATGCTTATAATAATTAATATTACATTGAAACTTTTGAATTTATGACTCTCTCATACGACCTCCGTTTCGAGCTCATAGTATATCAAATCGAAGAGAATCGGAAGATAAACATATTTGAAGAATATTAATGATTGAATAAAAATTTATTAATTATTAATATTATTCTTCAAAATTGTTTATCTTTCGATTCTCTTCGATTTGATATTTTATGATCCCGAAACGGAGGTCGTATGAGAGAGTTATTCCATTCAAAAGTTTCAATATAATATAATAAGCATTAGGGGCATTTTGGTCTTTTCACATTCCAATTCTGTTAGATTTAACATATTAGATACTTATCTGCAACTAATTAAACTTGGGGTACCGGCAAAAAGTTTTTCAAACTTGGGGTACTACTTTAAAAATGAGGCAAAATTGGAGTACTGATATGAAATTATCCCTAAATCTTATTATAGATACACTAACATTATGTTTATTTGATTTGTTCGAATCTAGTACAAGCGGATTTTTTTTTCGTAGGCTGACAAAAGGGTTAAAAAATCGATTACACAATTTCCAGAATATCGGTTCAGAACAAGTGGTTTTTTTTATTTTCTGATAAAGAAAAATTAAATTCACTAACATGAAGATTTGAGAAGTTTCGCCGTGACATAAAAGAGTTAAATCGGTCTATTTGTTATAAAGTGGAATTCAGGTCAAAACTTAATCCTCGAATTTATATGAAATCGAATAGATAGTTTGTGAAATCATGTAAATATTGGAGACACTAGTGTAAAAATATTGAAACCAAATGAAACATGGATCACATGAGAATGTTTCCGTGACATTATGGGGCGGAGGAGAATATATATAATATTTGCATCTAATTTTAAAATCATTTCACAGTTAACACCAGCAACAACTAATCAAGTCAAAGCTACAACATATATATCCTCATCTTGTCCTGTTCTATGATGTATATATATATTTATAGCTCATAAACATGTCTGGTGTCTTGCAAATCAAGCAGCACGTCTCAAGAACAACGACGACGACGATGAAGCGCGGCCATGTCCTAACCTTGATCATAGCCTCAGTGATCTTCCTCGTACTGTCATGTTGTGCCGTGCAAGTGGAGAGCTCGAGGCCTCTTTTGAAGAAGACTGGTTTCAATGTTGCTCGAGCCTATTCTGGTCCCAGCCACAGAGGAGCTGGTCATTCCATTAACACCTGATCATATATATATTATACATCATTCTCAATATTCTTGTTCCTTTTTCACTACTTATAATATGTATTCTTTTTCACTTCAACAATATTGATTTCATGGGTCTTTTTTTGCATTGGGCCACAGCACATTAATGTTTTTTTGATGTATTGGATTTGTGACGATATATCTTGAATACGTACGAATTTAGTATGCTTGATCTAATCGGAGTGAAGAGAGAATCACAAACTTTGCTTCGTTGATGTTCTTATAGAGAGTGTTGTGAATGGCGTCTGCCGTGACGCGGAAAACCACACCGGCACAACAAATTTCCCCACCACAACGTTTTGAACTGGTTTTATACTGATTTGGACTAGCTGGTTTTGTATCATTTCAGGCCGATTATGTTCAAACTAATTAATTTTTTTTTAAAAGATATGTGTCTTGTCAATTACGGTACGAGTTTTAAGGATTTTGAAACAATAATTTGAAGAAATATTAGAAGGTCCTAAGATATATACAATCGGCCGTTTAAACTATAAGCTTTTTGTTTAGTTACATCTTCTTATGGGCCTTTCGATCATTTCATTGGGTCGCAGCCCAATATTATAATTGATAGGTACAAGAATGTTGGTCATTTATATGAGTAGTTCTTTGCTGTTAGCCCATAGAATATTTACAACCTCTTTTTTCTTTATTCGTTTCTTGTTTCTCGTCTATTTTATTCTCAAGACAAGACGACATAGACAATATTTTAAAATTCAACCTCAAACTAGTTTGACACTATCTTAAAACTCAGAAATCTAGGTCTTATATCGAAGCAGACTTCGCGTTTAAAATATCAACAAGCTTAATAGATCGGTGTGACTCTTCACTTTATATACATTTTTTTTAATTTAAATTCTTTTCGAGTGAGTTTAATTTAATCTTCTCTTGCATGCTTATGTATGCGTGGGCTCATTTTTTTCTTCATGTTTGTGTATGCACGAGTCTTTTACTTCACCATTTACTAGCCCAAATCGACATGTTATAATATCATGTAAAATTGAGTCGAGTTTCACAATTAAAATGTTAACTTGAGAGCAACTCCAACTCAAATTACTAAATTTCTAAAATTATTTTTAAAGACTCATTCTCATCCAAAGCCAACTCAAGTCTCCAAAATTTATTACAAATGTTTCATCCATACAAAATTTCATTGATTTATTAGTTAAGTTATACAAGAGTATTAAATTTATGTCAACTTTATTAGAGAGAAATATGCAAATAGTTAAGTCAAATATTATATGATAACAGTTAAATTAAAACATTCAATGGTTTGAGGTTAAGTGTTTATTACGTAACACTGGGAACTAAGGTCCAAACTTTATTTAAGCATTTTTTTGCATATTTGGAGTTTAGTTAGTGACTTTTCACTATGCTTCCACCATTTTTATTTTCAGTTACGTTAATGTACATTAAACTTAACTTTCTCCTCACATTTGGTTACTTGGGGCTTCATTTTATACGCATATATGCATGAATCTTTTATTTCAACAAAACTCGATTCACTTCAAATGTGATAGGCAAAAACACAAAAAATTTGTTATTTTAAATGGGAATAATAACACTTTGTTACACATAATTATAGCGAAATGGTACATTCATACCCTAACTACTTTTCTCTCTTTTTTAGTACCCTAATAATTTTTGTGTGACAACATACGCTAAAATGACTGAAATACATATGGTTTAATAAATCAAAATAGAACAAGTCCATTTTGATTTATCAAACCATATTTGAAATGATTCAAATTCAATTTTAGATTTGGAAGCATAATTGTAATTACATCTTAAATATAAACCATATTAAACTAGAGAAACAAAATTAAATCAATTCAATTTATAATTTTTTAAACTAAAGGTAGTTTAATTATTTTAGACATTTTTTTATGTAACCTGAATTGAGCCCTCTTCCAAATATGTTGACACGATGATGTAAAATGTACCCAATTTAATAATACATAGGACGTAAAAGCAATAATTTGATAGTGTGAAAGCAAAGCAAGTATAGGGAATTGGGGGTTAATGCCAAAAGAAAAGGGTGATTTTGAGAAAGATGGAGCAAATGTTGTTTGTGGAACAAAACAAGGTTTTGGTAGCTTTAATGAAAAATGAGAGGTAACGTGCGTTTGTGGCTTCAGCCAACGACACACACCAAAAGCCAACCACTCCCCTCTTTATTTGCTTTCTTTTTTTAGACTTTTGTGATGAATAGTCATTTCTTGTCGCTACCTAATGAACCTTGGATCTTCCTCCACTTCATTTCCCTAAAATAACTCATAAAAGCTTATATATAAGTTGGAGTTTCATCAACATTCTCGTTCGTGTGACGAGCATGTATAGGTAGATTCAATCTCTATCAAGTTTTTAGCGGGTTATGACTTAGCTCGGCCGAAGAAAATAATGTGTTTAAATTTATTTAATTTTTACAAATATAGATGTTGATGACGGTAAAATAAACTGATAATATGTGTCTGCTTGATGATGTTTCGTGATAAGTCTTCAACTGACTTGAAAACAATAAATTTTGTCTGAGCATCTCATGGCGAGCCCATATAAGATGAAAAAGGCCAATTGTGAGATTTAGTAGACCAATGTTAAATTATGGATTTAGTAGAGTCAGTGTGAAGGGGGAGATTGTTAGGTTTACGTGTGAGTTCAAAGTCTCACATCGGATGAGTACTAGATATAAGGAATGTTTTATAAACACATTGGACTCTAAATTAGTGAGATCGTTTGTGTGTTTAATGTATATATAAACCATTCTTATACCCAGTCATGTGTACATAATATACTGTTACTGTAAATACACTAGATAACGAGCAACTAACGTCCGTAAAGGACACACAGTTTATGCCAGTAGTTGACGAGTCACTAAAGCACAAGAAATCGTCATACATTCAAATATTTTTGTTGAAACTCAGAATAAATTTTTTTTTATCAAAATAAAAGTCTTTAACACAAAAATAAGTCTTTAACTCGCACTATAGGTGCTCCACCAAAATCTAAATTTTAATATGAGCTCGAGCCAAACGACATCAGCAGCGAGTGTGGTCAAAGCCAATATCAAGCCTTTAACAGAGAACCTTTTACACAATTCAAATATATGCGAAAAAATAAATCAGTACACCATTCATGAAGATCTAAGACTTTTAATGTAAAATTATAAATAAAATAGGAAATAAGAAAATGAGAAATGATAATAGGTACACATGTGAAGTGTTGGGTTTGTGGAGACTTTCCTATTTATTTAGGGAAGCCACAATTTCCTAATTGCATTAGGATAATGAATTAGAAAAGAACTCCTAATGTGCAAGGAATTAGGAATTCTAGGTTTTTCTTAATTCCCCCTAGTCTTGCACTATAAATACATGTACTTGTAATCCCATAATTATTCATGAGTTGAGAGCAATAATAAGAGAGTAGTGTGACCGTGGACGTAGGCAATTTGCCGAACCACGTAAATCTTTGTGTTCTTGTGTGATTGTTCTTTATTTCTCTTGGTTACTTTTGCTAGAGAATTGTTCCACGTTGTTATATACCCCAACAACTGGTATCAGAGCCTTGGTTCGTGACAAGTGGGAGCAATGGCAGAAGAAGGGAAAGTTCGAATCGACAAGTTCGACGGAAGGGATTTTGGATTCTGGAAGATGCAAATAGAGGACTATTTGTACCAGAAAAGGCTACATGAACCTTTGTCAGAGACCAAACCGGAGAAGATAAGTCCGAGCGACTGGGCGTTGCTAGATCGGCAGGCTTTGGGTGCGGTGAGATTGACATTGGCAAAGAATGTTGCATACAACGTCATGAAGGAGACAACTACCTACGGACTCATTAAGGCGCTATCAAATATGTATGAAAAGCCGTCTGCATCAAACAAGGTATATTTGATTCGTCAATTGGTTAATACGAAGATGAACGAAGGTGCTAGTGTTACTGATCATGTGAACGAATTTAATACGATACTATCGAGATTAGTGTCAGTGAATATTAAATTCGATGATGAGATACAAGCCCTGTTGTTGCTATCATCTTTGCCTGAAAGTTGGTCAGGAACCGTTACAGCAGTTAGTAGCTCAACTGGAACTACTAAGCTATCGTTCGAAGGAGTGAGAGACTTGATTCTCGGGGAAGATATCCGAAGAAGGAATCGAGGAGAGTCGTCTGGCTCGGTGTTGAACGTAGAAGGGAGAGGTAGGAAGTCTGAAAGGGGAAAGAGTAAGGGTCGTGGAAGATCGAAGTCTAAAAAGCGAGGCACAAACGCAACTTGTTGGAACTGTCAACAAAATGGTCACTTCAAGAGTCATTGTCCAAACCCGAAGAAGGAAAACAAGCAGGACAACTCGGTAAATGCAACGGAGGAATTCGAAGACGATGCTTTGATCTGTTGTGTAGAGAGTCCAGTTGAATCATGGATCATGGATTCAGGTGCGTCCTTCCATACTACCCCTTGTAAGGATTTGTTAGTGAACTTTAGACCTTTAAAAGGTAAAGTTCATCTAGCTAATGATCAGACGGAAGAGATCATGGGTATAGGAGATGTGAACCTCAAGACTACCATGGGTACGATTTGGACGTTGAAGGATGTCAGATTTATCCCCACCTTAAAGAGAATGTTGATCTCGGTGAGTCAGTTAGACGTCAAAACTATGTTCTTACATGGCGATCTTGAGGAAGACATTTACATGGTACAACCAGAAGGTTTCCGGATAGCTGGAAAGGAAGATCTAGTTTGCAAGCTACGTAAAAGCTTGTATGGTCTAAAGCAAGCACCAAGACAGTGGTACTTGAAATTTGACGATTTTATGATGAGGAGTGGATACACAAGATGTGTCATGGACCATTGTTGCTACGTCAAGCACTTCAAGGGATCCTACATCATATTATTGTTGTATGTTGATGACATGTTGATTGCAGGCTCTAACATGGTGGAAATCAACAAGTTGAAAAGACAGATGTCTGAAGAGTTTGAGATGAAAGACTTAGGTGAAGCGAAGCAGATACTCGGTATGAGCATTAGCAGAGATCGATCTGATGGTAGTTTGAAGTTATCCCAAGAGAAGTATATTGGGAAGATTTTGAACAAGTTCAGTCTCCAAGATGCCAAGGTTAGGAGTACACCGCTGGGAAGTCACTTCAAACTCACTCGAGAGCAATCACCTAAGACGGATAAGGACATGGAAGAAATGACTAAGATCCCTTATGCATCGGCAGTGGGCAGTTTGATGTATGCGATGGTATGCACAAGACCAGACATTGCGCATGCAGTGGGAGTTGTTAGTAGATTTATGTCTAATCCAGGAAGAGAGCATTGGGAAGCGGTCAAGTGGTTGTTTCGCTACTTGAAGGGGACTTCAAAGGTTGCACTACACTTCAAGAAGAATGACGTGATCCTAGAAGGGTTTTCTGATGCAGACTTAGGTGGATGCCTGGATACAAGGAAGAGTACTACAGGGTACATCTTCACCTTGGGTGGCACAGCAGTTAGCTGGATGTCACGACTCCAGAAGAGTGTTGCTCTTTCAACCACAGAAGTAGGTACATGGCTATTTCAGAAGCTGGGAAGGAAATGATTTGGTTGAAAAGTTTTCTGGAGGAGTTAGGCAAGAAACAATCGGACAGTTCTTTGTATAGTGACAGTTAGAGCGCTATTCACCTTGCCAAGAATCCCGTGTTTCATGCTAGGACGAAGCATATTCAGTTGAGATATCACTTCATCAGGGGGTTGATGAGTGATGACACTTTGTCCTTAAAGAAAGTCCTTGGGTCAAAGAATCCTGTAGATATGTTGACCAAGGTGGTTACAACCGAGAAGCTGAAGCTATGTATAGCTTCAGCCGGCCTTCACTGTTAGTGAAGAGAAGACGTCACACTAACTCTAGAGCTTATTGCGGAGATCGTTGGGCGTGTTACTGGAGATACATGATTGAGGGTGAAGACGTGTGAAGACAGTCTCCAAGTGGGAGATTGTTGGGTTTGTGGAGACTTTCCTATTTATTTAGGGAAGCCACAATTTCCTAATTGCATTAGGATAATGAATTAGAAAAGAACTCCTAATGTGCAAGGAATTAGGAATTCTAGGTTTTTCTTAATTCCCCCTAGTCTTGCACTATAAATACATGTACTTGTAATCCCATAATTATTCATGAGTTGAGAGCAATAATAAGAGAGTAGTGTGACCGTGGACGTAGGCAATTTGCCGAACCACGTAAATCCTTGTGTTCTTGTGTGATTGTTCTTTATTTCTCTTGGTTACTTTTGCTAGAGAATTGTTCCACGTTGTTATATACCCCAACATGAAGTTATGTATTCGAATCTATCTACACTTTAATAAGGGTGAGCATTTTAACCCGTTGAACCGGACCATCCATTCAAACCGGCCCGTCCATGAACCATGGATCGGGCCACGAGTTGAGAATCTCCAATCCGAAAGAGAACGATCTTGATAATGGCCATACCTAATTTTCCCAAATATTTATATCCAATTTTACCCTCCACATCACACCACTCATCTTCAATGTCTTTTTCTTTAATTTCTTTATATGGTGCATGCATCATGCATGAGCGCACTCAACAAGAGGACTATGGTGGCACACATGTGCACCTAGCAAAAAGACTGAAAACACCTCAACGAAAACTACTTAACCTGAAACCGTGCGAGGACAGAAACGTCAATCGGAGACTCCACATCAGACAAAAGGGTATAGGATGCTCATTCATTTCTCACGTTGTCGTCTTCGAAAACCGACAAGCCTCTTAGATTCCCAAACCAGTAACCATTTTCATTCTCACACTTTATTTTGTTTTTACCATAAAATATATTAACTAGTAATCTAAAAAATTAAGATGAAATTGATAAATAAAAAGGTCACATAAATTATACATAAAAATGACATGACACGTACAAAACAGCAACATCTGGATCAAACGTCAATCTCTCCAACATATTGAAACTTGTCACATAATTACATTACAATTTCATTACATTAAGGCGATAGGTGGGGCCTTAACGTAACTGTCCTACAACTATTCACCCATTCCTTTTTATCTACTCCCATAAACATTTCACATAATAATCAGAGAGGAGGGTCCTGTCTCGTAGCTCTTCTTTTTCGTTTGATCCGGACATGAAGCGCTCGCTCGAACCTCCCTCCGCCGCCGACGACCGCCGCAAGATGAAGAAGGTCGGGGAAGAAGAGGCGGAGACGGGTTGTGGGTTGGTGAGTTTGGACGAGAACCTGCTTTTTGAGGTTCTGAAGCACGCCGACGCCAAGACGCTGGCTTTGTCGGCGTGCGTGAGCAAGCTGTGGCACAGGACCGCCCGGGACGAGCGGCTCTGGGAGCTGATCTGCACCAGGCACTGGGCCAATATCGGCTGCGCCAACCACCAGCTCCGGTCCGTCGTCCTCGCTCTCGGCGGCTTTCGCCGCCTCCACTCCCTTTACATTTGGCCCCTCTCCAACCCCCAATCCTCCACCTCCTCCGCTCCTCCTCCTCCTCCCTCCGCCTGGCCCGCGATCGCCAAGCCAGCCGCCGCCAAGCCCGTCGCGCGGTGGGGCAAGGACGAGGTCTACCTCTCCCTCTCCCTCCTCTCCATCCGCTTTTACGAGAAGATGAGCTCCGGCGCCAGAAACCGATGACAAAATCTAAAAGACGTGGATCTGTTCACCAGCTTAAATAGCAGTATGGGTATTCATCTGTGAGTTCTGCTTCTAACGTGATGCCGCAACTGGGTTTGGCTTCTGACGTGGTATCAAAGCTCGGTTCTCAGACTTTTCCAAATTCTAATTTGTGTATTTTTCTCATTCTCTACGATTTTATTTTAATTATTAGATTTGTGGTCGAATTCATGAGCACCAGCGCCAAAAACCAATGACAATCTGAAAGATGTGGATCTGTTCACCGACTTAAACAACAGTTTAAGCATTCTCCTGCATCATTGAGTGTTCTTAAGTGGGTTCAACTTCTGACGTGGTATGTATCAGAGCTTGATTAGATGAATTTTACGAATTCTAATTTGTGGGTTTTTTTTCACTTTCTCTACGGTTTTCGTATTGTATTTGAATTATTAGATCTCAGGTCGAATTCATGACCGTGTATTTCTGTTGCTCTGTAATTGTATATTGGAATGGAACAGCCGATTGGGTTTATGAATTCCGTGCCAAAATCTGGACTTGCCCTTCTGGATCTGCTGGGGGCAGTGTTTGGAAGCCGAGAAAAGGAAGGAAAATGAATGATGGGGTTTGGGGGAGAGAAGACAAAAAACAAGTGGAGAGATCCGAATGGGTGGGTTGGAGTGATCAAAATTAGGCGAGTGTAATGACGTGGGTGATTTTGTCTCGATGTCGAGACTGCAAGCGGACAGATGGAGAGAGATTGTTGAAGTTTTTGTTAAGGATTTTGATTGATTGTCCTTTCTATTTGGGCATTGTTTTGGGCTTGGCTTCGATTTCACTTTGTTTTTGTTCTTCACCTTCTTCGATACGTTTTATGATGTGTTATCCATAATTTATGGCTCATTAATACGGTCACGTGTTGGACATTGATTTAGATATTTTTATGAGGGTTGGAGTTTCGTAAAGTTGAGATAAATGGGAAAAGGTTTTCACAACATTAAATTGTGTCCGCTGCAATAAGATGGAAACAAAACAGAGTTAAATACAACTGTATAATACAGGAAAATTGCGGTTTAAGATATATAAGTATAGGTCATTTTCAATCTAATACATATGACTTAGATTCTAGTGTAATAATAATAATTATTATTATTTTTTATTTTAATACATAATACAAGTGTACCATAAAAATTAAATTTAAGAACATAACGATCATTTCACAAAATAAATAAATTGAAACTGACACTAGGCTCTGACGAGTCTTCAGCGAGGGAGTATGCAACGAACGCAATGATAATTTGATTTATGAACTCGAAATCAAGTGTGGTGAATAATGGTTTGATATGGCGAGCAAATTAAGCAAAAATGTTCCAATTTTGGGGCTGGTAAAAAGATTTGGTTCACGTTAGAGGAGGATCTGACTCTTCGCGTCAGAATAGAAGGTTTGGTTTACGACTCTAGCTCGAGTTTGATGGTCGATGGAGGCGAGGCGGTTGGAGGCAAGGTTGGCGGTAGCCTCTGGTTCACGACTCTGGCTAGAAGTCGACGATCGACAAAGATAAAAGTTGCAAATTGATGTAGATGGAGGCTCAAGGTCAACCAATATGGAGGCCGGAGAATTAGGGTTATAGGTTAGATTAAGTTAGAAGTAATTTTAAAAATATTAAATATGCTAAAGGAAGATTTTGTCTTTTTAATAGAAATCAAGAGAATTTCATGGACGGCAATAAAATGAAAATCGATAATAGATAAGATACTACACATACTAAAAACATATATTAAGTATTGTAAAATATAAATAATCGAAAATTAAATATATTAAAATATAATTTTCTTTATGATATATGATTCATTATAGGGCATAGAAAATGTCGCGTACATGTTAGAAAATTAAATGTATTATATAATTATGTTGTGTTTGTGTGAGACATATTTAACATAATTATAGGAAAAATGACATTTTTGTGCACCTAAATATACACTTTTGACATTTTTATACCTTAATTTTTTTTTCTTCAGTACCCTGAATTTCATTTTGCGACAACTGACCCTTTATTTACCGAAAATTACCGTAAATTTTGATTCAATTCGCGGGTATTTTGGGAAAATGACCCGGAAGTACCCTGAATTTTGGTTTAATTCATGAGTATTTTGGAATTATTGTCCCAAAATGAAATTCAGGCTACTAATAAAAAGGATAAGTTATAAAAGTGTCAAAAGTACATATTTAGGTGTACAAAAATGTCATTTTCTAAATAACGTTAACGATTGAACATGTTATTTTGTGTGAGGGTGACACCTTAAATTAGCGTGGTTTGCTAATGGAGTTAACGTTGGAATCGAGTGGGATGATCAGATCATTAATGAAAATTTAACCAATCAAACTAAATCGCTAGTTTATTTCTTAATGAAGGTGAGTCTGTCATTAATGTGTTGTATTTTATTTTGTAAATAGAGACGTGCTATTCTTGTAAATTTAAATTAGATTGAGCTTGGTCTTGTTCGATCCTTGACTAAAGCTAACGTTCTGGTCTTAACTTGGCATTTGAGTAAGGTATTTGAGTGAAGTAGGTTAAACGGGCAGTTAAAAAAAGTGATATAATATTATAAAATTAAAAAAACATTTTATGTATTCTCCCGTTTTAGTCGTTATACATAGTTAAATGTCTTAAATATTCTCGCACGAACTAACAAGTTGATTTTAAATAAAAAGCACTCGTCATTATACACTACACAAATTATGTGTTAAGGTGACACAATATCTATACTACCCTTAGTATGAGATATGTCACCTAAAGTGTTGGGTGATAATATGCGTGTCACCCCAATAGTGTCACATATCCATTGTCACCCAAAGTATTATGTCACATTTAAAGTGTCACCTAAAATATGATGTGTTACCTTATTCTTGATTAAAGGTGACAAATCGAATTCATTGTGTCAACCAAACACATAATTGGTGTAGTGATTGAACACATGGAACCGAAATCATAAAAGATACATTGCTCTTGTACTTACTCTCTTAAAAATCTGGATATCTTATAGTTATTTGAGCAAGGAAGCATTTCAGTGAGAAACACTAGAGGCACGAGAACCATGAGAATGAATATGGTGGAGATATGTGGTAGGGAGCCGGGTTGCATACTATAACTTAAGGGGAAAAGTAAACTTTTTCCATGGAGTGGTGTAACGAGGAGGGGGACGGAGTTCGGCGGTGAGAAACCAAAGTGACCGGAAAGTCGCAAATGTATCTCGGCAGCGGAGGCGGGCGTGAGCGAATAGCGGCACTTAGGGAAATTCCGGCGACGAGCTTATGAATTATGGCAGATCAGCAACGTTTTGAAACTAACGAAACCGGCGGTGAGAACCCAAAGTGACTGAAAAGCTGCAAATCTACGTTGGAATCAAAGAGAGAAACTTTCCGGTGGTCGTATCATGTATTCTTCACCACGAACTCAGCGTATGTGCTACTGATTCTTTTCAAATTAGTTCTCACAATTCTCACAAATTACGAGGTTCTCACCTGATTCCTTCCTTGTATGGTCGTACATTAGGGTACTCATTTATAATGAGAAAATACTAATCCCTAATAACTGTATTTATTTTGTTAAATGTAGACTGAATGGGTACTCATTTATAATGAGAAAATACTAATCCCTAATAACTGTATTTATTTTGTTAAATGTAGACTGAATTTGTAGTTTATATTTTAATTGAGTTATTTCAGATAAAAGCCGTGTGTAAGCCCAGCTCTATTTAGACTGAATTTGATTTAGTGGGCTGGGCTGTTTGTTTTCAGATGATCAGCCACGGCCTAGTCAAGCCCATGACAATCACAATTCACAGGTTAGTGGTAAAGGCGGCCATATAATATAGGCGAGCACATAATTTTAAAGCCCACTGGAAATGATCATTTTAGGAATATTAAGTAAACCTCGAATAATATATGTAAATGAGTCTAATCGAGCCTTAATTTAGCATGATCCAAATATAGAAAAAAAATATTCGATTCAATCCGGCTCGAACTCAAACAACCTTATACAAACACAACTGAACTTAAGTCGGGTTAAAAAATAGTCAATCTCGTGTTTGGTTCGAACCGATTATGTCGCTTGATTTTTAATATAAATATTAAATTATATCAATATCAGATGAAAAGAATACAGTTCATTAAATACCAAAAAGGCAACTCGAGATCGGCTTGTCTAATTTCATTATAAATATTTATTAATATATATATATAATTAATTAATTATTAAACAAGCTGGTCCACAAGCCTATCGAGCCTTAAAAGGTCAGACTTGAGTTCAACTCATTTATCAAATGAGCCCAACTTTTAGCTCAAATTCGATTATAAGGAGTTCGAACTGAATATTTAACGAATCAAGCTCAAGTCACTAGTTAAAAACTCATCTTGTTTACAACCTGATGAACGAATATCACAAAATTTGCTCTAAATCAAGTGTGTAAATATCCATCCCATAAAAAAGCAAAATAACTTAAATTTGTCAGGCCTGATATTCTTGATCCAACTGAAAAAAAATGGTAAATATGTCTTGAAACGATTATGAACCCACTGAGATGGCGGTCTCTTGAGTTAGGTTCCACTGGCGAAATGCCCAAGTTTGTGGATGCAAAAAGACGTTCGACCCAATTCTTTGAGTTTTGGTGATATAATGTTTGGCCCCAACTTTAGACATCTTATTAGGTTACGTCTCATTTTACTGAATCTGAATAAAGTTGATTATAATAATATAAAAATCTTGAATCGACTTAATAACTGTGTATTATTTTTCTTTCAATAAAATTTGATCCCCTGGATTACAGTCAACACTTAACAACAACAACGAAGAACCACATAAATTATATTATATTTGTATCACAAAATTCATCTGAACTCGTTCGCAGCAACTTGGCCAACTTTGGTCACTTCTTCACATCTCAGCATTTAGGGAACTTTCAGAGCATTGAGGCTCCTTTTATTGCTTATAGGACCTAAATTAATTAGGTGGTGACCGTTGACCTGTGCTAGTGACTCCATTTGACCACTGACTGGTGCTACAACATACACTGTATGTGGCCAAATGAGAATGTTCGGATAAAAGAAATGTCGAGGAAATTAATACTCATTTTTTGCATGTGTTGATTAATATGATTTTTAGTCAAGCCAATGCAATTTCATTTTTCTCCATTATTTACGTAGGCTATTACGAATCCAATACAAGTTGATGCAAGTGAAAGTGGAAGGCCTCACCACAAACAAAATCAGCTTATACATTAAAAATTAAACTACTATAAAAATAAAGTTGAGTAGGTAACTTATATACTAAAAGCTACCCACATACATTTCACTTTGTTTTTTATCAACAAATCAGAAGAAAGAAAAAAAAATTGTTATCTCTATTGTACTTGTTGTAGTCAATCTCTAATAAATTTGTTCTGCTTTCAAAAAAAAAATATTATCCACCCTAACTACACCAACAATCTACTTCTCAAACTCTTAATTACTTTAAGTATTATATATGCGTATAAATGTCCTAAAATATCAACAATGTTTATGTGTAAAATCATAATTAATTAATGGTCTCATACTTATTACATAATCTTTATCATTAACTCATAACCTTTAATTAGAATTAAAAATCTTACAATAAGTATTTATTTAGTAGGTGAATCGGAGGATATATGAAAATTTTGGAGCATATATATTTACTAATCCTCATTCCATTCCAAAAAATAAATAAACAAAACACTCACCATGTGGGAGATATAAAACAATATTATGTTTATTTTAACAAAGTGGATTAATTAAATTATTTTCTGACTATTGCATTAGTTATAATATGTGATGGTACGTGTTCATCTGTATAAGGATAATGACACTTTGTTACACCTAACTATAACGAAATGAAACTTTTATATCCTAACTATTTTTCTTTTTTTTCTATCACTTTGACAATTTTTTTGTGACAACTTACTTTTAAAATGCCTAAAATACTTAAACTATCCTTAGGTTAATGAACCAAAATTCAACCGGTTTAATTTGATTACTCTAATTTAATTTGGTTTATTTTTAGTATACAATTACAATTATACCCCAAATCTAAAATTAAATTTCAGGGCTTAATTGTCATTACATAAATTTGTTTATTCAAAAATTTAAAAGTCATTGGAGGACATTTTAGTCATTTTATCGTAGGTTGTCACAAGAAAATTGTCAGGGTACTAAAAAAGAGAAAAAAATAGTTAGGGTATGAAAATATAATTGTATAATCATTCACGTATAACGTAAAACCATAATTGATATTTATAAGTGTTGAATTGTATAACAATTGTTACACACGCAAAACAAGTATGTTACACACCAACACTCCTGACGGCTCCGTCAGCAACTGTTATCTTATCTCCCTCCCAATTCGCGTGGTTACACGTGTCATCATCTCCTTCGCTCCGCGCTAATCAGACGATTGGAATATGATTTAAACGTTTTGACGCTTATTTGTGCTTTGTAGCGGAGAGCGCCCCAAATATATATATATACATACTATTTGACACAGTGGTTCAAAGTATTTTTCTTTAGCTCAGGCCAAGGTTCGATGCCCAGATAAATGAGTTTGATTAACCCGAACTAAAACTTACAAGAACATAACATATGTTTAAATAAACACCTTGATTACTATTCGAATATACAAAATTACTTACACATACATATTGTGCTCTTGGTAATATGTAACGTAAACATGACATATATGGTGAAGAAATTAGTTTGACTTTTCAACATGTACACTCCTAGCAATTTAATTATAACACAACCACACTGCGAATCTTGGTCGTAGCAATTCGCAAGAGGTGGCGGCAAAGATCCCAAATCCTCCAGCATCCACCACGTGTTTCAACGGGGCTGGCCCCAGTCAAATCCACTCTCCGACGCAGACACACTTATTCTTATATAAACATCAACCAACACTTCACACAATTCACATCACATCTCAACAATCTCCAAACACTTAAATCTTTAGCCTCTCTACTTTCATTATTTCAAATGGCCAACTCTCTCCCCATCACCCTCCTACTCGTCCTCGCGACGGCGACTTGGCTTTTCGCGTCCGAGGCCCGTCCAATGCCTATAACCCAAGGGGTCGAGGCGATCTTCGAAGGGTTGTACGCCGGAGCAGTTAAAACCGGAGGCCCGAGCCCCGGTGGAAAGGGCCATGCCTTCACCCAGGCCCAGGCCCTCGGAGAAATCAAGAACTCTGGCCCGAGCCCGGGTGGAGAGGGTCACTCCCTCACCCAGGGTCATGCTCTGGGCGGTAACAAGAACTCTGGCCCGAGTTCTGGTGGAGAGGGCCATGCTTTCATCCAGGATCATGTTCTGGGTGGAATCAAGAACTCGGGCCCGAGTCCTGGTGGAGAGGGCCATGCTTTCGCCCAGGATCATGTTCTGGGTGGAATCAAGAACTCGGGCCCGAGCCCTGGTGGAGAGGGTCATGCTTTCACCCAGGGTTATGTTTTGGGTGGAATCAAGAACTCTGGCCCGAGTCCGAGTGGAAAGGGTCATGGTTTTACTCAGGGTGGAGAAGGTCATGCCTTTGTCAACGGTCATATCACGGGAGAAGAGGGTCCTAGTCCTGGCGAGGGACACTGATTAATCATGCTAATTAACATTTTCAAATTCTTCGATTCTTTCAATATTCTTTATGAACTTTATTCACTGGTGCATATATAGTATATATTTTTCTAGTGCTATCGATTAAGTCGAGTGTCTTGGCAATGTAGCTACAAGATCCAAAAGAGGTCATTACTTCATGTTCTTTAATTTTGTTGTTTATTTCGTACTCAAAATTTTAAGTATAATTAATTATATATAGTAAACTATGTTAATTTCATTCCTTCTTTGCATTATTACATTAGATTTTACTGTTGATAAATTATTTCATTATAATTTGCCGTGGTCAAGAAGTTGATATATTATTTCATTAATTTTGATACATATTAGAAGATCAGCTCAAATAAAATCTCAATTTAATAGTTAAAATATCTATTACAGTTTTGTATCCTTACATTTACATTTATATCAAGTTATAATCTTATTCACATAAAACCTCAGATAGATAGAAGTAAGTTTTAAAATACTTATCAAATTATTGTATAGTTCATATATTTTTGTAATAATTATAGAGGCTGATAAAAATAGAAATAGTTTAGAAGTGACCACCTTTGAGAAGAAGATACTATTTTTTTTTCTTTAAAGCACACCTTTCATTAAATATTAAAAATGGGAGGAACAAAACCTCACTCGACAATTCGAGTATCAGTCGCGTACAGTTTTCAAAAAAAGGGTAAAAAAGCAAACTTTAAAATACTCAAACTCACTTGCTGGACAAAATCAGCAAACCATGTCGGAAACAACCCGAGCACCAAACTACTATATCACTACACAGAAACAAATATCACTAAACAATTAAAACTCTAAATACTAACAACAACAACAACAACAACAAAAAACCCTCCGAACATCAAAACGAGACTCGAAAGCCAATAGATACTTCGGCCCAAACGACACCTTATAATTGCCATGGCCACCCGGGGGAGGGGGTGTGAGATTCCTTCCAGTAGTGTGAGACTGCTACAGGGGTTGCTCTAAGACACGTCACCAGTGCGGAGAGACGCAAATCCCTGCGCGGACCGGATCATCCTTAGGTCCTTGGGGGATTCACAACACTCCACGAAAACCACAACACAATAAAAACCGCTAACATAACTGGTTCAAGCACAAACGGGTGAACGGCTCAGAGGAAGATACTGTTTCAATTCAACCTTCACCTTAAAACAAACAAAGGAATGCATGTGGTGCAAATAGGCCACAGTTTATTTGGACAAAATAGCTACAGAGGTCTAGTTAAGGATTGTGTCCGTACAAATTAAGCTACGAGTTAGGGAGAATCCAAACAAAAGAAAGACGGTAACGACGGCTTCAATGAACGTGTTGGTGGAAGCTAAAATTGGTCGCTTTCTTCATGTCCTATTATTAATCTTGAAATGTTTTGACCATATATAGTCAAATATGGGTACCAAACCAGCTCTACTGCCTATAGGAAACAACCTTGCAATTTCAGCATTTTATGCCGATTAGAAATTAGATAAATGTAAGGAAAACAAATAAAAGAGTTTAATATGTACAAATTAGATTCATAATTTTGTTCGACTAGTTTCTTTTTATGTACAAGAGAGTTAATATGGGTATCAGGACTTAATATGCTAATATTTTGAGTCGGATGTAAATTTTAATGTGAATGTAGGTTTTCTTCTGGTGTGTTTCTTTTTAGTAAAACTCAACGGTGTGCTGCTTCTTAGTAAAGTCAAGTTCTCCCCAACGTTAAACAACAATGAGGATTTTACTAGCAATCTCATTCTTATTACAATGGGTCTCTCTCCCTTCAACCACAACTTTTGGTTAAAATTTTAGATTTTAATGCAAAGAAGATGATGTCATCATCAATTTTATTGGATTTCCATTCTCCGAAGAGGGTTGATGCGTATGATGAGTTTTGAGAAACAAATCTACAATGAATGTGGCGACAAAATATGGCCCAAGTTCTAGCATATTTCATCAAACGTAGGATCCAGTCGCCCTCCACTCGTCAAACGACACAACTTTCGACACGAAATTATTATACTATGTCTAATAGAAGAAGATCGACAAAATGAGCTGATCATGTTCGATAGAGAGAAAATTTGTCGCTTAGTTCTGGCGCGAGTCTGCAACATATTTGGAACTAACTTGTGTTGTGTCCCCTCACATCCATCTACAACTCCAACGCCAAACCTAACTATTATGGCTTGCAACTCCATTATCAACATTATCTATCGATGAAACACATCTAGACATATTAAAATTGAGTCATATTAACGGTTCATCACTCACAACTAGAATATCAATTTTAGTAGTTGGGTATGACCGTTCTTGTTACATGTATTTTTCTTCTAAGTAGCTTTAAGCCCTCTCACACTTGTGCATGAGAGGCTTATTAGTTATTTCCATTCACGTCACGCACGCATGAACACTTACATCAATAATTTCACTCACGTGGTAGCCTTCTACGTGTGGATCATAACATGACTGAACTTCTGCATGTGCGTCAGAGCTCGCATGTGTTGTAGGCACTAGGAGCTCACGAACACAAGCCTAAATTTACCTGCTCTAATATCATGTAAACCCATGTCATATATATCAAGTCGAACTCCACAACTAAAATGTCAGCACTATTAGTTATAGTGACTCTACCCTTGATATTCACTCATTTTATTTTTAATTCTTTTCACGTGAGTTTAACATTCTTCTCATGCTCGTGTTCCATCACACTCGTGTACATGTGAACGACGTTTTTCCGTACACCAAAAGTCATGATTGTATTTGATTTTCGAAAATTACAATCTTCTCTATCTTACCCGAAAACTTCATCCCATCATTTTCAACAATACTCGAACCTAAGACCTTTAGGGGAGAGTATGAATTAGAAAGTTGTAATAAATAAAATTAAATAAACAAAAAAGATAAAATCACCACCAGAGCTCCGACGATCGCCATCCGAAAATGAGACCCTCCAAGAGGCGCATGCGGGACAATTCCTCCGGCGGGTCCACGACCGATACTGAGTCCGATTCCGACTCCGACAAGGAGTTCCTCAACCCCTCCGATTGTGGTCCCTTCTCCGAAGAGGAAAGGGTACTCGCCTACCACAGTAATCACATTTACGCTGCCAAGGTACCCTCTCTTTTTCTCTATTCTATATAGCAAATTGTTCAGTCCCAGTTTTGGATTCTGGTTCAATCCTGCAATTCAATGCCCCTTTTGAAGTTTTTTCGCCATGTGATTCGAGTTGGGTCAATTGCTTATATAATCACCAGTGTGCTTAAAATTTTAATCTAATTTTGTGCACCTTTTCTGTTTGGCAGGTGATGAAAGTTGAGTGTCATATGAAGCAATGGAGGTACAAAGTTCATTATCTGGTATGTGTGTAACTTCTTGGAATATTTTGGAATCGTCATGTGATCATAGTTCTTCAAATTTATTACTGTGAATGAAATGTTTCGAGGAGAGAAAGATTTGTTGTGTGTGATACGGATACCCAACTGAGATATGGGAAAATGTAATTCACGGTATTGTGCTGAATAACTTGAAATATAGATTCTGTCTGCTAACTTGTTTATGTCCATATAGCTATTGATAGATCTTTAATGGGTAAAGTCAGGTTGGCTATGTGTGTAGTATAAACACTGCTGTGAATAAAAGAACTTGATTTGTGTGTGTCGTCTCTCTCTATGTGATTTTCTTGTGTTCTTGACTTGATTCCCCCCATAGCATAGTCTGCATAGAGCATAAATTTAAGAAAAATGCTATTTTTATCTCAGTAGTCGTAGACTTTTAAGGGAATCTAGAGTGCTTTGATCTTTGTATAATGCGAGTTCCATTCTTCTTCCTGTTTTCTTCCTTTTTAGATTCTAGGATGAAAGAACCAGATGAGAAAACCATTTGCTTTTACTTTTCTAGAGCTCCTGAAATCTTGTATTTGATCCTGAACTAAAATTAGTTACGCCCTCCGATACAAAATAAGTATAATAAGTGATTTTTAAAAAAGGGATTTAAGGAGTTCCCACTTACTAAGAGTTATGTGGTAATAACTAACTCATACAAGAATAATATCGGCAATTCATGCATAGTACACTTCCTCTGTTCCTCAAAAGCGAAGTGGACTTATATTCTATACATAAACCTTCTCGAAACTAATTCCTAGTTATATCAATGTTTAGTGACACCCTCTTTTGTATTGCAGGGGTGGAATAAAAGGTCCGTACGCCTTCATTTTATGTTCCTTATGTTACAGAAGTTCCCTAAATTCTCATCTACATGTTCATGAAGTGAGGTTGTATTTGCATGAATCATTATCTTTCTCAATCCTACACGTACTTTTCACTTCATGCTTTAAAATGCAGTCTCATATGTTATAATCTCATATCATACAAATTGTATTTCTTTTTTACTTACTATTTTTGACGTGATTATATATGTAGTGCCCTCTGCTGCAGCATGATGATCATGTTATTGCCTTTTTACTCTTTCAAGACCTAATATCTTACAGCATATAGCACCTATTTTGCATCATGGTTGAAGCACTGATCCTTGCGACCTTCGTATTATGTGTAATTGTATCACGTGCTTCATTTGCCATCTTGTTCCCAAGTAGAAAAATACTGATTTTAGGGGACGTCTTATTTTATATCCAGTTGGAATCCCATTAGGGGAGGGATGGAGATTGGAAATTCTTTAAATGACTTTTACAGTATGAGAAGTTTCAATTCATTAATAAATTTCAAGAAGCACTAATTTCTTCAGCATCTTTCTCAAGCAGTTGGGATGAATGGGTAGGTGTGGAAAGTTTGATGAAATTTACAGAAGAAAATGTTCGGAAGCAAAAGGAACTCCAAGAAAAAGACAAAGATAAGGGTACAAAGCCCGGGCGAGGAACACTTGTCAAACCAAAAACTTTTGGTTAGGTTTATCTTCTTGCTGAAGTACTTTTGAAAAACCGGCTGTTGATATCATATAATTCTATATTGATCAGAATAAGTTGATAAGTTATGTGTGTGTTTGTGCGCTTTATATATAGTGGCAGAAATTGTCCTTATTTTCAGTCATTGAGGAAGCAACAAGGACCCCAAGGGGAAATGTTGGAATATAATCATAGTGGAAAACTGTTGATGCTAACTTTGCCATATCATATGTTTTACCCATTAAGAAGATGAAACAAAATAATTTACTATCATACACTATAAATGAGACCTCATTTTTATTAAATAATAGCTTTCAGTTCCTTCAGTTTCTAGTTCCCTGTTTCAGTTCTCCGTTTGATTATAAAATTGTTTTTCTAAACAACAATAACCGCATGTGTGTGGATTGGAACTAAACCTCATGTTTATTACATGAAGTCTCGGTCACTTCTCCCACAACCCTTGTTTGTTTGAAAATTTACTTTGTTTGACTTGTTCATCTCAGTATGCTAGTCACGGTATATCAATGATAAAAACCTTTAGTCGTTAATTTTGATACACGAGAGCAAGCCTTTTTCTTTTGCATGACATATACATGTGTTGATTGAATCGTGCTCCAGGGACTAGAGGCAAAAAACGAAACAATGGCTCTGTGACCAAGGTGTGATACTGTGATCTATTTTCTTTTGGCTCGTGACCACCTTCACTCTGTTTTATGTGCGTGTATTTTGCTCTAATTTTGTGTAGGTCTAGTACTATTTGCAGATGATCCGATCTATTCTCCCTTGATTCTAATTTTTTTAACTTAAATATCTCATCTTAGATGTGTGTAAGTTTTTATGCCTGAAGTTTCTTACAAATGGAACTTGTCTTTCATTTATTAATTGCTAGGAGAAGGGACACGTGCCACTCGGAAAGCACATGAGCATCCATATTCCGCTGACACTGAAGAAGCAACTAGTTGATGATTGTGAATCCATAACTCACCTGGGCAAGGTGAACTACATTATTGCTTATATCCATCTCGTACTGTTTTAAACTATGACATTCTTTTTGTTTGTTTTGATCTGGCATCTACATAACTGTGGGATCCAATGTTGTTTGGGAAATAGTTTGGTTGTTGTTGTTCATGTCCATAACTCCATATAACTTAGGCATAAGATTCACTCTGGTATTTGGATATATAGCCAAGAAACCAGAAAGAAATAAACTTTCTTACTCCTTCACATTTAAATTTTGAATTTGATTTATGTTAAAAACATCTATTTTGCAGTTTATTAAACTTCCGCGTTCTCCGGATGGCTCGTAAGTTCATGTTTGCCTTCTTGCACTGTTTTGAGTCATTTGTTTATGCACTCTTGTTTTTTCTATAGAATCTTTGATGCCGTGGCCCGTGTGAATAATTACGCATTGCCTATTTTTGTGTTCACTATTATTCTATGCATTACGTTATTTGTTAAATGCTTAACTTGGTTATGTTCATGATGCTGTTTAAATTTCTAGTAGATCTTTAACATTACACTGGCTGATATAGGACCTCTGATCTTGTTGGAGAACTTCGTGAAGGGTTACATATTTACTTCAACAAAACCTTGCCTGTGTTTCTTCTTTACAAAAGTGAGCTGAAGAAGGAATATCAAACAACGTGTCACCTTCCTCCGTGTATGGTGCCGAACACTTCTTGCGCCTTTTTGGTAAGGTCATCAAAATGGTAGATGGAATCAAGTTAATTCGATATGCTTACAGAAAAATATGTCTCCAATATTTTATACCCAATACAAGCCAGGGCTTTGTTGGATTTGGGAATGTAACTATTAAAATGCATATTCCAGTGCACATCTCCATATAGTTTAGTATGTATCATCTTTTTGGCTTTTCTTCTATTCCAAGTGCTATGTATCACAAATCTGTGAACTCGGTTTCTCTGCTGCCTGCAGTGAAGCTACCTGAGCTATTGGACAATGCACAAATCGAAAAGGAGACGTTGATGGAAATGCTGCCAATGCTGAATGATTTTCTCAAGTATAATGTCTTATCTCTACATAATGCAATCTGATCATACATAGAACACGTTTCTTCTTCATCTTCATGTCATGTATCATATAATACTTGGATTGATGGACTGTACATCGTTTTATGCAGGTTTCTGCAGAAGAACCAGAGTACCTTTTTCCTCTCTACTTACCGTGAAAACACAGCAGGCATAGACAAATATGACTGATTTTGGCAGCATTTCTTTCTACATTATCTGTACATAATAGGATAAAGCTCCATGTTTTGGATACACAATTATGTGCTTTGTTTGTAAAGGACATTTTGTTGTATGTTTGCTTGTAACCTTGGCTTGGCAATGCAGCTGACAGATACAAAAAACAATCTTTCTGAGATTTTAATCAATTTCTTCAAAATTGAAGACTTTTGGTTTGAGTTCCACCGGAGGGTGATTACTAATTTATTCTACATCCAACAGACATTTCGGTTCCCTATGGAACAAATGCATAAACATATACAGGGATGATTAAATCAATGACCAGTAAGAAGAGCTACATCAGGCTGATTTAGCAGGCCATGTTGCTTGGGCTGACATGATGATTCCAACGATCACTCCAAACAGCCCTAGCGCACTACCAAAGATCTCAATCACAAGAATCTTCACAAAAAGTGAGGAGTTTTGGGCATCTGAAAGTGCACAGCTGCTTCCAATTATTCCAACGCACAGCCTGTTGTGTAAAACACAATAATCAGAAGATGAATAGAAGAAAAAAAGACAGAACAAATTGCTAATGTTCATTGAGCGGTGCTTTGTAGTCTGCCTGTGTGCCAATCTAGTCAAATTTCAGACCTAACAACAATCTTACCAGGAGGATCACGTGGATCGTATAAGGTCACTAGTTTGTAGGAGATGAATTCGTCCATC
Organism: Geranium rotundifolium; assembly: GCA_963920655.1. Taxonomy (NCBI): domain Eukaryota; kingdom Viridiplantae; phylum Streptophyta; class Magnoliopsida; order Geraniales; family Geraniaceae; genus Geranium; species Geranium rotundifolium. The sequence continues at coordinate 4,962,362 of OY987313.1, forward strand.
TACGTGAAATGAAGTTGAATATACTGGAAAAAGGGAATAATGATGGATTAAGTTACTCACCCACAAACGAGGTTCGCAAAGCCCACAATAATTCCAGAGGCAAAGATGGCATATCCCGCTCTAAGAGATTCAGGTGCATATATCTGAGATGAAGGAACACTTTCCAGCTTCGTTTGGAGGATGATTGCCACAATGACCCCGTATATGGCTACAGCTTCACAGAAAATAACACTGATATAGCACAAGCATCAGATAGAGTGACAGTAGAACATAACGCATTTTGATAACAGAAGTTGAAGTTTAGCATGTCAACATTCACGAGAAACAATGAATTGCCAACAGAACTTGAACCAATCCATACTGATAGTAAAGGTACTTTACAGTTCAGTTGGATTAATTTTTAAAGGGAATTGCCCTCTTTTAATCTGTGTGCAATTCAGTAACCGTCTATCCTAATTTTCATTTCCATTTACATAAAGTAATATGGAAATGGAAGTGGATCACTGGCGAGGGAATGGAAATTGACCATAAGAATAAAAAAATCAGGGGGTGATTTTCACAAGCGTTCTCCTTTACACACAAAAATAACCCAAACATAGACTAAGAATGATTTTTTTTTCATTTGCTCCACCGGTTTGTAACAAATTAGGCACCAGTGCAGGGGCTTTTATTTCAGGCAATTTTCACGCAGCAAAATAAACAGATGTAAATCATCCCATTTGAAAACTAGTTTCTCTTAAAAAAGTATTACCTTCTACTTCACATCTCCCTCTCGGCTCTGTTAGATCCAAAATGAGGGTTGATGTTGCAATTTTCATGTTTATAAATAGACTATAAACAAGTCTTCCAATCGATTTTATGACTACTTATTCAGCAACCAAATAACATCTCCAAAATATTATATCTGGATCTAATAATTGATCTGAATGTAGTATTGTTTTAAATTCTATCACAGTCATAGCAACTTAAAAATGACATTACCACAGATGAAAAATCTAAATAATATATGAGGATTCAGAAGAAGCATTTTGGAATGGAGAAGAGGAAATTATTTTAACATTGGCATCTGAGAGATAAGCATATCTAAATATTGCCTAACTATAAGAGTATTCCCGATAAATTTGAACCTTTTTGTCCACCCAGATATCTATGTGAGTTGAACCTCCAGATATGAAGAGGACGTTCCCTATCTCTTATACATGAAAGATGTGCAGAGCTTAACTGGACTCCTGATATATGATAATCTGGAAACTATGGTGGGGACAGAAACAAAGTTTCGTGGCTATAGCTATCTCGCCCAACTAAGGAAGTTGAGGCTGAAGTTCATGCTCTAAACATAAACAATAGACCATTCACATGTAACCATTAAAATTCAAGACCAAGACCCATAAATACACGTACACCAAACTCTCCTACATCAAATACACTTATAATGTATGCATGTACCGTATCCATAACATACTGTCAGTGCTTGCTAATTGAATTGAATGCACTGTCCCCAACCATAAATGCAATATTGCTACCTAATCATTGATGTGATACAATTGAAATAAATGTTTGAACTTCCTAGACAAAATCTTCCCAACTGAACTTAACACGCAGCATTACAGAGCACGAAATTAACAGCGAACACAGCACAAACCGATCAAATTATAATCTAAAACAAAACCAGCTAAAAATTCAAGAATCAAATCCATTACCTGATGAGATTCTTCGAAGTGATCCTCGGTGCCTTGATCGCAGCACCGATCAAACTGCTCCCCGTTATGTAAATCCCCCTAAAAACCACAAGAAACCGAGAAATGAAATCGAAAATCGAAAATCAAAACCAAACACGAATCAATCAGTACACATGTAAAATGAATACCAGGCGGCGCCGAGGACGGAGACGCCGATGGCTACGGCGATTCCGACGGCGGAGAAGGTGTACGGAGAAATATGCACGACGGCGCGTCCCCACGAACTAGCTCCCACAACCATCGCTGAGCTCGCCATCTCTCTCTCTCTGTAGTGCGATCGGAGCTAATACTGATCTTTCTCATATTTACAGATTCACCACAGAACGTAAATGGGCTCAATGTCGAGGTTGTTTCAAGATATGGGCTGTGAAAGAGAGCCCAAGTGTTTGTTACGGCCTAATAGGCCCATAATAGGGGCTCACAATTAATGCGATTGGACGTGTGTAGGCCCATACGCATTAATGTTGGAGTGGCGCTGTTATTGGACCACACATGCCCATAAACACGTGAGCTCTGAGGTTCGGGGACACAAACATTTTGAATGCTCTTTGGTATTTTCAGGTTGTTTCTTCTTATGGGACAGACATATGTTTTTAAGATTCAGATGTGATAGATGTGAGAGTTTATCCATGTTTAATCTGATTAGTATTAATCTCTTATTAAATGTTTATTAATCCTTTTTTATTTTTTATTAATTTTTAAATCTAATTTATTTTTCGATCAGTCCTCTCCCCCGATTAACGGCCATGATTTTTTAAAACATTGCTAATTAGTCTCCGTTTAATTACAGCACTGAATTTTCTACGTGTATTACGAGAAACAAGTAAAGAAATGTGAAGTAATAATATTATATTAGTATTCAAAACCCTTGATGAAATTTTAGAAACATTAATATCCGATTTATTTTTTGATTAATTTTCTGTTAATTTTTAATTGTTTTATATCTCTATCTGAATGGTGATAAGAAATGCTGATTAAGAAATATCAAACACTAATATTTTGTTAATACGGGAAACTCTTGGTAAAGTTTTGAGAAACAAAAGTAATAAAGATTATTGATCATGTAATGTGCAATGCATGTTCCCTGAAACAGTAGGAATAAAAAAGGGCAGTGTTAGAAACAGTGAATTCCATGTTTGGCATTTACTTGAAAGATGGTGACAAGAAAAGGGACAGAAAGAGAAAGAAAAGAGGCCCAGCCCACCAGAGGCAGCCCATTGGAGGCTCTTTAAGTATTCTGTGGGGCCCGTAGTGGGCCTGGAGTATCTTGGGTCTGCACCAACTTCAATAACCTGAAAAGGAAACGACCTTGCAGTGGTCACTATTGTGTCCGCGTATTTATGATAAAATTTGAATTCAAAAAGCAGATTAAAGTTGCAATGCCTGCAAAATATTTACACCACTCACGCACCAAATGTGCAATCACTCGTAGACTAGACGGATCGTTTCTTGTCGCTTCAGATTTTGCTTCCCATGGAACCACACATCAAACCATTAATATTTCAAGATAATTAAATTCAATTAGAACTTTTAAATTAATAAATATTTCTAGTGTATTTTATTTAATTTTAAAAAAAATTATTTTTTTTTACTAAGGATGACAATGAGACGAGTTCATAATAGATTTGATAAAACATGTCCTCATCAAAAGCGGGGCAATAATTTCTCGTTTTTAAAGGAGGAAGAATTCTCTATCTTATTCGAAAATTATCAATTTTTCGTTTCCAACCCAAACTAATGCTAACATGTATTTTTTCAAATAAAATATGTATTAAAAGCAATTATTTAATAAAAATATATACTTAAAAATATTATAATAAAATAATTATGTATTATAAAATATTATTTTGATAAATATATGTATTTTTTATTAAATGTGTATTTTTAAATTAAAAAGAAATCTTTTTAATATACCGGGCGGATCCTCGATCCCTCTCCACCTCGTTCTTATCCGGATTTGGGAAATTTTCGTCATGTTTTCGTTCGTATTTGAGGATTCCTGTCGGGGCGGGGAATAGTGTCATCTTTATTTCTCTACCGATATTACATTCGAGGCTTGAACCTCTGATTACATGTTGGGGAATGAATAGCTGGACCCTTAAGTGAGACTCAGTTGATATTGTTTGACATTTAAAAGTGTGGTATATAGATATGGATTAGAATTAGAAATGAATTTTAACCAAACTAATACATGTTGCCTAATCAACACTATTAATTTTGCATACATGCAAAGTCTTATACTAAACATAAATTCTACTGATTTGATCAATACATGACCCATGTGTAAACATCACTACAATATGATAAAAGTCTTGAAACATTTATATACTAATTTAATTTTTTAGATTTTGTTACCACGATATTGAAAGTGTAGGGATATCTTAATTTTTGTAGGTATATCATGCTTTACACATTTGGGGTTTTTTTTTAATTGTGGTAAATAATTTTCAAAAGTATTAATTGCAATGACCCAAATTTCAAATACCCCATAAAGTGAAAAGGAAGAAGCAAGCTCCATCAATCCACCATTTTTGAGGTCTTATGAGTATATGAGAAATGGGGTGTAGCCAACTGCTTTACTCTTGTCTTTACCCTCAATTTGTTGATATGTTTAAAACAAAAGTATCACCACCCAGAAGCTCTAGTAGTCTAGTATGGATTTCCACATTCCAATACAATATAATATTTGTTTGGAGAAAGGAAAAAACAGTAATTAACATTAGTGTTAAAGTGTTTAGATTTTTGAATTGGTGACTAGAGTTCAATCGAGCTTATGGTGATTGGAATCAAGTTTATGGTGATTGATTTCGATTGTATATTATAAATATATAAATTTAAATACTACAAATATATCATAAATTTTAACATTTTTTAAAATTGACAAATGTGATTTGTTAATGTATTTTAACTTTCAAGTATATCTGTTTCATTGACATAAATTTGTATGCATTTCAATAAAAATAAATTTATTCATTATGTGTATCACATTCATGTAAATTATAAATGAATTCATCGAATAGCTGATGTGTAACCCTTCAAATCATTTAATAAGTAAACTCGATATCGGCGGATTAATAAGAAAATGAAATTGTCACTAGAATACAAGAGGGTTTAAAAGATGGTTTTGAAATCTTGAGAGTTGCATGTAGCTGTGTGTGAATGAGAAGTAATGGAGAAAATAAAGGTAATGAAATGATGATTCCTTTAACTTGAAAGGGTGAAGAAAGCACATGCTAGGCTCCTTGTTGGTGTCTTTTGTGAGCAAATAAAAATGGAGCAGTGATGTGCTGTGTAGCCACTACTACTAGCCAGTCAATGGAGCACATCCACCACACCCAATTGTTTATGCACCTTTTTGTTGTTGTAGAGACTTGAAATGACAATCACCTTTTTATTTACCTAACCCCAACAATACTATCTTGCTTGGCTCTATTCTTTGTGCTTGTGCTTGCTTGGAACACAACATCTATTGGCCCTACTTGCCCACATGTGACATGTGGTTTAGGATTTGGAGTACAAGTGAGAAGCTAGCATATAGGTAGTGTGATAGATTTGTTCACAAATGGGTTTTGTGAATGGGAAATATTTTGATAGATGATTTCTTGTTTAAACTAATTATTAAATTTGTAATTATAGACGAGCGGGTGGTATCAAAAACCGGTTCACATATGTGTTGTTTTTGTGATTGGCCGTTAAGTGAAGCAACATGGGTATCGACATAATTACGAAGGACGCTGCGCGTGTTTGCACTAACAATTCAAATACTTTTCGAGTGAATGAATACCTATTATATTTATGTTGGTCCTTTATGTAAGAAGAATTATAATATGTGAGCTTGTATTAGGACTTGGGTGAGATTACACGTGGCAGTTGTAATAGGATATTTTAATCTTTTGTACACTTATGAGGGTCAGACTCGCAACTTAGATGTCAACATTATTCATTTCTTTTATTTCTTTTCACAATTGTATGCATAAACATTTTACTTCATTCCCTTCTATATGCAAGTCATATTAAAACTGAAATTTTGCATATGCGCCCGAGTTCACAGGAGGATAAAGGCACGAGAGAGACCCAAAAAAACATGCCCAAACCAACCACTTCTAATACCATAATAGAAACTCCACTCAGTTAAAAGATCAAACTGATAAATAAAACTTTTAGTTAGATCAGAATCCTACCGTCACGACTTAAACCTTAATCATAAGATTAAAAATTCATACGCCCGTACACTTGAATAACGAATAAGCAAGCTTAAGATCACTTGGAATCTAATCTTTACCAACAATAGGATAGAGGGATTAGAAAAATATGGCCCATCCATCTTGACCTAGAAAACCATGAATTGAATGTCATGACCTAATGGTTTTGTGTGTTCTTTGCTTGGTATTGAAGGTACCAAGACCAAAGATTGAGTTCAAAGATTAGAGGAACCAAATGTACCCAAGGAGCAATGCCAAAAAAGGGTGAGTTCAAAATTAAAAAATGGGGAAGAAATGGAAGGTGACATGATACAGCTGGCTGAGGGTAAGTGAGTAGTACAAAAGAGTGCACAGGTCTCGACCAGAAGAAGGACCATTCAAGATTTTTGAATGCAAGAAAGAGAGAGAAAGGACTCGGAGAGCTCTTCCAACGAGGTCAAACCTCAAAATAAATGTCACAAAATATTAAAACCTCAGCAAAAATCCCAAGCAATGGCCGACAATATGTTCCTCCATCCACATGGACTCTCAATCTCCCTCCATCCATACAATTCAAATATGCATCTACATTTTGTATACACCTAATATAAACATGCAAATATACGTATAATGTGTGTTGTGTGCATAAATATGAGTAAAGATTGGTCATGACTCGCCTAATTAGGGATGACAAAATACTCTAAATCAAACATGAATTCAAAATTTGTTATGTACCCTTCATTTCGACATCTCTAATAGAAACTATCTCAAATTTGAGGGGAGTACATTATCTTCGATCAGATCGAGGCAGAGATCACAAAACCCTAAAAATACTCCAAATCTGACATAAATTGAATATTACCAGTTTGATTATGATGAGATTAGGATCACAAAGTCCATATTGTACACGCTCAACCATCATCCCTATTAATAGAGATAATGTCCCGAATCTGAGATAAATTTGTCATCCCAATCCAAATGGGGCATGGTCGAGATCACAAAATTCAATACTCCCGAATTGATCAGAATAGGGTCAGGATCATAAAACTTATCACATACCCACCCAATCACCACTCATAAGTGTTAGAACAAAATTAGGGTTTCCTAATTTTAGCTTAGTCTTATTATATACCAATCATCTAGATTTTCCTATTATTGTTTGCTTTACTATCTATATGATTCATAATTTATATAAAGGGCTCTACTCTGTAGTATTTGACAACAACATTAATAACAATAATATTATTACTCTACGCTATTTCTATCAATAAAAGGGACAAAATGTGAACCCTCACAAAAATTCAATACCCCAATCTGTTCAAGGCATGGTAACAAAACTCTCTCCGTTGCCTTCTCTAGACCTAATTGATCAAAACGAGCACCGTCTCATATAAGATCTAGTGTTCATATCCTAGTGGGTCCAATGTTCACATCCTAATGGGTCACATGTTTGGGCGTAGGGCGATGAGTGGAGCATAGGATAGGGATATGTGCATATAAACAAGAACATAGATCAAATTGGAAACCTCTTTTGAGAGAACCTTATTAAGAAACTTCCAATCAATACTAGGTTTGTTAACATGGCACCAATCCTAAACATCATATCCATATGATGGTTCAGCAAGAAAAACAAGCCATTCAAGAAGATAAAAATGATGCATCAAATGCAAGTGACTTTCATTGCCATGTCCATAGTTCATTGCCTTTTTCCTGATAAAATGCCAACCATCTCCACTTCCTTGCTTCTTTTCACCAACCCATCACTCCATCCATAAACGGGACGGAGAGACTTTGGCTGAGGAGTGCAGAGATGGTAGGCAATTTAACATCGCACATTCAAAAGAACATGCAGATTGTTGTTATTACAGACACCATTTGGAAATGAAGAGTTAGGGAATAAGAGAAAAAACTTGCTAGTGAGGGCTGAGCGCCTGTAAAAGCCGCTGCTTCTCCTCAGCTCTGCTCTTCTTGGACAGTGGCTCCGGAGAGGACACTGCCCACGAGTCATTAGAGCTATCAGAATTGAAAGACAGATCCATCACGCCATTTGGGCTTCCCGGTATGGAACAAAACTTGCGCTTCTTGGACTCATAGCCACCACCACTGCCTAGCGGTAGTTCTGAGATGAGTCTGCAGCAATCGTCTACTTTATCCTATCAATCGAAATGTGATCAAGTTTTAGTAACACTCGTGAACCCATTTCCAAATTCATTTCACCAATATCATCATACACAGATCACAACAAACCTTGTGATCAATCCCGAGGATTCCCAATAGCTGAGTGTGGTACTCAGATTGAAGACAAGGCTCCACGCTATCAATAACGTGCAGCATTGTGGCAGTGGCCATTACAGATGGAAGATAACACATAAACCTATCATCTGCAAATTGGGATTTCACAAAAGACATCAAAACTTTGACCTTTTTAGATGTTTTACATCTATGGATCAAATTTGTGCCCAAAGACCAAGATCCAATACCTGTGATGGCAGAGACAACAATGAGCTCACACCTCCTGAGAAACTCCCTACAAAGACGGTCCTTCAACCCGAGCCTCCTCGCAATGTAATCGAGAAACGACAATGGGGTCACCGGGTTCATCTTCCATTGAAGAGTTGAGAGCACCAGAATCTCCATTCTCTGAATGGTCTTTGCCTCAAAAACAAACTTGCTCTCCTCCACCTACGCAGCAAAAAAAAAAACCACATTGATTACCAAATCCCCAACCCATAAATTGAAAGCATTGAACCAATAAATACTAAAAATGTGAACTTTATATCTGATTTCATCAATTAATGAGCAATGACCTGCAGGTCCAGCAGAAGCGGCACATGGGTCTCCTCCACCTTGGCGGCGAGGGACACACAAGCCACGGCGGCGAGTTGGGCCATCCACGGCTTCTCCGCCCTGAAGCAGAACCCGGAAAAGAACCGATCGAAGCAGTTCACGGCGAGAACGGCCGTCGGAGCCGAGAACGAGTAATGGGCAACGACCCTCATCATCCACTCCGCCGCAGCGCGCCGACACGCCGCCGCGGAAGGGTCGGTTCCTGCGGCGGCGCGTGGCCGGTTCTGCTCCCTCTCCTTCTCGAACAGGGTCGAGAGCTCGTCGTCGTCCCAGAACAGGTCCTGCTCTAGCAAGACCGGTGGTATGGGTTTGGCTCCGATTCCTATTCCGATTCCGAAGCCATTGAAGCTCTCTGTGGCATCTTCCTCTTCTTCTTCTTCCCAGTGCTCCTCGGGGCAGTAGAGGGAATCCAGAAGGAAAGTTTGGGTTTTTTTGTGATGGTCCTCCTGTAAGTGATGCGCAATGGTGTTCGATTTCTGATGGGTTGGATCCATCTTCCTCAGAGAAGAAGAGGGTGTGACTCGATTTTCATTATAGAAGCAGGGAGAGACGATGGAGAAAGTGAAGAGGTGTGTAAGAGACCGAACAGAGAGACGACGAGAGAGGATGCGTTTTTATTTGTTTGTGTTATTATTATTATTATTATTCTAAAACTAAATGAGTAATTAAATGAGGAGCATCTGGTGTGCAACGACTCATACTGAATCATGGGTCATAAATAGGGTTGTGAGTCGATACTCGAGTTCGGCTAGCCAATTATTTGATCAGTATTTGTTATAGTTGAGTTTTGATCATTTAAGCTTGAAGTTGAACTCGATTGGTAAAGGAGTCGAGTTTAAGCGCGATTATTTAAGTCATGTGAGATTTCGATCGAATTGTTATGTTTAATTAAAAAATATAATAAAAATAAGAAAATTATGATTTATTTTCCTATGTTCATGAGTATTTATTATAAAATTTAGGGATAATGACACTTTGTTATACCTAACTATAGCGAAATGACACTTTCATACCTTAACTATTTTGTTCTCTTTTTTAGTACCCTAACTCTAAAATGTTTAAAATGCCTAAAATGTCCTTGGTTTAAGAAACTAGAATTGAACCAGTCCAATTTGATTTATCAAACCAATATTGAACCGGTTCAATTTGTTTTATCAAACCAAAATTGAAATGGTTCAATTTTAAGTTTTAATGACTAAAGTACCCTTATGGGCCATTCAAATTTTCAACCTAAACCATTGGCAATGGAGATTTGAAGAGGAAGGAGGGGTCGAGACGGTGGTCGATGACAGCGTCGTCGCCGGAGTCTCCCTTGCCGGCGACAAGGTGTTGTGTCTTCTTCAGAAACGGAGGTGGTCCCTGCTCCTGCAGACCCTCCAATGGCTTTGTCGGAGCCACCACCGTCGACGAACACGACGGCGACACCAACCCATCAACAACTTCTTCTTTTTCTTCTTCTTCTTCTTCTTCTTCTTCTTCTTTTTTTTCTTACACTGTCATGGTCTCGTCGTTGGTGTTTTTTTTCTTCAACAATGGAGGAAACCCAAAACCCAAATCTCCATCTCCTCCTCCATGGCTCCACCTCCCAAAAACCCCCAATTGTCGTCAACGCTTCACTACTACATCAAATTCAACACGACCCACCTGAGAAATCGTCACTTCCAATGAAACCCCATTTCAAGAGAGAGCTTTGAGACTCAATTCCTCAGTTCCATCAATGGATTGGCAATTTTCGACCACAATTTTGAAGAACACTATCCACCCCCTAAATTTGTTTGTTTGGTTTAGAGCAAAAACAGTTTAGGAATAGAGAATTATTAACATCTAGTAAACTATCCAGTTTAGGAATTGGAGATTATTAACAATTTAGGAATTGAGGAAGAACACTATCCAGTATGGTGGAGAAGATAAACGGTTGAAGAGAGAGAGAGAGAGGGATAGGGTGAGATAGAGAGAGAGAGAGAGAAAGAGGAGGGCAAAATGGCCATTTCACCATTTGTTTTGAAATGACTATCATGCCCTTAAATTTAATTTTAGATTTGAGGGTATAATTGTAATTGCATATTAAATATAAACCAAATTGAACTAGAGATAAACTAAATTGAACCGGTTCAATTTTAGTTTCTTAAATCAAGGACATTTTAGGCATTTTAGGTATTTTAGAGGTAGGTTGTCACGAAAAAACTGTCAGGTTACTAAAAAAGAGAACAAAATAGTTAGGGTATGAAAGTGTCATTTCACTATAGTTAAGTGTAACAAAGTGTCATGATCCCTAAAATTTAAACTAACTCGAGTTGAATTTGAAGTTGACTGTTTTTAGCCAAACTATACATTTGACTGTGTAAGTTCGTTCGTTCGAGTCCGAGCCGAACTATTTTTGTTCTAATCGTGATAAGTACATGTTTGATTTGGCTTTACACTTATGCATGAATTAGACTAATGGGCCCACTGGGAAAGGCAGGATAACATGTGCTTATGTTAATTTTATCTCATACCTGGTCAGGCTAGAAGGGTTTTCGTGGCGTGTGGTTACATGGCGGGAAGTCCTCATCTCGCTCAGGAACAGGGCGATCCCAAAGCCACCCGATATATTAAAAACATATACTCTTAAAAATACATATTTTTGGTTGTGACGTGCAATGGGGATTTTCGTCCTCATTGGGGTGGGGTATGAAAAATTAAAAACAACTTGAGACAGAGCGGGGTTTTGATACAAATACAAGTATCAGGGTGGAGATATGCGAACATTCCAATCCAAACCCACTTCGTTGACATCTTCTAAATATTGATATTATAGTATTAGATTTGAAATATGTGAATATATTCACCAGTTTAGATAATAATTTGACTCACCTATAAATTTAAAGTTTTAAATAAATTAAATTTTTCACATGATATCAGAGATTGTTTTGTTTTGAATTTAATCTCTAGTTATCATATATTTTAGATTTTTCATGAATAGGAGGTGGTAATTTTTTTACCAGCTTAAATAACAAAATCGATACTCACTGTTGCTTAAAGTCTGAGATGTGAGTTGGGTTGCAACCGGAAAAAATGGCAGAGCAGTCGACCGACTGACACAAGAAAAACATAGCATTTGGTTTTTATTATTGGTTAATAATTACTTGTACTATACATATTGTAATTATTCATGTAAAAGATTGTATGAGAATAATATTATTGTTGTTTGACGGAGACAGTGAAATGAAACGACAATGCACAAACCAAATGGATTTAATTCCATATCATCATCAACTCAGCCACAAAGAGCAGTAATTGGGTAAAAAATAGAAATGAAGTCAGTCAAATCAAGAACAGTGATAATTACCAGTCCTATTTTTATTTTAAAGACAATATTGTCTCTTGGAATTTTGATATTTAAAAAATATATAACTTTTATAATATTTATTTATTATTTTCAAAAATGTTACTTTTTTTAGTTTATGGTTTTTAATTTATTGTTTCAAATAGAGAAATTCTATTGATAAACAAATTTTAATCTCTAAAAACAAACTTAATACAATTATTTATTTTTTCAAAAAGTTTTTAGTTTTTTTGGTTCAAAAAATTTATATACATTTTTTTCCTATTCCAAAATTGATGTTTTTTCTTAATGATACATATTTCAAAAAAAATTGAAGGAAAAAATCATTTTTTTCAAATAAATTGATGAAAATGAAGCAAGAAATAGGAAATGGGTAAGATTTGAAACAAGTGAATAATAAATCACCTTTTGCACTTGTATTGGCTTGTTTAACATGTATCTTGGAATGTTCATTTATTAATTTGAGATTTATAGGACATTAATTCACATCTCCCCATTAGAATTGTTATGGAACAAGAAATTAAATATAGCTGTCATTAAAAGACTACATGTCGGTAAAGAAAAACTAGAAAGCATAACCATAATTACAATTGTTTGGCATGTAAATAAATATTGAATGATTCAAAATTAGAGGGATGGATAGATACAGTTTCCAATGAAGAGAAATTCACAGTATGAAATGAATACAAAAGCAGAGGCTCAGAAGGACAAGTCTCTATGACTTCAATTCAAATCCACTTTTCTACATCAATGTTTTGACACAAACAACAGTCTCTTCTCTGTGTTCCTCAATGACAGCAATGTTGTGTGAAGCAGGAAATGGGCAATGAGTCCACAGTTCATGTTGTGTCTTTTGTGTTTCTTATTTCAGAATTAATTTATAAGCAAATGAAATTGAAAATGTTTAGGTGAAATAATGTTGCAACAAACAAATGATAATTGAGAACAGTGGTGGTGAAAGTGAAGCTGCTGCATAAACCACTTTGTGAGTAAAAAACTTTTGCTTTCACTTTTTGTTTTATGAAAAAATGTGTTGATGGATGGTTTTTAAGCAGGTGAAAAGGGTTATCTTATTGTTTTATCATTTTGGTCAAAGAATGGGCTGAGCCCACATATGCCATACTATTGATAATCACAAAACTGAACCGAATTAAAATTTTAAATTTTACCAGCCTTTGATATAACATTGAACATTTATCCATCGACCCAAGATGTTTTTTTATGAAAACAAACCATTTAGTCACTGGTAACACAGGTGAGGTAAGGGCATCTCCAACCCTGTATCCAAATATGCAAATTTTTGCATATTTGGAGACTATCTTCTCCAACGCAGGTATCCAAATATGCATATTTGCTACAGTGAGTCTTCAAATTTGAATACACATTATTGCAATCTCCAAAAGTGAATAAACGGGTGTTAAGTGAAATGCTATTATTTTTTTATTTATGAGTATAATAAATGGGTATCCAAATTTATTTTTATTCATGAGTGTAATTTATGTGTATTTTTTTAAAAGAAATTAATTAATCTATTTAATTTGATTGTAAATTGAATATATAAAAATTATTGTATTATAACTTCATTTGTAATTTATTTTGCAAAATATACTTTTCATTAGAATCGACGACAAACAATGATTTTAAATAAAAATTCGACAACAAACATAGATTTTCAATTACAATAATAAATAAACGAACACAATTATTTTTTTTATTCACTAAGGAGATCGAAATATTGACTAAAATTACTCGTTGGGACGAGTTTACTAACACGTAGAATTAATTTTGTTTTATTCGATGTGTTATTTTCAATTTTTTATTATATAAAATTTTGATTATTATATGACATTTATTTTTAGTAAATTAATGTATATATTTAAATAATTTATTAGAATTAAAATTATATAAATATAATATGTAAAATTATTAAATAATAAAAGTAATATTTGATGTGACGTATAGAGATAATTTTGGAGATTAGGTTGGAGAGAAATAGATATAGAGACTCAATCATTGGGTAATAATTTTTGGATATATGGATATAGCATTGGAGATGGCCTAACACTCACACTCGAAAATCGAGCATCAGCCACATACGGTTTAAAAAAACAGTAGAAAACAACCAACAGACACACTGTCTCTTTAAAAACAATAAAAACCGGACCGACCACAGACCGTCCGAAAAAACACTAAGCATAAACTACACTAACCAAAATCCTCCACCCAGAGATGTTAAATTAGGTAAGAGTTCTAACATGTTTATCAATATGCCTAATACATATCTGAATTATAGTTGATACTATAGTCCACACCAGCACAAAAATCAATTCAAAAACATGCAAATTTTATTAGCCTTTGATATATACATTGAACATTTATCAATCCACTCAAAAATGTTTTCTTATGAAAACAAATCATTCATTCACTAATAACACATATGAGGTAAAACTCATGCTTGAAGATCGAGTATCAGCCACATACGGTTTACAAAATACAGTAGAAGACAACCAATAAACACCCTATCTCCCTGAAAACACCAAGAACTGGACCGACCACAGACCGTTCACCCAACCCTAACCTGAACAGCCAAGGACTTTTGTCAAACAAAGACCGGCCAAAAACACTTAAAACAAACTACACTAACCAAATCCTCCACCCAGAGATGTTGAATTAGATAAGAGTTCTAACATGTTTACCAATATGTGTAATACATATTTCAATTACATTTGATACCATAGTCCACACCAACACAACAATCAATTCAAAACCATGCAAAATCCTTTTATTGGAACTCACCAATTGAATTGAATTCAGACCCATCTCTACTTCTCTTGTGGTGTAGACCATTGGTCAACCACTATAAACCATGCACATTGCAGTAGCTGTTGGGACCAATCTAGTCATGACATACATTCACTCATTCAGTATTGAATTTGATCACCCCTTCACTTACAGTATTGGACCAGCACCTCCTACCTTTTGTCTGGCTTGTGGGTGTGTGTAGGAAGGAGGAGACCCATTTTCAGAGAGTCTGGATCAGGCCATTATGGCACAGGCCTTGCACTCAACTTTCCATTGTTGATGCATGGTATTGGTGTGTATGTGTTTTTACCTGCAACTAGTACAGTAAGATATATATATGCATATTCAACATTTACAAACATTGCTGTTATAATTTTAGCATGATTTAAACATCTGGTTCGCATGTGGCTGATCTTTAATCCCGATTCAACTTGCCACATTGTGGACATTGACTATGCAACACGATATCTCATTTAGTGTAATGGACTGCATGATCTACCACATTAGCTTATTAAAATACGAAACAGATGAATCAGAACAACTGTGAGCCTCGAACCATGGTCTGAGGCTAGGGAGCGAGCAGGGTCAAGCTCTAGCCGGTGATTACGTATCATTTGATTATCTTAATACCCAAGATTGTCTCCAAACAGTATACCAGAATTTAAACAAATAAAAGAAGCACCTGCAACAATTTATCAAGTGAAATCAAACTTTCTTTCATCAGCTTGAATCTGACTCTACCTAACAACCCATAGTTTATCATCCAGTTTCAAACCTCATACATTTCACCAAATGTAGCTTAGCGACAGGCCCGTGACGAATGATTTTGGGCCCGGGGTTGACTGCTGGAATGGTATTGGGCCTATTGGGCTATACCAATTTACAGTAAACACCAAAATCTTGTTATGGAATCATCATTATTCCCAAATCTATATCTGATTTACTTAAATGAATGTGGTTATCTACAAGGGGAATGAATGTGAGGTGTTTATCTTTTTTAATTAAACCTTATTCGTCAACATGATATTATGGGGATTTTATTTTAATAATTAAAAAACAGGAGACACAGAGAGTGATTATGTTTCAGAGTGCACGCCCTCACGCCCTTGCAGTGGTCTCTCAGCGACAAATGGGCGTTGCAGTTCAGCTTTGTATCTCTATTTGTCTGCTACTCATGTGACCTGTTTCCTCTTGTCTCCTCCCGTTGACCCTCGGTGGGCCCGAGGCCTGCATCTGGAGTCTGGACCTCGATCCAACGGTGATAAAGAGGGAGAGCCTATGGTAACACATGAGGACCTCTGTATCTAAGCCAAATGAAATCCGAATTTTAGGTACATTTCTCTCAGGCTCAGATGGTTTCTGAAATGGGGCTGGCGTGTCGATAGCTCCACCGTAGGATCTGCCCTCAGCCTGCCGTGGATGGGACAGTCGGGTTCGATAGCGAGCCGCCGCGAGATCGTCGACCACAGCCACCAGGTGAAGGACAAATCGGCGGATCTGATCTCTCCGATGGTCGATGTTTCCGATTCCGGCGAGTTCTCGACCGTTGATTCGCCGGACCAGGACCACATCTCCGATCTGCCAGACGAGTGTTTGGCGACGGTGTTTCAGTCGCTCGGCTCCGGCGACCGGAAGCGGTGTTCGCTCGTGTGCCGGCGGTGGTTGACGGTGGAGGGACAGAGCCGGCACCGCCTATCGCTCAACGCGAGGTCGGATCTGCTCCAGGTCGCTCCGTCGCTCTTCTCGCGGTTCGACGCGGTGACGAAGCTCGCGCTGAAGTGCGACCGCAGATCCGTGAGCATCGGGGACGACGCGCTCGTCCTGATCTCGCTCCGGTGCCGGAACCTCACGCGCCTCAAGCTCCGCGCGTGCCGTGAGCTCACCGACGCCGGGATGGTGGAGTTCGCGAGGAACTGTAAAGCTCTGAAGAAGCTCTCGTGCGGATCTTGCACTTTCGGAGCCAAAGGCATGAACGCGGTGCTCGACAATTGCTCCGAATTGGAGGAGCTGTCGGTGAAGAGGCTCCGCGGGATCACCGACGGAGCTGCGGCGGAGCCGATCGGGCCGGGCGTGGCGGCGAGATCGCTGAAGACGATCTGCTTGAAGGAGCTCTACAATGGCCAGTGCTTTGGTCCTCTGATTATTGGTTCGAAGAACCTGAGGACTCTCAAGCTGTTCAGGTGCTCCGGTGATTGGGACAAGCTGCTACAGCTGATAGCGGATCGAGTCACGAGCATGGTCGAGGTCCACCTCGAGAGGCTTCAGGTGAGCGATCTCGGCCTCGCCGCCATCGCCAATTGCACAAATCTAGAAATATTACACCTCGTCAAGACGCCAGAGTGCACGAACTCCGGTCTCGTGGCCATCGCAGAGCGATGCAGGCTCTTGCGGAAGCTTCACATTGATGGATGGAAAGCCAACAGGATAGGCGACAATGGCTTGATTTCTGTAGCTAAGCATTGCCCGAATCTACAAGAATTAGTCCTCATTGGTGTGAACCCCACAAAATTGAGTTTGGAAATGCTGGCGTCGAATTGCCCGAACTTGGAGCGCCTTGCATTGTGCGGAAGCGATACAATAGGAGATGCTGAGATCTCGTGCATTGCTGCGAAATGTATAGCATTGAAGAAGCTTTGTATTAAGAGTTGTCCGGTTTCAGATCATGGGATGGAAGCGCTTGCAGGTGGGTGCCCGAATTTAGTGAAAGTTAAGGTTAAGAAGTGCAGGGCGGTGACTTGTGATGGAGCTGATTGGTTGAGATCTAGTCGGGGCTCGCTGGCAGTGAATTTAGATACGGGTGAACCCGAGCTTCAGGAGGCCAATGACGGTGCAGCTCAAGAGAACGCCATTGAGTTCCCTCCGGTGGTTCCCCAAATAGCGCTCCCTAGCATTGCATTGGGCAGTATGAGTAGGTCGGCGTCGTTCAAGTCAAGGTTCGGCCTTTTGAACGGGAGGAGCCTAGTTGCTTGCACTTTGAGGAGATGGTCTGCAGGTAACAGCAGTTCTCAAAGTAATTAGATAAAGAATCGAACAGGGGTTGCAATTTGCAAAAGAAAAGCACTCCTGGTCTTTGTTGCTCTACATTGTTGTATTGTGTATTTTCTGATTGTGTCTTATGGATTTGATTCGAGTTTGTGTGCTGTTCACTGTCTTTTGGAATTGAATATTCAGTCTCTGAGGTGATGATTGATACAAAATACTGTTCTATTTCATTTACTAATTGTTTAGCATCTTTTTGTTGATGCATATCTGAGCCAAAAACTATGAATGTTAAGCCAAAGTTATGCTTTTGCAGAAAGTAATTGCTAGTCTTCATAGAGTTGTTTCATTTCTTGCATTATCAATATTCCTAGGGAATCTTTCATTGTGTGCAGCCTGGACCTAACTTTGAATTTCAACAACTAATTACTAAAGCTTAATTTGGTCAACTGATTAAATACTTGAAATTGTTTGGTCACTTGGATCCAAATGATCAGAGTTTAAGTCTCTCTGCAGGGGTATTTTCTGAGACAAGAAAAACTAGATAACCTCACAAGTACACCTAAATCTCAACTGGTTAGTAGGAACCAAATTCTATAAAGTGTCATAGATGGTTTGTTTGTAGCAATAGAGTAGTGTAATCTCACTACTTATATCATATAATTACTGTAATTATGTTATTTGTATAGCAGATGCAACAGTACATGACAGTTACACACCCAATTGTTGATAAAGAGATATGTTTGCAAGAAGACAATGGAGATATAATACCAGTGTAAATTATGTCATAAACCAATCATCAGAGGCATGGCTAAGTGATAGCTGAATTTACCAAGGATATAAGCTGACAACTATGTGCCATTTCTTGTTCATGTGCATAATGCAGATAAATAAAATGATATATACATTATCAGCATTCAAATCATCACATTAAGCAGGATCATAGTGATGACTAGACACAGGATAGAAAAGGAGAACAATGAGCTTCACTGTCTCAAGAACTGCTTCTCCTTCCACCTTTTAAGAAAGACCAGTTTGGTTTCGCAGCAGTTCGCTTCATCGCCTTCACCCCGAACGGGCTGTCCTTGCTCTGTTGCAAACGCAAGGAAAAAGAAAAAAGCAATCAACAAACAAGATACCAAAAAATAATCTTTCCTAGAAAAAAAACTGTAATTTTTTTTTCAAAGGCGCTTACCAGCATGCAGGTGCCGGCATTGACATTGCAGACAGGAAATTCATGGGGGCAGCAGCTATTGTGGTCATCGCAGCAGGTTGCAGCCTCGAGAGGGCAGCACCCCCATTGGAAGCAATAGTTGGCATACTCGAAAATGCAGCAGCAGGTGTTGCTCTCGGGGCAAGAGAAGTAATTATCACACTCCTCCGGGGGCTTCACTGGAGACGGAGGGGATGGGCCCGGGTTAGGGGGGTTTAAGCCGTTCTTCACGGGGTAGGAGGCTTCCATGGCGATTCCACACTTGCCCGTTGAGGTGGTCGCCAAGTTTCTCTCCATCTTGATGTAACCATTTTCTCCCCAGCTAGCACCCCATGAGTTCCTCACAATCCAGTAGTCAACACCATTTTCAGAGCCATATCCCACAGCAGCAACACCATGGTCTAGCGCTGTTCCACATTTTCCAGTAAATATACCCTGAAGAAATGTGGAGACACGAATATTAAACAAGTTATCAGTCAATCCCAAGTCTCTTGATTTATTGTATGATCTAAATTTAAAGTTATCATGTTGGATCAAAAGCATATCCTCATGTTGCATCATAAGTGTCTTGATACAAATTAAATGCCAAAAAAATGAAAAACTAGTATTTCACTGATTGTGACTGAATATAGTAGCAGATACTCAATCATACCTAGATCTTGCTCAATATAAATCATTACCCTTAAAAACAGATATGCTAAGATAAAACCAATGTAAACTTCTATTGTGTAGGAGCAGTGGATTTTTTTAATATAAATTTCAGAGATAATGTATAAATCTTACTGAATCATAAAACTGGAATTCCCTGCCACCTGCTTCGATGGCAACAGCTACGGGCTGATTTGCAACAGCCTTCTGCAATGCCTTCTCATCGTTAACAGGAACATCTTCATAACCATCAATGGTAACAACCTTGGCATTTTTCTGCATAACACAAAAAAAGGCAACAAATGAGTGAAACTAAATTCTGATGACTTGAATTCCTTTCCTGAGTTCACAAGAGAATAGACACTAACCCTGTACTGGTCACATCTACTGTCACGACCAAGGTAGGGGTAGTCTTCTTCGCTGTCAATTCCACCATTTTTTATAATGAACTCGAACGCATAGTCCATGAGACCTCCATTGCATCCTTCATTATAGGTCTTGTCACAGTCCACGAGCTCTTGCTCTGATAGTGAGATCAGGTCTCCGGTTACAATTTTGTTTACACCTTCAACAGCGGCAATTGTTGAGAACGCCCAGCAGGAACCTTCATATCAAATCACAGTAATAATTGGATCTTAATTAGTTACACTTATGGGACCAAATAAACAAACAATAACAGATGCATATAAATATTTTTTTTGAATTAAGATGCATATAAATATTAAATATAACTATATCCAGTAGGAGATATGGCCCTGTAATTTCATGAACTGCCCTTTATACCCACCAAAATGACTAATCACTTCCCTATTGAATAACTCCTCTCTGTCCAGATTAATCACCTCTGATCTTGATTTTTTTAATCCAAACATATTGTATTCTATTTTATGGATATTTTTATTCCAATTAAAATGTAGAATACAACTTCAATTTAAAATTTTAGACACAAGTCTCGAATTAATACATATAGGTGGTAAAAAAGTTCATAAAACATAATAAGTCATTCAAACTAATTTACAAATAAAAATAAGTATGAAGTAATAAGGAATTCATTCTAACATAAGTGAGGTCCAAAGAATTTAATATTTTGGGTTAGCTGACAATTTCTTATTTTTTATTTCCTTAATTTATAAACTGATTATAAGTTATAGTTTAGATCATATGGATTTCAATTAGGCCCGATTTAAATTTCCTTAACCTACAAAATGTTAAAATCTCTTTATGAAACCAAACCACTCTCTGGATCAGTGCTACTTGATTTCTAGTGTAGTCCACAACTTAAATACTATACTTAGTTAGCATGTCTCAATTAACCAAATAATTCTCTTAAATAACATGAACGAATCAACCAACTAAACAAACAAATAAATAAATCAATAATCTACCAATAAGCCGTTAAACAAAACTCTTACCACAACTTCCTTGATCCTTGACGTCGGTGACGGCGCCTTCCTCCCTCCAGTCAACAGAATCCGGCAGCTGATCGCCGACTCTCGGCGCGTAACGGTCGCTCCTCGCCGCCTTGGCGAGCCTCCTCCTGGCGTCGCTCCTGGCGCCGAGGTAGGTGCTCCGGTACTCGTCGTTGGTGAGATCGGCGAACCGGTTCAGCCCGACCCGGTAGGTACGGTCCTGGTCGGCGTTGTGCTCGTCGATGAACCGGAGATTGTCCTTGAAGACGGCGAATCGCTTCTCCTTCTCGCCGAGGGCGTTGTAGCTCTTCCCGTGCTGGACCAGCCACTGCTCGTACAGGTCCTTCACCTCCTCGTCGGACCTCCCGCCGGAGAAGCCGCCGTCTGCGGCGATGATCGACATGCCCGCGGCGGAGGACACGGCGAGAAGCGCGAAGAAGAGGAGGCGCGTGAGGAGCGCCATTTTGATTTTTTTTTTGGAGGGTGTGAGAGTGGGAGAGATTGGTGGTGGTGGTGGGTTTATAAAGGAAAAGGAACGTCATTATGATTTAAATCACCAAAATTAAGTTAATTTTATACAGTTTCATTGGTTCGCCATTTCTCAAATACAACTAATTGTGGCGTAATTAATTATCTTTAAATACACACAAGTGAAGTCCGTGGAAATTGGAGGGAAGGTGTGGCTCACGCGCCCTCTGCTAATATATTTTCACGCTCCGTATTGACACGATTCATTTGAATCTGGACACTTTGTGTGGGCAGAAAGTGCAAATAAGAAGAACATTGGGGGTTCTAGTGTGATTTATTATTTTTATTTATCCACTGTTTTGTGCGAGTACTAAAAAGCCACGTAGTAGTGTTGGTGGCTTGAGCGAGTGGGGGACTGAGACCGAGACTTTTGTGTGTATGTAGGGCCCACGTAAAATTGATTATTTTTCTGCATTAAAATGAATCTTGGTTAATTTAGTAGTGATTTTCATGTTTTCTAGTGATGCTGCCTACAATTATTCTCTATTTCCCTATCAGACAGAGTATGTATAAAATGTATATTTATTTGATAAAATAAATCGTCCAACAAATTAAATGTTTGAAATAAAATTTTTAGCATATGTGAAATAAAAACAATAATTCATGAATAAGGTGGGTCACCATTGTTATTAATAAAACTATGATATTAAAATTGAAAAGTTCCATTTTAGAATAAATTTATTAATATCAAATTTTAGTAGTCAATGTTGTACTGGTTTAAACTGTTGTGATGAATTTTCGTAAAGATTAAAGTTGCCTAATGATCAAATGTATAAATTATTTCATATGAGCTTCAAAATTCCAATCTTAATGTTCGAAAGGCCAAGATTAAAGGTATTTCATATGTTCATAACATATTAGTTTTAGTCACTTATTTTCTAAGAAAAACAACATTGTGAAATAAGATCTAAGTTAAAGCTTAGTTACATTATAATTTCATACAAAATTGTAACAGGTGCCATCTCTCAAAATATAATTTTTTGGTGATTGAGTCCAATGATTCATTCTCTTTATAAATCACACGTTACCTAAAGCAACTCAAACAAACTTGCGTTTATAACAATATTCTTCAAACTTATTGTTGGTTATTGACTAATTTTAATTGTAGTAAAGCATTTTGTTGAGAGACTATAACCAGAATAATTCTTGTTATACTGAATCAAATCAGAAATATTTGAATTGCATATTTAGAGTAAAGTCTTGTTAAAATGAGACTCAATTCGACCAATTTATTACGTATTAATTATTGTTTGGCAATAAACTTAGAGAAACTGGGTTGTGGACCGAAAATGGCATAAAACCGCCCATAACTAATCTTTTATGCTTGATACAAGATACAAATAGTTACATATTTGAACCTCTATATATATCTAAAATATGTTTTATGGATAATAACTAATAAGCAGAGATGTGATCTTTACTTGATATCTGATTAGGAAATTGACAGGTGGGAAGATTAATTTTCGTTGAACTAAAATGAAAATGACAGATATTCTGGATTTAAGGTAGATGTGCAGTATCCAATTAGTTGCTTGCACGACGAAGAAATAGCATCTTGGAATTTGGAACCTTACTTGATATTTTCTTGTAAAAGTTCAAAGCAAAAACAATTACTCAAACGAATTTTTATCGTATGGGAGAAAATCATTATACGTATATATTTTGAAATCATACGATACGGTTTAGAATAACATTTTTTACGAGGTGTTCGATTTTTGGGGTGTGAACACGGAACTCGGAACATGGCATTACCAAGGCCTTGTATAGTTAGATATGGGTTTGGTTCGCGTATCATGTTATGGGCTTTTATTGGGTCTATGGATTTGGGCTGGACTACTAAATGATTGACTGATACTGGGCTTTACTTTGGAAATTTTTTAAAAGGGTAAGTTCAAAAGTTGCAAGAGTTTATGTGTAAGAAATTATGAATTGATTACCTGATATTGCAACTTTACTTTTTATTAAAATGAAAGTTAAGGCTGTCTAAATAGACTTCACACAAAATAAAAAATAGGAATAATTTCATACAATACACCTTAGGATAAATCTCACACCCCTCCACGTTAAATTTTGATGGTAAAAAGATTAAATGCCCCTACTTATATTTTTAATTTTCAATTAATGTCATTGTTTTCTTGTGCCTATCCACTCTACTTGTTCATGTGACCAAGACAATCCTTAATTTGTTAAGAAAATGTTCATAAGGGGCTGTGAATCATTGTTTTTAAAATAAGAAGAATCAAGTGTATATTAGATATTTCTGGTTTTAGAGGAGAGAGAAATGAGATATAGAAGAATGACATTAACAGAAATTTAAAATACAAATAGAGGTATTTTAATAATTCTACCATCAAAGTTTAACGGGATTGATTAAAACTTAATATAGATGGGGCAAACTAAGAAAGGTGCCAAAACTAAGGAGGCATCAATGAGAAAAAAATTATAAGAAATAT
Organism: Geranium rotundifolium; assembly: GCA_963920655.1. Taxonomy (NCBI): domain Eukaryota; kingdom Viridiplantae; phylum Streptophyta; class Magnoliopsida; order Geraniales; family Geraniaceae; genus Geranium; species Geranium rotundifolium. The sequence goes on from OY987313.1 coordinate 4,986,486, forward strand.
CATGTAAAATTTGACTTATTTTTAAAGAGTATTGTCTAAAATCATCTCTAAAAATAAGGATAGTTTTAAAAATTATCCCCTAAATTATGTCAAATCTCTTGTGACATCCCTAGGGTAAAAGTGTTTTAATCTGTAGATCATACCCTTTTGCGCTCTCTCTCTCTCTCCTCCCTCCCTCTCTCAGGTCGAAAACGCTCAAAGAGGAAAGAAGGAGACAAGAGAGAGAGAGAGATTTACAAATTAAAACACCATAAAGGCATTTTAGTCATTTTAACGTTAATATTTAATATAAATATATTAAGTGAGAAAATTAATATTTTAAAGGATTACGCTGAGAGAAAATTTCTCAAGAGGTGTCATTTAACCAAAATATATCCACCAAGCAGGAGAGAGTAAATTGAAGTAACATTAATTATCGAAGCCCACCCGCTACCATAATGCAATTGTGTTATTTAATCTCATTTATTAATTGATGACTCAGAGCCCATCCACGTTCAAAGCCCAAAGAGATATAATAGACAGTCCGATCAATTAGATTAATCGTCAATAAATGATAGAGACCAAAGACACTGTACTTGTAAAAACACGAGACAAAGACTTGTGGACACTTACACAAGGAGTTTTGTAAGACCTTGAAATGAGAAGGTACATACCAAACAAATAAGAAACTCGATTATAAAATGTATTCAAACTGAAATATGATGGCCTATTTACGAAGATAAACGATAAGGTCATGCATGATAGTAGGAGTGTTCATATTCTAACCAAAAACTGGCTCAATTGCTTACCAAATTGGGCCGTGGCTTGTTAGGCTTCACCTGCAGGTTTAAGGGCGGGTTGCGGATGAAAAAGGTCTGACCCGTATGAGAATAGGCGGGTTGAATACATCAAAACCATAGTTAACCGGTCCGCCCGCACTACACAACTTTAAATTCATTTAATCAATTTAGCCTAATAAGTAAGGTAGCTCATTTAATTAAGGAGACTCATTTGAACAACTATCCACATCCACAAACTGAACTTGATAACTAGTGACCTTCGATTCTCCTTTTTCATAGAGTTTTTTGTTCTATTAAATTTACATCTTCTCACTTTGAATGCTCAAACTAACAAATACATTTGTAATCAATATGTATTGTTTTAATAGGTTTTGGAATAATATGAAATTAAATTTTTGTTTTTGAAGTTTTATATCATCGTGAATTTTTAGGCAGGTGATGTGGGTTGTCAACCAATCCAACCGCGAACTCGTGCGGTTCTTAGTATATAAGACCTGCTCTACTTTGGACAGTTAACGGATTAGTCAAAATCATAACCGCGTCTCTATAATTGTGTCAATATATTTTCATTTGGGCGGTTGAACCACCCATAAACACCCAAAATCATGCATAATAATTTGGACAATCAGTCATGTAAAGACGCATATATTATATTTATGCCAACATCCGGTCATTTCACCGTTAATATGAAATGTTTACAAGAACTGTACTATTTATATATGTATTATGATTGCCTAATTCTCGTGCAAAACAAATTGACAAGGTAGGATTCGGTATTTACAATATTATTTTCTTCTCAAACAAAATGACAAGGTCTTGTCAAGCTTAATGCTAGAAGCATTATCGCACAACACTATGACATAACTAAATTTCTGTAGCTTTCTTAAGGATATGTTGCATCCAAACACAGTGGCGAGCACATGATACATCAACTACGTCCATGACTTGTTTCCTAATTTTCAGTCACATGATTGTGTGGTTGAAATTTAATAAACTACATAGATTCAATTGTTGACAACTTTGCTCCTGGTCTCACAAGTCATAAGGTAACTTTACTTGTACATCAAGCAATCTACAATAACCAGACTATTTGTTAACATTGTCCCTTTCGTATGATTTGTCACTATATATGGTCTTTGTTTGGACTTGTATGTCCAGTCAACCATTGCGCAGAAGAAAAATAAATTGGCAAAAATAAATTGTGTTGTATTTTATATAGGGCTAATTAATGTTGTAAAAGTCGGTTCAAGCGACTGTCTGAGCGCTAAAATTATACCCTCTTATCTGATTTAGGCTGGTTCAAGCGTTAGTATGGTCGAGACATGTTCAAGGCTTGTTTAGAGCCAGGTTAAAACCGGTTTGAGACAAAATAACTTTTTTTTTAATGCAAACACTAAATATTTGATGATGTTTCTCAAGTTCATGTATATTTTTAAGTTTTGTTGTAATAATTTTAAAATACAACTTCAACGTAGTACATTAAAATATGACTTTATAATATTTTTATATCTTAAATAAAAAAGTTACTTTCATAAAGCATAATTTATATTTTTATTAAATAATTTATTTTATATAAACTAAAAAAGTAGAAAAACAAAAATTTGCCTAGTCTCCACTTAGGCTCCCGGTAATTATGTATCACTAACTGACGCCTAACAACTTTACAACAATGCTATTTTTGTTGATTTTTAAAATATATATGTTTGGAAAAAAATAATGTGTGTTCAAATATATTTCTTACAATAATAAATCTCTCAATTTTAAATTAAGAAAACGAAATAATACATCATTACCTTTTACAAATAATATTCGTAAATGTGAATTACGTTGATAAGAAAAATTCTCCTAAGGTTTGGGGAGGCTCTATCCTAGGATTTGCGGTCTATACATACGATTTGTGTAAGGTTTATCTCGTCTAGTTTTGACGAGGTATGCGGCGGTCATGGGCGTCTGCAATTGAGTGACTATAATTGGTATCAGAATCGTAGTTATTATACAAATGTGGGGCCTGTAATTTGGAGGGACAGTGACTTTGCGATGGTAAAATTATGGGGTATTATTTCAACATCATATGTGAGTGGAGACGGGTCCAGGAGGGGGCCAACGGTGGTTGGATTGAGAGGCTCGGTGAAAATCGGTGCAGCGAGAGCAGATAGACCCATGCAAGGCTTATCAGAGGTATGGCAGGAAAATTCTGGCGATTTGTTTGTTGCGGTTTTTGTTGGTTGTGGCTCGGTATTGGGAGGGAACCAGAGTTCTCTGACGTCGATGAACATATTCATGTAAGCATATCGAATTAGGAGGTCTTGGTTTTATTAAGCTTTTATACGTCATCGAGGTGTCCTATTGGGCTCAGCACTAGGAGTGATTAAAGGTTCTTTAGCGTTGTCAATCAGAGTAAATTAGGGTTAATATTATGTTAGGCCCATTAGGGCTGGTATTATGGAAAGCCCATTAGGGTTTAGGTTTGAGTATTATGGTTTTCTAGTTTGGTTTATATTCTTATTGTTCCCTATATAAAGGAACCTCCTCTATGTAATTCAGAACCAATTTGAGAAAGCAAGTACGATCAAATACATATCGTTTCATAAAGATTGTCAAGCGTCGATGGCTGATGCTGGTAAGCACAAAGAACTTGAAATACTTGGATTACTTAAAATTCGTGACTCTCATATTGATAGTAAGATTGATCGAGGAAGCTGGTTTAATGTGTTCTGCTGTCAGATCACGGGGTTTCTCAATCCGTATGAGGTGAAGGTCGTGGCTCTGCATGATGCTAACTGTTTCGAGTCGATTGGTCTCCAGTGTTATTATGGATACATATGTTTAAATCATTCTGCAGCGGGATCACGGGGTTTCTCCATTTGTATGAGGTGGAGGCCGTGGCTCTACATGATGTTAAATGGGTCGAGTTGAACAACTTTAGAGGAATCATTAGCGAATGGTGTTGTGTACTATCCACTATCACGTGTTAGTCTTTTTTTATCGTAATTAAATGACTCACGTATTGGTTAAGTTTGTTTTAACTAACAGTATCTGGGATTGTGGTGGGGTTTGTCACACCATCTATACCTTTAATTATCTGGATGCCGGGTTAATTGTTATTTTATTAATAAAATTCATTTTTACATTCAAAATAAATATTTTTTGAATGTAGACACAAAATATTGTTAACAAATCCTGATATATTAGTATTATTCACTATTTTTATTTTTAAAAAAATTAGTCAATTAGACCATTGTTACTTAAGTTGTCCAATAATACTGGTTAGTTGCCAAATAATATTTGTGTTCTTCACATTTATCATGATTTGAACAAACACGTAAAATCTCGTCTAATTTACTGTATCTCATTCCCCATACATTTACAGCATCATATTTTCAGAAAAAAATATTATTATAGCATATCCAAATCTTGCAGTTCTGTGAACCATTACCTTCTTTTCAGATACTGTTTTAAAGTATAAAAAAATGGATAATGGAGACACGTTATGTTATGTCATATATATGTGTAGTGTAATGAACCCATTGACCTTCCACTAGAAAATAAAAAATAAAAAATAAATAAAAAAGAATCCCAAGTGACTTGAGGAGGGAGGAGAGGCAATAGCAACCTTTGACGCCAACCCTCCGGTGGGACCCACGCGCCAATACGATGAGTCATTTCTGATCAAAGGTCAACTGTTCCCTCAATCCAACGGCTCGCAGATCGAGCGGGACCCACCGCAGAACGAGGCGGTCAACGACGAGACAGAGAACCGCCACGTGGAGAGACGGGAGTGGTGGATGCAGTTGACCGAAACGACTGTGTCAGTCCTCGACGAGACGCATTTGTTCTCTTCTCCTCTATAATTATTATTTGGTGGTTCCGATTCTCGATCTGATCTGATATGGCCGTGGAGTTGATGGCGGGGCACGGCGGCGCTGCGCTCGGTGCCGCGGCGGCGGGAGAGGAGGAGAGGTCGCTGCAGCGGGCGGCGTCGGCCGGGATCGAGAGCGTCGAGAAGCTTCTCCGCCTGTTCTCCGGTTGCAGCGCTCCCGAATCCGACGTGGACATCGGGGCCGTGGCCGGAGCGGCGGTTGGTGAGTTCAAGAAGGTGATTTCGCTGCTGGACCGGACGAGAACCGGCCACGCCCGGTTTAGAAAAGCTCCTCTGGTCCAGAAGAAATTAGAAACAGAGCAAGGCCCTGCTTTTCCTGTCCGGAGGTTCAATCCCGATTCGGCGGCGGCGACGATCAGCTTCGCGGCGTCGCCGGAGGTTTCTCAGGCGGTGTCGTCGTTTACGGGCAGCGTGTCCATGTCGTCGGGGTTTCAGTTCACGCAGCGGTCGGGGGTGTCGTCGGCCGGAAAGCCTCCTCTGTCCTCGTCGAGGAGGAAGTGCGGCGGCGCCAGCTTCAAGTGCGGCTCGGCTTCGGGGAATTGCCACTGCTCCAGCAAAAGGTCAGTCCAAGAAATTATAATCTGATTCTGGGTTTCATTCAACTGACTTATATTCATCAACTCAATTTTTAATCCAGAATTAGTTGAAGATTAATCGCAAAATAAATAAAATTAAACAATTAATCATGAATTTTGAAAGATTAATCGAGACTAGTGGACAAGGATTTTCACAACATTGAAAACCTCACATAATATACATAAGCTATATATGATTTACTTTAAATATACTTAACTATTACCTTCACTTTTATGAATAATGACACTTGGTTAAACGTAACAATAACAAAATAACACTTTCATACTTTAACTATTTTTTTTTTTTTTCATTATCATGGTATACTTTTGCGACAACCTATGCTAAAATATCTAAAATACCCATAGTTTAGAAAAGTAAAATAGAAATGGTTCAATTTGATTCATCAAACCATATTTGAAATTGCTCAAATTTAATTTTTGATTTTATGACATAATTGTAATTTCATTTTAAATATAAACTAAATTGAATAAAAAATAAACAAAATTGAACCAATTCAATTTATGGTTACTTAAACCAAGGGTAATTTAGGTATTTTAGAGGTATATTATCACAAAAAAATTGTCTAAGATAATAAAAAAGAGACAAAAATAGTTAATGTCATTTTGCTATAATTAGGTATAAAAATGTCATTATCCCTAATTATTATTTGACTACGAATAGGGTAACAATGGTTAAATGAAATATGAGCAGAATTTTTATGTAAATTACCAAAACTATATTTCAATAGCTCTATATTATTACAGTATTAGAAGGTATTCTTGTCATTTTACCTTAAATTTTTGTTAAAATTTACGAAACTTATTTTAAATGGAACCGAATGATAATTACAAAGTCTTAAAAGAACTCTGTATAATTAAATTAGAATATGGTATAACTGAATATATTTATCTGTCAATTCGTGGGATATCTGTCACTTTAGTTCTGATAATTGTTGAATTGAATTCAACAGGAAGACAAGAGCGAAGAGAGTGACGAGAGTGGCAGCGATCAGCGCGAAGATGGCTGACATCCCCGCGGACGATTACTCGTGGCGAAAATACGGGCAGAAACCCATCAAAGGGTCCCCTCACCCGAGGTACTAATGAATTGTATTTTTTTCTTCTCAACTGACTCATTCTATTGCTGAGTCAACTCACCGGGCGAGTGAATACAAATCAATATTTTCAGGGGATATTACAAATGTAGCAGCGTCAGGGGGTGTCCGGCGAGGAAGCACGTGGAGAGGGCGACGGACGATCCCAACATGCTCGTCGTCACGTACGAGGGCGACCACAGCCACACCGACAAGGTCAACGATGTAGCTGCTGTTTCTTTGGTTCCGTTTGAATCGTGTCAAGAAAAGTCAACGGGTCAAGTAAAGTCAAAGGTTGGAGGTGAAGCAATGTGGAGGTTATGAGTGCAATGCAACGGCTCCGAGGGAGGGTTTGCCCAGAAATGGGGATAGGAGAGGATATACAATTTGGGTGGTTCGATTATGCAAATTAATGACTAGTGTTTTTGTTCTTAATTCAATTTTTTTTTATAGTAATAAATATTTTCCCATTTGTTAAAATATGTTCCTTAGAAAGCATAAACATTTAAGGAAATTGGGCATGCTTATTCTCGATGATTGTTTATTTTTGTTATAAATACATTTTAACATATTATTGTTTACGAGAGAGAGGGAACCGTGGGTCACGAATAAAAGTAAATTATGATGATTTCTTTCCCTCCTCGATGCCAAAACACCCAAATTCAAATAATTCATATTTTTACTCGCTAATTTGTTGAAATCGAATTGGAGCTTGGTGGATCTAGTATATACAAAAAAATTTGAGCATAAGTAATGGGGGAAAGAAATATAACCCAGAGATCTAAAACTTGTCACGGGCTTCGGCGGCGATGATGTGAGTCTCGAGTATCTCAAGTTTGTCTACCTCCACTCGACAGTAGCCCTCCTCGAGAGCGTGGTGGTATTTTACAAAGAACATGATGGTGTCTCATCTTGTAATTCTATTGAATTTAATTTTATCCAAAGTTAAATGTAAAAATTTAGTCGAGGTATCTGTTTTATTTGTTAATTGATGCGATGCGATTTGATGAGGCTTTTATGCAGAAGCTACAGTAGTTGAAGTTAGTGCCAAAGTGTCAGATTTTGTTAAAATACTAGTGGTTTTCATGCGAAAAACGGTGATTTGATCAAAACACATGGCTTTGTCATGATGTATGTCGGATTTCGGTCATCGGAGGTTATCTGGAGGGTCAAAATCGTGTTTTTTTTTAAGTTTTTGACACTTTTTACAATTTTTAATAATTGTTTCTTTTTCTTTTCAAGCAAGTTAGGGTTTCCTTTCAAGTTATTTGTGTTTTTCTATTTAAGCACCCTCGTACGTTTTTGTTATTAAATTATTGAAGTTTAATAAAAATTGAGATTTTCCTCAAAATCTATTATTTTCGGTATATTTACATATTATCGAGTTTTGATAAATAATTCTTTGTAGTGTACGCTGTATCATTAATGACGTGTAATTGCTAATTATCGATTTGCTTTATTGGTAAGAGATGTCGCGCACGTGGAGTTGTACATTGAGGAGGATGGCCACTTCACAATGCATTTTGATGGTCAACTGAATTGCATGTTTATATGGATCTATAATTACGAAATTGGACTGTTGTTTTGAATTTGAAATGAGTCATTAGTTCCATGTATTAGTGGGTATTGATAATAACTGAATTTAGGACAAGAATAGATTAATATTATACCATACGAGTTAGTGTTTATCTTGTGACACAATTATGGAAGACAAAAAAGTCAAAGAAGGGTTGGGTTGAAGTGACGAGGAAGCGAAGCAAAGCATGACGTGGAGATGTTCCACTACTTAATTTCCTTAATTTTCTCAATTCGTTCAAACGTAGGAATCCAACAACCAGTACATTGGTCAACTATTGATCTTCAATGAAAATAATTTCTCGCCCTCGTTGAATAAAATACAAAACTGGTTAATATTCACATGCCTTTTTAATTTACAAGATAGTCAATGATAATTATGTTTGTCAATGGAAAAGTAGTTTGTATTTTCAAACGGTTTCTGATTTCGATATTGAAATTTCATTTCTCATGAACAATCGTAAATTTTTTTATTCATACAATAAGATTTTTTTGGGTCTTAACTTATACACATATTTTTAAAGTTTGTCAGAAGATATTTGATATAAAATAATTAAGATTAGTACTTGTAAAAGATCCAAAAATATTCCTGCGGACATTCCACCGACATGATGGTGCTCCCGATGAGGATTGAACTCACGACCTTTTGATTACAAAGCAAACGCACTATCACTATGCTACGGAAGTTGATGTTTTGTAATGAATCTTCATTTTCTAGGTCCGAGTATACAGATAGACAACCAAAAATTTAACAACCAGATTAAATATACATGACTACATTTTATACTTAAAAGATAAACTTTATTAATTGGATATGACTTTAATTACTCTTAATTTATATATATATATATATATATATATATATATATATTATCGGCCGAGCGTGGGGAGTTACAAGGACAGAGGCCATAGGATGCCCAAATAAATCGGGTTGGCGTTATTTAAAATCAAACTTACAATGAAGGTCTTTGAAGTTTTAAATTATATTTAACAACTTTTTTTATTCTATACACTCAATAAGGTTCAGATCTTCAATTTTATGTGCCTCAAACTTATAAATGGAGGTATAAAATGTTTGTAAAATAATACTAAAATCATTTTAAACACACCTATATGTGGGCTGTTCAAAACCAGTTAACCAAAATTGGGAATTAAACCAAAAATTTAACTAACATGGTTCGGTTTCTTGAATCAAGAACCAAAACCGGTAAAAAATGACAGACAACCAGCCTCTCGGTTAACCGAATTTTTTGGCCAGTTCAACGGTTAAACCAGGACCAAGTTATAAACTAATTCAAACTAATTTATTTTAATCAGAACAATTAGTCCTTAATAAAAAATATTCTTATTTCAGTATAGAAACTCAAAACAAACTAAAATATTATACCACTTATATAAAATATGGTAAATATTAAAGGCTCTCAAAAAAAATAATAAGTCAAACTTTCAAAGCATGAATGAGAAAGATAATGAGAAAGACTCTATTTATAGAGGAGAGGATGGAAATTTTTTTTGTCATTTAAGCGATGTGGGACGTAAAACAGGGAACAAATCTTGTGCTGTGATGGAAAAATTAACCGCAGCTTTTATTCCACAAGATTGAAAATTGAACCTGACGTCATCGGTTTAGAAAAATTATAACCGAAACTGTGCCGGTTCTTTTTTATTTTGGTTTTACTTAATTTGATTCTGTACGATTTCGGTCGGTTTTTCAGTTCATCGATTTTCTTTGAGAGCCCTACCTATTTATGTATATAGGCGTGTCAATGAGTACATTGGTTTGGATAACGTGAGATTCAAGATTTATGTTAAACACCTACTTATACATGTCCCTACACCATCTAATAAATCACATGCTTATATATGTCAACGTCGAAGACAAGTTTCTTCTAGCATCAAGCAATTTGCATTGATGAATTTAGTACTTCCATAATCATTAGGTTTTAGTGGCCAATATTGTATATGACAAGGTGTGAATAAACTAAATCAATTTATAAATATCAACTCTCAAGCTCGACTTAGGTTTGAAGAATAATAGAAATAATAAGAGATATATTATTGATGTATGTTGTGAATTACAAGAGACCTTTTTATAGAAGTAATAAGAATATAATAGGAAACCATAATACATGTGAGAAACGAAAATATAAATATAGAAAATTAAAGGTAGAAAACCTAATATAATCTAACAAAGAAATTTAAAAAGTTAGCTTGAGTTTGGTCGGATACTAAATAGTACAAGTTAAATTAATTAGAAAAAATATTATGGATAGAAATCGGTGAAAACCCACTATTAACTTTAGAGACTTAAGAACTAATGACATAGGTGAGATGGTATTAGATCAATGGTTCTCTATTTTCAACCATTTCATTACTAAACTAAATTCAATGATATCATTAAGGGTACATTATCTTAAACGCCTAACGAAACTCAATCAATGAAATCATTGTGGCATGGTTGCCCAAATTTGAGACAGCCGAGTTTATCCATCGAGTGCTCCCCTTTGCTCCTCCAGTTGTCCCCGTCACTCCTCTGGGATCACCGACGATACCAATAATGACGCGTCTGGAATGTAAGACTCATTTTCTCTACACCATCGTGTATTTCGGTTTATTGGGTCGATTACACTTTTTCTTTTCTCTTATGATATTGTCAGTGCAAAATGAGACGATTACTCTTTGTTTTTCATTGTAATTTGTAACCCAAATTGGTGAGTGTTGCAAATGGATGTTTTTTGTTTTCTGAATCACCGATTCTATTATGCATACTCTTGAATGTAAATGGATGTGACTATATGAGTGGTTTTGTTTCTCGCAATATAATTGTTCATTTCTCAACACCTATCGGAATTTGTATGTTTTCATTGTTGAATATCGCACTATTCTACAAATTTCATCGAATTGAGAGATTATACCATCAACAATTTATCACGAATTTGTTGTGAAATTCATTGTGAAATCAATAAAGCCTTCAATGACACATCACTATAAAATAGTGAAACTTACTTTGGATTACAAGTAACCCATGAGGCTATTGTATTTTTCATTAAAACATCACACCCATGACACCATTTCAATTTTAATGACATGTAAATTATAGCTAAACATAAAATTTAGGGATAATTCCAGATGACTACACTTGAATATGTCACATTATCAGATGACTACACCTAGAATTTTTTGTGTCAGGGTGAATACCCAAGAATTTCATTTGTCTCACTTTACTCATTCCGTCCAACTCTATTAGTTTTTAACATTTTTTTACATGTGAAAAGACTAAAATACCCTTCAGCTGTAAATAATTGTTTTCAAATTGAATAAAAAGACTAAAATACCCTTCACTATTCATTTAATTTTCAAAAAAATACCACTCACACACACACACACACTCTCTCTCTCTCTCTCTCTCTCTCTCTCTCTCTCTCTCTCTCTCTCTCTCTCTCTCTCTCTCTCTCTCCTCCACCACCACCGCCACTACCTCCATCACCACCACCACCTCTATCTCCTCCACCACCTCCATCTCCTCCACCACCACCGCTACTACCTCCATCACCACCACCACCTCCATCTCCTCCACCACCATTCCCTCCACCACCACCATCTCCTCCCCCTCCGTCGCCACCTCCTCCACCACCACCACCACCACCTCCATCTCCACCGCCACCACATCCATCTCCTCCACCACCATCTCCTTCCTCCCCGTCGTCACCTCCTCCACTACCATCTCCATCTCCTCTCCCTCTATCACCACCTCCGGCCGACTTCCGGCGAAACTCCGACCGACTTTCGGCAAGGCTCCGACCGACTTCCGACAAGGCTGCAACGGTGGTGGAGGAGATGGTGGTGGTGGTGGAGGAGAGAGAGAGAGAGAGAGAGAGAGAGAGAGAGAGAGAGAGAGAGAGAGAGAGAGAGAGAGAGAGAGAGAGAGAGAGAGAGAGTATGAGTGGTATTTTTTTGAAAATTAAATGAATAGTGAAGGGTATTTTAGTCTTTTCATTCAATTTGAAAACAATTATTTACAGCTGAAGGGTATTTTAGTCTTTTCACATGTAAAAAAATGTTAAAAACTAACGGAGTTGGACGGAATGAGTAAAGTGAGACAAATGAAATTCTTGGGTATTCACCCTGACACGAAAAATTCTAGGTGTAGTCATCTGATAATGTGACATATTCAAGTGTAGTCATCTGAAATTATCCCTAAAATTTATTGTCAAATCAATGAAACCTTATGACACATGAGTGTCTGTCAAACTAGACTGGGTCAAACCGGACCAGGCCAGACCAGATCGGACCAGACCATACTATATCAGAACGAAGCGAACTGGACCGAACTGGACAGTGGTGGTGGTGCGTGTGGTTCCCAACCTGAGTTGGTCTGTAGGTCTTCTCACAACACGTTAAATAACCCGGACCGGACGGTGGTGGTGGTTCGTGTGGTTCCCAAACTGAGTTGGTCTACGAGTCTGCTCACTACACGTGAAGTGATAACTCAAGGCCGCACTTTTATTTTTAATTTTTAAGTATACAAAGAGTTACATTTGTTCAAGTTTGGGTAACGTGGTACTCGATATTTTAACTAATTTTGTTGTACAATTTGTATTGTGTCGTGTTCAGGAAGGGGATGCCTACGAGCATGTGCACGAGTCTGGGTTGAGGATGTGGATGCTTATTTGGAGTTCTCTCATGATAAGCATGGGCACGAGTTCGAGTTGATGAGGTGAATTTTGTTCGACCTCGTTATAATCGAGCTCGAGCCGAAATCGAACACAAGGTTGAGCTTGTTTGATAGCTGAGTGAAGTACGAGTCCAACCCCTTTGCATTGATGATAGTTAATTAATTATATATTGTCTTAATAGAATTTTATAATGAGATTAGACCATCTGAATCAATTCGATCCGATCTCGAGCTGGTTGGTTTAATAACTAATGAAATCTATATGTTTTTATTAGTATTAAATTTTAGTTTCAGTGAATGTATTGAAAATTAACCAAACCGAGTTTGAGTTGAGCTCGAGTTTATTCACTTTCCTTCAAGCTGAGCTCGCACTCGATTGAGTAAAAAATTTTTAGCCTGGGTCGAGTTCGAGACGAACACTTGCTTGTTGAGCCAGGTCATGTCAAATAGAGTCCCGATTCGGCTCGTTTATACACCTACAAGACAACTCAAAATCGACTCAAATTGACTTGACTCATCTAAATTCAATTATAAATATTCATTAAATTTTGTAAATATATTAATAAAAGGTTGGGATCGAACTTATTTATTAAACGGGTCTAATTTTGAGATTAAATTGTGATTAAGCTCAATTATAACAAGGACGAACCCAAATAATTTATAAATCTAATTCAAGCAACTCAAACTTTTTTAATCCTGATATGAACAATGATAATTTTATTTATATGGGTGTGGTTATAAAATTAGGAACTCTCCTATAAACTGATTTACAATCATTTGTATTCACTTTGTTTATTATTATATATAGAGAAAATGATATTTTTGTGCACCTAAATATACACTTTCATACCCTAATTTTTTTTTTCTCTTTTTTCTATACTCGAATTTCATTTTGGGACAACTGGCCATTTATATACCAAAAATGGCTCTAAATTTTTTGTTCAATTCACGAGTATTTGGTTCAAGTCATGAGTATTTTGGTTCAATTCATTTGTATTTTGGGAAAACGGTCCAGAACTCCGAATTTTGGTTCAATTCATAAGTATTTTGGGTATTTGGGAATTATTATCCCAAAATAAAAAAGAAATTTTTTTAAAGTATAAAAGTGTCAAAAATGTATATTTAAGTGTACAAAAGTGTCTTTTCCCTTTATATATACTGAACTTTTATCACCAACGAAATATTTAATTTCTCAAAACCAAATTCACCTAGTTTTTACTGCTATGATGTGTTGTAAATTTACAATTACTTTCACATGATCAAATCATCAAAACAAATAATGTAAAATAGTGTCTGCTTTTTTTCTTGTCCGTAGGTGCACTTGCCTCCTCCCACTTTTGCTCCATGGTAGACCCAATCACACTCTCTCAAATAATTGTCTCTTTGCTCTCTTATATTTAAATCTCTCTTCTTCACCATCATCAATAATATCTCCACAAAAATGGCTGTCTCAGCCTTCCTCTCCACCCTCCTAATCGCTTCTCTCACCATCACCACTTCCACGCCCCAAAACCATACACTACACGGCGGAGCCGCCCTGATTCGAGCCCCGACAAAACCGAAAATCGACATTCCGTCCCTCGTACCGGACCTATTGAAGTTCGTGGACCAGAGGCTCGCTTTGGTGTACCCAATTATCCAGAAATTCAAATCGATCATCACTTCGGATCCTCTGAACGTAACCCAATCGTGGGTCGGGGCCGATGTGTGCAGTTACAGAGGGTTTTACTGCGACGCGCCGCCGTACAACAGCTCCGCCACCGCGCTCGCGTCCATCGACTTCAACGGGTTCGGTCTCGGCGCCGCCTCGCTCGACGGCTTCCTCGACCAGCTCCCGGACATCGCCCTGTTCCACGCCAACTCCAACAACTTCTCCGGCACCATCTCCCCCAGCCTCGCCAACCTCCGGTTCCTCTACGAGCTCGACATCAGCAACAACAAGTTCTCCGGCGAGTTCCCCTCCGCCGTCCTCGGCATGGCCGGACTCACCTTCCTCGACATCAGGTTATAATACCAATCTATTTATAGTCACATTTAGGCCGTAATCGAGCCGAGCTTTTAACGAGCCGCTCAAGCTCGGCTCGTTAAATATTCAGTTCGGACTCGATATAATCGAGCTCGAGCCGAATTCGAGCTCGAGATTGGGCTGATCTCGAGCTTAGTCATTTAAGGCTCAATGGGTTCGCGAGCCGGTTTGTTTAATATTTATAAAATACTTATAATAGAATTAGACAAACCAAATCAAGTCAAACAAATTTCAAATCGACTCATTTATCATTTATTTAATTTTTAATGAATATTTGTATTTAAATTTAAGCAAACTGAACCGAGTTCGAGCTCGAGCGGAGCACTTTTTTCACGAGCCGAGCCGAGCCCTGTCAAAATGAAGCTCGACTCGGCTCGTTTACACCCCTCTCATCTGTTCTACCTTTTTATTTCTAATACAGTAGTACTATAAAGTACTTAAACTGCATTTAAAAAAATAGAATATCAAATCAATTTTATTCACTAGGTAGGATTAATATGAATTTAAATCGTATATTATCCGACAGGTTCAACTCCTTCTCCGGGCAGGTCCCTCCCGAGATCTTCGCCCAGAACCTCGAGGCCCTCTTCATCAACGACAACGCCTTCACGTTCATCGCGCTCCCCGAGGATCTCGGCGCCGCCCACGCCCTCTACTACCTGACGCTGGCCAACAACCGGTTCGTGGGGCCGATCCCCCGGGGAATATTCAGGGCCATGTCGGCGCTGACGGAGATCCTGCTGCTGAACAACCAGCTGACTGGGTGCGTGCCGTACGAGGTGGGGCTGCTGAGGGAGGCGGTGGTGGTGGACGTGGGGCGGAACAGGCTGATGGGGCGGCTGCCGGCGTCGCTGGGGTGCCTGGGGCGGGCGGAGCAGCTGAATTTCGCGGGGAACATGATAGAGGGGATGGTGCCGGAGGCGGCGTGCGGGCTGAGGAGCCTGGTGAACCTGTCGCTCTCGGACAATTATCTGACGGTGGTGGGGCCGTACTGCCGGATGATGATAAGGAGGGGAGTGGTGGACGTCAGGAACAACTGCATTCCGGGAATGCCGTTTCAGAGACCGCTGGCTGAGTGCGTCGCTTTCTTTTCGCGGCCCAGGTTTTGCCCCTTTGTGTGGTCTTATAGGTACCTTCCTTGTAGGGGTCACAGTAGTTATGGATCTTTTGTCCCTGAATTGGCTCCGTCACCATGAGACCAATACTGGCGCTGTTGTGGTTACGTTAGGTTCACACGTGACTTCAAAGTCCCACATGTGAAAGACTAGTTTTTTTGGGTTAAAATGAACTCAGTGTATGTGGGTTTTCTTTAGCTGCTCTTTCTAGGTAAAACCCGCAATTTCTTAACCGATTCAATATTGATCTTGTAAGTGTAGACACATTATCAATCATTCTTTACATTATTGCGATCTTGCATTTTAATTTATGAATGATTTCTTTCACATGGCGTGTTGCGATGTCTCTTTTAATGTAAAAATTGAAATGCCCTTATAAATATGTGTACGTGTAACGTGGTGCTAAATAAGTAAACTTCTTATAAATCATATTGGTAATGTTATGTACGCACAGAACTCTTTAATCAATTGAAACAATTGTTATATTAAACGGAAGAGAAACCGAAGCAAATTCCATAAACAAGAACACAAACTCTCGAGAAAGGTATAACATAACCTAAACAAAAATTCAAGCAACCGACAGTAACATTATATTCAGGTAATTTGTCGAAAATGCGTCAATTATGTCCGCATGCTGAGGAGAGAAAATTTTTATTAAAAGACTAGTAATTTACTTTAAATCATGAAGCTAACGGGTCCAAATAAAGTTACAAGTTAGGTGAAAAAGGATATGTAGTGTTCTGTTGCTAGTTTGAAAAAGATAAGAAGAAACAAAATGGAACGACATAATGGGGAATCAAAGAAAGGAGCTTTGTAGAAAGAAAATGGTCCCAAAATGAGGAGTGATGTATCTGTTATTAATTTGATTATGTTAACGTTGACTTGATGAGGAGTGAGTGAAGAGACTGCACTATCTCGAGAGTCAACATCTCAAGAATCACCTAACTCATTCCATTACAATATTGCATGCGATACAGCTCAAGATGAGCTCTATCTCAACATTAAACTATCGACTCAAACACCCATTTGTCTAATTTTATAGATTTTGTAGCCTTAATGGGTTGCTCTATCTTCTTCCAATGTTTTTTTTCAAAACAAAAAACAACATATCGGCGCCGTCCAATGTGTATTATTCGTTCTAACCCAATTATTTCAGCTCCATTTGAGTGTGAATGTCTTTTATGTTTATCATAATTGGCCAATAAGTTGTGTCAAAATGATTAAATCCATCTGAGTGGTGTGTTGAAATAAAAATGGGAAATTGGAAAAGTAGTTATATAAAAATCCAATCACGTTTAATTAACAAGGTTGATGTTCCATACATGCCTTGTGAAGTTTATATTCGTATCAATATTGTCATGTTCATTTGAACTTGTGACATAACATTAACTTGCGTGTAACAGTTTGGTCGTGTATTTATTTATTCGTTTATCAATACGTATGGTTTGTAGTATAGTTATAAATGTGATAAAATGATAAAGTCCAGTGATAATTGTGTAAGATGTGACTGCACATATTGTCGTGGAAAACAACATCATGCCTTGATCGAAGTTGAGGGAGGAAGAGAAAATGCTAAACGTTTGATGGCTGGCGTGGTTGATATAAAATTGACTTGTGGCAGAGATTTGACCACTCTTTTTTTTTTATCAGCAAAATAAAAATATCATTAATGAAATGAGAATCAAACTCCCAGTGCGGGAAAGAGAGACTCAAAAGAAGTACAGTGAAATGAAATACAAGAGAAAAATGAAAACAACGAAATCATGAAGCATTCTGAAGCTCTTTAGCATTTTCAATCTCGCTTTCTTTAGCACTTGACCACTCACTTGAAAGCAATTAATCTAGTGAGATTATTGATAAACTTCTAAGCTTTCTTACAAGTCTAATAAAAATATATTTACTCAACACGAATTGGTCTTTTTTTTTCTTTTCATATCTCACAAACTATAGTTTTTGTGAACTTTACTTTGTTCAATTGCCAAAATATTTTCTTGCACGCCATCGGAATCAAGAGAAAACCGGCGAGCTCATGTTAAGAAAATTATTAATTTTAATGCTATTTTTATTTGTACATTTTCTTGCAAAAAAAATATAGTAAGTTTCCAACTACATTTTGTAAAATTTGAATAGTACATGACCGCTTTTTGTAATTTATCCTTTATATTTTTGTTGACTCAGATATACGGTGTATTTGTATTTGAACTTGTGTTTTTAGTAGTAAAGTGTGAGTACTTGCAACGAAAAAAATAATATAATTTTTTTATAGAAAAAAGTGATTTCAAATCATTAGTAGCCATTGTGTCTTTTCCTCGGACGTACAATACATTAACATAATGATTTTAGAGTTTCACACTGTTAAGACTTGAGGTTGATTTAAAATTAAATCATTTCATTCTTTATTGAGTATATATAAATAATTATATCAACCACATACCATCAGTCAATATGTCCGAGTGGTTAAGGAGACAGACTCGAAATCTGTTGGGCTTTGCCTGCGCAGGTTCGAATCCTGCTGTTGACGGTATAATTTTTCCCAAAACGAATAAAATATGCCTTCAACTAGATCTTGCCATTTGACTAACTTTGTCTTCAAGTTCATAGATCTTCGCTAGAGGAGATTTTGCTTTTTGGGGCACTGATATTGATTTTTATTTATTTATAATTGAGTCTACTAATTTGATGTTTTGAATCGTGACACCGGAGGGAAGTTTGAATTCCTTTCAGTTTGAGCTTACATTTAATTAACAACTTGAGAACTGTTAATGCAGAGTTTTAACAAGGTGTCTATTAAAACTTATGAAGGTTTAACTGTAGTATACTAGCACACTATTCCTGCAAGATGTCGATTATGAGTGAAAATGACAATTATGCTTAGATTTGCGGTAATGGAGGACTAGCCTTGGAGGCAAACAAAACTTAGAATTTAATACCCATCTACCCGGGAAGTGCGCTATAGACTCAGAACGGGGCTACAAAATCAAGCATCGATCAAATGAAAATATCAAGCACTTCAAGACACGCCTAGTTGCAAAACAGTACACTCAAATCGAAGGTGTTCCTCAGGGATTCTCTAAACGGGGGCATCAAGTTTGTCGCCTCTACAAGTCTTTGTTTTACTTATGACAGGAATGTAAGAATTAGTACCACAAATTCATTGAATCCATTATGAAACTAGGATTCAAGCCATCCACTGATGACCTCTCATTATTCACATTATCATCAAAGATATATGGGTGCATTAATTGCAAATAAATTGATTTATGGGATAAACTAGACTACAAACTAGTCTTAGTGTACAAATGTCTACTAGATGAGTTTCAATCAATGGTTTATATTAATGATCATATTTACTAAATGAAACAAATAAAAGAAAGAAAAAAGGTATATTAATCTATCTATATATATATATATATAGAGTAGTGAATGAAACCCTACTTACCTATTTCATCGTGCCTCCTTCCTCAACTACAACCTCTGATGCAGACGCGATCGGGGCTACACCTCGAGACGACGGCGACGAATCTGGAACGAGGATTCAATTCAAGCAATGGTGGTGGCTCCCATGACCTAAGTTTTTAACCCCAAATCATGGTGCTCAAGCATTCAACTACACAATTAGGCTCTTAGTGTTAGTTTGGTGACCGAGTAGGAGTAGTGTAATGTAGTGAGCGAGTATGGTAACATCCCTTGAATCACGAGAATTGGGCTAGTTATGCCGCTCTTTGCCGAGAGGCGGGATTCGGTAATTAAGACATAGGTCCGATTTGCATGCGATAGATTAATTGAGTGCTTATGAATTGATGAGTGGATCTCTTGCAATTGTATGAATTGTCTATAGTTCATTTGATTGCTCGGAAGCCTTGATCATGTTTAGTTCCTTAGGTTCTCGAATTCTTGACTTCCGACCAACCATCTACCATCCGCCCCACATTTATTTTCTTGCACTAGTTGTAGAGTAGTTGTAGTCGTGTGCTTAGTATAGTTAGTTAAACCTCCTCTCTTGTGTATTTACTTTTTCGAGTCGTGTCGGGAAGGAAGGCGCGAATTGCCCAATTATGAAACCCACATTTGGTCCCCGAGAGTTCGACCCGGTAAAGCCGGAAACTTATAAATTTACTTGATAGACGACCGTGTTCTGATGCGCGTTAGTCAGGGAAGCAAGTGACGAGTGAGTGGCGGTGCGCCCTAAATCTCGCGTCCGCTTCCCGGCCATCAAGTGACCTACTAAGACAACAAAAATATTTCAAGAATTAATTGACATATGAAACATGCACGCTGACATATATGGTGATGACACTTGAAACACAAATCTATCGTACATGACACCTTTGCATACAATATAAGATGGTGGTGACAAATTAACCATGTCAATATCAAAACCACTATAATACATGACAAATTACACACATAACCTACACAGAAACAATCGAGAACTCATCATCATCTCCGAATCGCCGAACCCACCACCGAATCGAATCGACGAAATCGAATCGTCGAACCCGCCGTCGGATCGCTCAATCAGCAAATCGAATCACCGAATCCCCGAATCGACGAAATCGAATCGCCGAACCCACCGTCGGATCGCTCAGTCGCCGAATCGAATCGATGAATACACCCCGTCGTTTGGAGCCACCACCATTGCTTGAATTGAATCCTCGTTCCAGATTCGTCGCCGTCGTCTCGAGGTGTAGCCACGATCGCGTCTGCATCAGAGATTGTAGTTGAGGAAGGAGGCACGATGAAATAGGTAAGTAGGGTTTCATTCACTACTCTCTATATATATAGATATAGATAGATTAATATACCCTTTTTTCTTTCTTTTATTTGTTTCATTTAGTAAATATGATCATTAATATAAACCATTGATTGAAACTCATCTGGTGGACATTAGGTATTCTGACATTTGTACACTAAGACTAGTTTGTACACTAAGACTAGTTTGTACACTAAGGACGACGAGGCAGATGCGGGAGCACGGCGATGTAGTGAGGGCAATGACGGAGACCCCATCTCGGTGGCGCTTCCCGTCGAATTTTATCAAGTGATGATGCGGGCCCGATGTGCCATTGCATTTACACTTCTGTCCCACATTTAAGCACCGAATTGTCCTCGTTTCGGCATGTTAGAGCCAATATTTTGATAATTTTGATTCTCGGTGGAATTTTGACCTTTGTAGGTATTGGAGCCTAATTGGAGTATATTTGGAGCGAGTTCGGAGCGACAGCCGAGATGGCTTGCAGCCCAAGCAACTGGAGAAATCAAGAAAAGAAGAATGTCACGATCGTGACATTATTAGTCACGATCGTGACAACATAGAAGTCGACTCCAGGAGCTTTGTCACGATCTCTACAACGATCGTGGCAAATCGGCGTTGCAATGGCAAAAAGGTGATGTCACGATGTTGTCACGATCGTGACATGTTCGTGACAAGAAGATGATAAAGAAGACAGTCACGATCGTGGCACTGTGGCGAGACGATCGGGACTCGAAGAGAAAAGGGTGTCACGATCGTGACAAGCCATGTAACGATCGAGACATAGGCGCCATTCTGACGGCAAATAAAAAAGGGGTTGTCACGATCGTGACAAGAGGTGTCAAGATCGTGACAAAGTCGCATAACTGCTACTTAAAGAGCATAAACCCTAATTTTCAAAAAACACACACGGATACACAACCAGATTTGGAGAGAGTTTCGGCCACCTAGAGTATTCTAGAGAGAAAGGGCTTCAAAGCCCTCCTTGGGAGGCCATTTTTGGTGCTCCAAGGGAGGGTTTCCACCACTACCACCATGGGAAGAAGAAGAGGAGGCAAGAAGCTACATGGAGAAGCTAGATTGGAGGATTTTGATCTTCCCAAAACCCATGTCCTTGGGTTTTTGGTTTGTAATTCTTCTTCCATTTCTTGAATCCAGTTTATTGTGTAGTTGAATGCTTGAGCACCATGATTTGGGGTTAAAAACCTAGGTCATGGGAGCTAAACCTTGATTATGGCTTACATTCAGATATTTATGAGTAATTAATTGTTTGTTGCATGCTTATTGTGTTCTACCGTAGATTTTGAATGAGAACTTGAGATCGTCGTGCTTTATTTGCTTGAGTATGAAATGCTTGTGATTATTAGTGAGAGCTTGTGATTGCTTGCATGATTGTTCTTGCCATAGTTATTGAACCGGTTCGAGAGAAAGGTTCGAGAGCGTGAATTGGGCCCGCATCATCACTTGATAAAATTCGAAGGGAAGCGCCACCGAGATGGGGTCTCCGTCATTGCCCTCACTGCATCGCCGTGCTCCCGCATCTGCCTCGTCGTCCTTCACCTCTGTCTCGCCGCCTCTCACTTTTTCAGCCTCGTTTTCCTCGATCCAAAGTCCGTTCTCGTCAGTTTGGATCCGCTAGTGAACGAATTGGGTTGCTTTAGGTTTGGTTCACATTTTACTGCATTGGTATATCAGGTTCTACTATAATTGCTATTTCTGATTTGGTTAGTTTTGATGTATTTAGTTGAAATGCATTTTTATTTTTGATTGAATTAATTGTATTTGGATTGTGTGATTGATGAGCGGAAATGAGTCATATATATGTATTTGGATGTTTATTTGTGCTTGAATGGTGTGTTCTCATAGCAAATGGTTTGACTTCTTCTCTGCACAATTGCACTAGTTAAAAGTTTCGCTTGAAACCATTAAATCCTTTCAAGTGAACCGGTCTAATAGAACAATGACACAAGAAAACATTGACAATGAGGCAATTACACCGGTTTAATAAAACTAATGAAACTTGACGATGATATTAAATTTGTCAATAACACATGATGAATTGAACAATAACACATGACGAATGACACAATGAAACTTGAAACATAAAACATGATAAAACTGAATTAATGAATGACGAAATTATGGATTGATTCCATAATTTGAAACTACCATAATGAAATTGAATAACGAAATTATGAAGTAATTCCATAATTAATTGTAAACAGTTCCATTTTTAAATATATTGAAATTAGGAAATAATAATTAAAGTAGTTTATTGCACATTGTCAAACGATTTCATTTTTAAAAATATTGAAATTAGAAATTAATAATTAAAGTAGTTAATTGTATAAAAATACATTTATGTCCTTATATTGATGTCAAATGACCAAAATAAATTCTCAATTAATTAATAATTATATTTGTGTGCCATTGATGAGTCAACATAAATCTCACCCTTTAATTACAAGATCAGAAGGTTACGAACTGTTCTAACATTCATATGCTGCTAACTAGTTTGTATTCTAGTTTGACCCATTGATTTATGCTCTAACACGCACCCTCACGGATAAACTCATTTTTGGTTTGGACGTATACTTATTAGAATATAGGAATGAGGAGCCCATTAGAAGTTAAAGGGCATTTAGAAGATAAGTTTAAGAGAAGCCCATTATTGAAAAGAATTTGGGTTTTTATGAGAATAAGAGATAAATAGAATGAAAAAAAATATAATTTACATGTCCTGAGATTCGAACTCGTGTCCGTGAAATAAAACTAACTTTAATACCGTATTAGAGGACCAATTCAACTAAAATTTTAAACTTATAATTCAAGGATCAATTATGGTTTAATACTCTAATAGAATGCATGCTTGGAATTCCTTGTGATGGACTGAAAATTTCAATCAGACACATGCTCAACATCACCGGCTCTTTTAAAGCGGAGGAAACAATATCACTAATAATTTTAAAATTCAGTCGACGGAGATATATTGTAAGATAAAAAAACATAGGATAAATTTCACATGACCCCCCTTAACTATACGCGTGTCTCACATGCCCCCACTTAACTGCAAAATCAATCTGTGAGGTGCCTTAACTATCCAAAAATCCAACTTTACCTTTTTGTTGATTTTTTCAAAATTCTGTTAAGTTTTTGTGAAATGACGAAAATACCCTTGTACCTCATATGTTCTAGATGTTCCTCATTTGTTCGACTCGTGTACCTAGCAAAATTTGATTATTAGTAGAAAACTTATCATCATGTTTTTGGTAAGGTCGAAACAACTTTTTTCGCTTAAGGTGTGTTGATCGAAGTCCCACGAAAAAATGTGAGTATAAAGATGTGTTCGAGTCCCACATATAAATAAATGATGAGCTGAGATATAACATGATGTTTATTGAAACTTAATGTACAAGGAAGTGCGCATGTATGTGATCTTTATGGCTATTTTCCAATAATTCTACACATTTACACCATGTTTGCTCTGCAAATTCACTGTACATTTACACCACCATGTTTGCTCTCCAATAATTCTATACATTTCACAGTCATTTTCTTCAAAATTTAAACATTTTTTACGATTAATTCAGTTATAACTCAATTAGACTGACATTCGTAATAAGAAGAATGTATATACTAATAAAAGGAAGTTGAAAGAGAGCAATTATGCCAAAACATGGTATTATAGATAATTATAAAATAAGAGTATTACAACATTATTAAGTAATATTCAGACATCTTTTCTCACAATGAAACCCGACTCTCCTTACAAAGACACGTATGTAAGACTTTTTGAGTAATTGAGAAGATATTTTAAACTTTTTTACTATTAACGTGGTACAACAAAATCTTGCTTGTTGTCACGGACCAATAGAGTGAACTCGAATCTATGTGCGTTTTTGACTTTTTGTCCAAGTATGGGCTTTACTAGGGGTGTGCAGAAAACCGGAAAATGACCAAACCGAGCCGAACCGAGTCGAAATCGAGCTAATTGATAGTCGAACCGTTCAGTTCGGTTATGGTCGGTTCGGTTATGTACCATAACCGATGGTCTCTCGGTTCGGTTGTCAGTTACGAGATTCCGGGAACCGGCCGTAACCGAACCGAACTGATAACCGACTCTATAATTAATTAATTTTTTTTTTTGAGTTGAGCCCAACAGTAGAGAGGTCAGCCCATCACTTTAGTTATTTGGGCCCAAAGTGATGTTGGAGAGGCCCATCACTTAGGTCAGCCCATCACCACTGGTCATATGCTTTTAGGGTTTTGTCTTCTTCACTCTTCAGATTCAATGGATTGGAGGCGCAGCGCAGAGGCCACACCCCCACCCCGCGCCAGTGCGCCGCACCTCCATCTCCCGCCGCCGCCGCCTCTCTTCCGTCTCCGCCTCCGTCCGTCAGGACACCGCCCCTCTCTCCCGCGTCCTCCCCGCCGCCGAGTCCCTCTTCCACATCTCCGTCGACGTCTCAGACTCGCCGGGCCTGGCCGCCTCCTACACCCGCCCCGCCCAGTACCTCCAGCTCCGCCTCCCCGACAGCCCCAAGCCCTCCTTCCTCGCCATCGCCTCCCCGCCGTCCCTCGCCGCCTCTGAGGGCGCGTTTGACTTTCTCGTCAAGAGCGTTGCCGGATCCACCGCCGAGCTTCGCCGGATCCACAAAATTTTGGGTTTTTGGTTTTGGGGTCGGTTACACCCATAACCGACCGAATCGAACCGCTCAATTGGGCGGTTATAACCGAACCGACCGATTAACCTACGGTTCGGTTGTCGGTTCTGTTAGTTCCATAACCGAACCGGTCAGTTCGGTTCGGTTATGGTCGGTTCGGTTCGGTTATGAAACCGTGAACACCCTTAGGCTATACGAGTGTCATATGAACATATTTGTGCATATTCGGGCTCATCGGGATAGAGATGAATTCATATACAAGGAAATTTATTATTTGAATTAATTTACGAAAAATCTAAGCCTATATTTTTTTTGATGAACCGAATTCATCCGCCTCATTAAGAGACATGAGTTCATTCGGGACAACATTCCCAAATGATATGCAACAACATGGGCTACCATATTACGACATATGCACACAAAACATGTGAAACATTATATAGAGTTCCTAAAATCACCTTGCAGACTAACCACAAACCCCTAGCACGTTCGTTGAAAAACAAGGTCGTTGCAGCAGAAACACTATACTTTAGCTTCGTGTTTGAATACAAATCAAAATTTAGAAAATCGAGGGTTTCAAAAGGTCTCGTTTAGTAGAGGGCGAAATGAGAGATGTTTGTCAGCAGGCCTGTGTGGACATCGGCGACGAAGATGAAGGTGACTCCAAGAATCAGCCGAGAAGGCGGAGATGACTGACTATACTTTGGTGGATCGCATAAAAACTCCAAATCACAAATCAAATCGAAATTAAAAATGAAAAATGCAGAACAAAAATGAAATTACATTGAAAATGTAATAAATAATCAGAAATATTCTACTATTCGATAAAATTTTCCATCTAAAATTTAAATAATATTAAGACATATTGTGATAATATATACATCAGCAGCCCATCAATTTAATTTAAACCTTTACCCAAACTAATATTGAAACAAAATATATTTGCTAAAACAAAAATATAATACTCTGACACTTCTAACCTCAGCTACCTAAGTTTAAAAATAAAAAGAAAGTTTCAAACAGCCGTCATTTTCCTAAATTTTGAAATTAATTTTCTTCCCCTCCTTTTCATTGGAAGTACGATACAAATACGCTACTCGCTTCCTGGTTCTGACACCTGTCCCAGTACATTCCCAGTTTCAAATCCAACCAAACACTCCCTAGCGCACCACGCCGCGTCTCTGTCCTAATCTTCACACTAGCTGCATCACCGTCCATTCGCCACTTCAGAACCAATCCAACGGCTGATAATCAAGTAGCACGAAATAACAGTACCACCTGCAGTACAAAACCCTGTCCCCCCAACCCCCATTTTGACCGGATCAACGATTCACATCACACCCGCCACGTCTGCAGGGAGTGAGTCATTTAATCAGCATCAGGGCAAGAAATCAACGGCCAGGATTCGAGGAGAAGATACTCTGTTGCAGCAGCACAGTGCCTCCGAAGACCCTTCGTGGACACGCCAAGTCCTTTTTATTCTGTACGACCTCACAATCCCCAAATTTTAGTTCGTCTCAGTCTCTGCTTCGTTTCCCCCAAATCGATTTTGACCTAATTCCATGATCTCCCGTTCATGGGAGATCCGGGAAGAAGCAGATTCAGTTCGTTCTCGTTGCCTCCTGGCTGTCGATTCTATCCGTCGGACGAGCACCTCCTCTGCTACTACCTCGCCGGCAAGAACGCCTCTCCGCCGCCGGAGGCCGCCGACGGAGGGCGCGGCTTCGACCTGATCAGGGAGCTCGACCTGTACGAATACGAGCCCTACGGGTTGCCGGAGACCGCCTGCTTCTCGTACGGGTACGGCGGCAGGCGGCGGCACTGGTACTGCTACGCGGCGAGGGATGGGGTTGAGGTGAGGAGGAGGAGGAGGGCCAAGGGTGGGTACTGGAGGAGGATAGGGAGCGTCAGGAACGTGGTGGGCGTGGGAGGGAGGGTCACTGTGGGGACGAGGACTAGGTTCGTTTTTTACTTGGGGAATTCGGTGAAGTCTGCTGTGAGGACGGACTGGGTCATGTATGTTTATGCTCTGGTCGATCATGTTAAGGTAAAATTGTTTTCTTTAGAATTGACATGGATTGTTTGGTGTTTGTGTTTTAGATGAATCATGAATGTGACTTCTTGTGCTTGGTCTGCTATATTCATGACCCTACTGGAATTGTTCTATTGTTAGGTTAAATTATATGCATTATGTTCTCTCCAAGTGTTCTTGCTTGTTAGTTTAGGAATTGGTAGTTCATCTTTCTTAGTAATCAAGAGGGATCGAGGTAAACTAAGATTTTAAGTTCTTAGTCTTAGGTTATGTTAACAGTATTGGTATAGAGGCGTTTATAGGGAAGCGGCTGAATGTTATGGGTTCTAGCAACCAAATGCAAGAATATAAGTTATTGTTTATGCGATGTTTGGATTTAGGAGTGATTAAAGGAAATGTGATGGCAACCAAATGCGAGAATATAAGTTAGTGTTTATGCGATGTTTTGATTTAGGAGCAATTAAAGGAAATGTGCTAGTTGAGATGATGTGATATCACAAAAATAAATCTCACTTATAGTTATACACAAAAGAGTGAATGATTCCTATGTTCATTCGCATTCCCATACGAGCTATCCAAAAACAGTCTTAATGTTTTCAGTAGGAACTTTTCCGCCGGGGAAAACTGGTAATCAATTGGGCAGGTTTTGCAACAGAGTGAAACCAGTACATTGTTTAACAGTATTGGTATACAGATGTTTATAGGTAAGCAGCTGAATGTTGTGGGTTCTAGCAACCAAATGCGAGGATATAATTTGGATTTAGGAGGAGTTAAAGGAAATATGCTAGTTGGGATGATATGGTATCACAAAAAAAATCTCACACTTATAAACAAAAGAGTGAATGATTCCTATGTTCATTTGCATTCCCACACAAGCTATCCAAAAACAGCCTTAATGTTGAAATGTCAGTTTTCTAGCATTGGAAGAATCTGCCTGAGTAGTTCAGTAGGAACTTTCCCCCGGGCAAACTGGTAATCAATTGGGCAGGTTTTGCGTTGTTCTTAGTAAACAACAGAGTGAAATAGACCTTTATCTTCTTATCCATTTTAGATGATTCCATCCCACTTCTATCCCACTCTGCATGTTACTTCTCGCTCTCTCTCAGCAAATTACCTTTTATTTCACTAATGAACATATATAATGCATGTCGATATTTAGAATACATCACACTTGATGTCTTACTTGAATCAACGTTTCCCGGTGTTTCTCTGTTGCTTGGGACAAAAGAGAATTAATCTTATGTGGACATTAATTTTATCCATGATGGCATTGTCTCTTTTGCTGGACACGTTAGTTTGTGTAAATGAACTATTATTTTCTATTTCTATTAGCTGCCTTGCCCATTCTGTCAAAGAGTCTAGGATTGTACTTAATGTCATTATGGACAAACTGTTGCAATATGTTTGTGAAAATTTGGAAAAACAATGAGTATGCAATGAGGATTTCTGTTACTACAAATAGTATCTTACTTGTTGCCATATCATTTCTATTTCTGTAGGCTTCATTTGTTCTTTGCCGTGTGTTCGTCAAATCTCGTGGAGTAAATAGTCTGTCAGAGATTGGCTTAAGTTCATGTGCTGAAGAAAGTGTTTCAGCAGTACGTCATATTGGTATTCAGCATGATGGAATTGTGGCATCTGACATTGTTGAAGGTAAGATGAATGACGAGAACTTGGCTGACAAGAATGAAAACTCAAGATGTCCTATACTGGTTACCAAATTTGATGATCACGTTATGACTGGACCAGTTACTGTTTCGAGCCTTCAGCTTCCAGGCATTCAGTCCAATGAGCTGGTATTAAATTATATAGTTACTAAATTTTTAACGTTCTGTTTCTTGCTCCATCGCTATATTATAAATATTACTGCAAGCATATTGATTCATCAAAACTAACTACTTACTGATACTTATACAACTTGGAATAAACTAGCGCAATTTATAATAATGCATTTATTTGTAATTAATAGCAACCTGCAGCCATAAACAGCATAATTAGCTGCCAGATAACAAGATTTGTACATGCACTAGTAATTCACTGGTGGGGCTTAAAAGAATGTGGAAGCTTATAAGACTCTTCTTATATACTCACCTTGTGCAATGTTTCTGTGTTGTATAATCAGTCTTTGGTCTTGTGAAGTGGTACGCACATAACTATAGCCTATTCATGAAATGATGCTGATTTCTGTGCCCAATGATGTTTGGACATCGACTGCATGATACATGTGCAATTGAAAAATGTATACAAGATTGATTGTGGAGATGATCTGAACGTTGATTTGTTTGTTATTGTGAAATTTGAATTTAGCCATGATCATTTCATTTAAACAAACCTAGTGTAAATATACATTTGGCTGCATTTACATGTCCATATATTCTATTCTTACTATCCCTTGTTAATGTTACTCATGTTATATTCTCGTGTTACTTCTCAGTTACAGAACTCAAAATGTCGTACCTCTTGCTTTGCAGGCTAGATCATCTGGTCTTATGGATAGGGTTGAAACATGTGATGCTATGTTGGCGGAACAGTTGATGTCTATTTTAGAGGAGGATTTTATTGAGTTAGATGATCTTATCTGTCCACTTCAGGGTATAGACTGACCATTGGGGCTAGAAATTCCAGAGAATTCTTTCAGGAAAGAGATGTGATTACTGTAACATCATGGATAAGCAATGGAGCAATCGATCTCAATAGACAATTGAATTTTCTTGGTCTTCGGGCGATCTTATTGCCTGAAACATTTGAGAAGGGTTTAAATATAGCCACCAATTTAGATAGGGGGTTTCATTATTAAGGAAACCTTTTAAATACAACATTTACGAAGATTATTGTCAGTTTTGAAGATGAGACAGACATGCTGGTTACCCATCACCTTATTAGGTAATAACGCGATGTTGATATTGACTTGATTTCTGTATATGGGTATGCATTGATGAGATGTTGAGACCGTTTTTCTTTTCTTCCTTTTCTTTAGGGATGCTGATATGATCCAGTATGTACTAGCTGGTATTTTGCTCTATCGAAGGAAAAGATGGATTGTTCACGACGAAGGATCTGACCATAGACTGCTTCACCTGGCTAGTATCCTTAGGAAGGCCTCCCCAGGTTTTCCTTGGGATTGTCTCGTTTCCTTGTATTTCTTTATCTCCTTGTTGTGGAGCAACTTGTTAACTTTATGGATTGTAAATTTCTGGTGATGATTTGATTAATTACTTGAATACTTTCCGTCGTAATTGGTTGATCTGTGTTTCAGTATGTATTATTCTTCATCTAACCATTTAGACTAGACTGGCATATGTTTAAACTACGGAAATCAAACCTCTTGTTGGTGGTTTATGCTTTGACATTTATGTTTCTGTGGAGCTTTTGTACATAGATCAGACTTTAGGGGGTTTTGTTATGGGGCCAGCTCACTGTTCTTGTTGCTGTTGAATGATGTACATCTATTCTGAATATGTGAGTTGTATAAGAGAAGGGTTGTCTGTTTCTGTTATTATGTGTAGGTTGATAGAAAGGCATTATTTTGGAAGAAGGTGAGGACCCCAATGCATGCTTGGAGGGTTGGCAAACCATTTGATTGATTACTTTCATGGCTGCATTGTACCTCCTCCTGACCCCATTACCATGTCTGTATTGCAGTTGGCTTTTCCATTCCCTACTAAGTGGCTCTTTAGCAAGAGTATAGATGATGACAGGAACAGGAAGAGGTGAAGTGGTTCAGCAATTTGAAGGTAAGTGGTGCTGCAACCATAAATCTCTATGATTGTTGAGATCAGATTGACCATGATGACTACATGTTCATTTGGGTCCCAAACTTTGTCTGGGTGCATGAGCTAGATGGATTATGCATAGTTTATTATAGCGAGTTCTCACCATTCTGTCTGAGTTTTTTTTAATCCCCCTTTGTGTGTACTCTTCATTTCTCTGTCTCTTTATTGTTTCATCCTTGAATACTTACTATTGGGGCAATGTTTTGCATTTTATACTGACATTGGACATTTTTGTTGCATTCTCTGACATTTGTGTCTCTCATCATGAGAAATTTCAAAAGAGGTAAATACAATTTCTACTGTGCTTGTACCCTTGACCAAGAGAAGCCATAAAATTAAAATTCCCAACTAAACCCACCAACAAGAGGTTTGGTGAGTGCATTGATTGTGATTTCAAAATTCAATGAAATGGTTGCTTCTTGTCATTGCTGTGAAAAGGTATCTCCTTTTGCAATGATTTTTACAGGCAGCTTTGCAGTGCACACTGTTGCCTCTCTATAGCTGACAAGATAAAACAACACTACTGAATCAAAATTTTCTTTTACCATTAATTATAGTTCAAATGTAGTAGCTCTGATGACATAAATTAATGTCATATAATAAACATGAGGGTGTCATTATTGATGATAGAGAAAATGTGTCTTCAAATGGCCTCTCTCAATTTGATTTTGGGTTTGGTGAAGAGATGTGGGTTATGCACAGGCTTTGCTCTTTGTTGAAATGAATGTTTGTGACTCATACAAAGGCCATGCATGTTCCATGCTCAAGTCTCAGTTGGTATGTATATATTGAGATATTGATGTGCTCTTGTTTGGGTGGTAGCTATGGGGCAATCTTGCTTGTATGTTTTGTTTTCAATCTCTAGTAGTAGATTCTAGGTTGAGGAGGAGGAGCATGTGCATATTCATCATAATGGGATGTGCAGGTGCAAGCATATGGTCACACATGGACATGGTGCTTGATAGAGGTGAGGTGAGGTGGGTGGGTCTTGGTACTAACCCATCAATTTCTTCATTTTATTTCATTTCATTTCATTCAGACCCAGTTGTTGCATCAAGTGCTCTTGTCTATTCTCATTGCCCTTTAGTACTATTCCTTTTCCCCTTTTCTCTCTTTGCTCCATCTCATAATCACATCATTTTCCTTGCAATTGATGATATATTAATTAATCAAAATAATTTCCTATCCTTTAATTTAGTTACTATATTGGCATCTCAGAAGGTAAATGTTTTAAGATATGATATTAAAATTTTGTTTTCGACCTGTATTTTTATTCATATATTGTTCTACATCTGTTCATTTAAGTATTTGACTAGTTGAATAGTATTGAACACGTGGAGGGTTATATAATGTCGATTTTTTTCTCAATAATACGTGAGGGAATGTAAACACTTTCCATTAAAAATAAAGATTTTGTCACTATATATCCATTGTGTGGTTACTTTTAGTTATGGTTGTTTATACATGAGAGGAAATTTTTTAGTTATGGTTGTTTATACATGAGAGGAAAAGTAGCGCTCCACATCGATAATATGTGAATTTAACATCGTGTATTCATTAAAGTAGACACTCTTAATTCATAATGTTTGAACACGATGAGATTTTAGCACACCACGTTAAAAAAAAATTGTCATGCAAGAATTATAGCATCTCGTGTTGAAAAGTTATGAATCAAATTACTAAATATTATTCATTCTAGCGTTTTACATTGAAATTTCACATGTGTCGTCCAGATCGATAACTAGTCTCCCTATCTAGCTTCAACATGATTTGATGCTTTTTGTGGGCAAAGTCCCATCTCTGGAACCGCAAAACTCGCCAAGTCTTTGGAGTGTTGCTATGATCTATCCCCACCACTGGAATAGAAGCCAGCTTTCAATAAGTCATCGACCCATCTTTCTTTGTTAATAATTATTCTCCTCCCTCTCACTCACTCACTCACTCTCTCGGTGGAGGAATCCAATCTCTTATCCAACACATTAGCATTACAATACGCCTACAGATTAGACCAAACACAAGAATATATAATTAAATTAGCTGAAGTGGAGGCACCACGCAATTACAATCCTAACTCTCCTCCTGGGCGTGGCCCATCAAAAACGTAACCACACTCTATTTCCATCATAAATACACACAAACCATACTCAACAAAACACATTTAGAATCACAACAGCACGATGATATTCATGTGTGTAAACGCGGTTTTAAAGGAGAGTTGGTATTTTTATTCAACCAACCTATTTTACATACACTACCCGCCGATTATGCTAATCCCTTTTCACATTCATCACCAACTTTATAATTATAATTGTTATTATTATTATTTTGGTTTTAAATCTTTTTTCTATCAATTTTTATTTTATTTTATTTGTGTCAATTGTGATCTCCGACCCAATTATAGAAAAGGGCAATAGATATTATTGAGTCTATTTATTATTAGATTGAGATAGTTCAAACATAAATATACATTATTGTATTTTTTTTATATGAATAATAAATCGTCATAAATTGTAATTGAACCAAATACAAACTATTGGGTTGATTTGTATTTCCAATTCACTTGTCCTCTTTATGGGTGAGCCCGAATTGGTTACATACACCATGACTTGTGTATATTGGTTTTGAATTAGTTATTAAAAATTTACCATCTTTTAACATTTATTTAATTTGCCATAAAAACTCACAAAATGGTTGTGGGGTTATTTTTGTTTTTTTGTGTATTTGTTTTGTAAAAAACAAATATATTTGGGTTTGGGAATTGGGAGGAAACTGCTCTCTCCTATTCTCTCTCTCTTTGGGTTATTTCGTAATTTGGAGATTACTCTCCTTTTTTAATCTCTCTGTTTTTTCCTTTTTGTGTTCTCTCTCTCTCTCATAATCTTATGAATTGATGTTCCTCTCCTCCCAAGGCCATCTCTTCTCTCTCTGTTTCTTCTCCCAATTTTTTCAACTGGGTTTGTTTTGTTTTTGTTTTTGATTTCCTTCTCTAACATGGAAAGAGGAAGCAGATTGCCGAGGGGTTTTTTTCCTGTTTAATTTGTTCTGTTTTGTTTTCTGGGTTTTATATTGTTCTGTGTCCTCTCTCAGGTCTTTAGATCGGTCGGCTTCTTCCATCGGATACGTAAGTTTCTGGGTTTCCATTATCTCTGTATTTGTTTTGGTTTCTGTGTTTTTTATTTTGATTTTGGTTGTGTATTGGTGGATGGTTGATATGCTGTTTCTGAAGATGATATGCTGTGTTTGTGTTTTTTTGGTGTTTGGTTTGAATCTGTGAAGGGTATAATCGGAGGTCGATGTTGGTGTTTAATCCCAAGGTAATGACTTTTTTGTGTGTTTGTTGTGAGTCTCTTGAGCCTATTCACATTAGCTGTTCTGGGGTAAGAAAAAGTCAATTTTTTTGGGTGATTCTAGCTCAGGGATTGATATCTGTTGATGGGTTTGGTTTGTTTTTTCTATTAGTTTGGATTGTGGTGTTGTTTGTGTGGTGGGTGTTTGGTACAATGGTAGGGCATTTGTGGTTCCTGACTTTCTGTATGGTTTTGAATTCTTCATCGTTGAAGGGTGTATTTTTTATGTAATTTTTATCATCTTTAACGACTGATAGAACACATAATTGCTTTAGCAATGTGACCTTCTGTTATGCACCTGAAAGTTTGGGAATATCAATGGCCTAACTTTTTAGAGAAGTGGATGGAGCCTACTATCCTCTCCTAGATGCAGAAGGGGATGTATTCCCCTTACCTCGGCGGACTGCTATGCATATTTAGATGACATGTTTTCTTATTTATAAGTAATTCCCATTGGCTGACTTTCCTAACTTGATTCTCTCCAGACCTTTCTGAGTAAGTGTTTGAGTCATCTAGTGCTCTAACCATCTGTTTGAGTTTACTTTGTTTTGTTGGATGTTTTCTTCTCGAATATACTAGTCTTTAGGATTGCAAATGATGCATGAAGGAAATTATAATGATTTTCTTTTTTTTTTATTTTGGCTGGAGAAGGACAATTATTATTAATAGTATACATTGTTTTTTTTTCTGTGGGATACTAGGTGCTGCATCAAAACTATGTAGAGTTCCTTCAGTGCTATATCTAATGTTTTTATTATTATTTTTTCTTTTCAGATTTTCCTGACGAAGTCGATTTAAGCATTTTTGGATCCTTGGTTTGTAATTTGTAAAGCAATTTATATTAGCCCTAATGCAAGGGGAGAGGGGTACTGTTGGTTCCTTACCCGAATCCTTCAGTTTTGACCATGGGTCTTCATCAAGTAACACCACAGTCGATACCCAGATTTTCCGTAATAATATGAGGAATCAGGCAGAAATTGATTTACAAGATTATATACTACCTGGCGATACAAATTCTACATATATGAATCATCCGGTTGGTAATGAACGACAAAATATTAATAGTTGGGGCATTGGAGAGCCCAGTTCTAGCAACACTCAGCAAGAAGTTAGTCACAGTGAGTGGAAGGTGCAAGGCGGATGGTCATCTTCAGCTGATGCCTGTGGTGGCACTGGTAGTGGTCAAGGTCAAAGGTCAGAAGAGCGACGGTTTGAACCAACTAGTGTCCTATCACTTGACAATGTTAACAGGAACCCATTGTTCATGCAAAGTGCAAACTCTGGTATGATTCCACAAGGTCTGGACTTAAATGACACAATTGTGGGTCACGGTGATGATGATTGTCAGGTTATAGAACGGCATAATCTGTACAAGTCTAGTGTACCAGAAAACGAGCAACTTCCACCACCAGCGGGTGGTTCTGATCCTTTTTTCCTTCATCCTGGACACGGTGGATTTTTGGTGGAAGATGATAATGACATGAGAGCAGGTTCTTCATTGGAAGGCCGGCGTGTCTCGTGTAAAAGAAAGGCAGTTGAAGGACAATCTTCTGCAAGTGGAAGTGGTAGCTATTTCCAGCAGTTTGAGAGTAGTGTGTGGCCACCTGTTCTTGCTCATAGTAATATGGGCAGCGGATTAAGTATTTCTGCTCCTTCTGAACAGTTGAACCCTAGGCTCGGGGCAGGTGCTAGAAGGATATCTTCTGTGAGCCAACCCAATGGGGTTAGAGTGGGAAATGCTGAAGGCTCACAAAGAAACTTCCGTGTGAGGATAAATCCCTCTAACCAACAAGATCCGATATCATCTACTTCCTTTTCAACGTCTAATGCCGTTAGACACACTAGAAGATCATCTTCCAATGAGTTAAGGCTTACTCCTGCGAACCATTCTCTGGACTTCAGGTCAGCTATAGTGATCGATGATATGAATCCTCAAAACCAAACTGCTGCAATCCAAGTTCCAGGTTTGCCACAGAATGACCAATCATTTAGGTGGAATGGAAGTTCTAGCTCAAGAACTGCCAATTCTTCAAATTCCTCCATGCCTGTATCCCGCGAGGAAGCTTGGGCAAGAATCCCAAGACACATCTTAGAACATCCAAATTTTGTACCAGCATCCTCACCCGAGTTGAGAGGTTTGGCCCGCAATCCGACAAATATGAATTTATCTGGTCGAAATACTGGTGTTACAGGAGATGTAGCTTCTTCCACATCTAGGAATGCCTCAAGTTCTGGTGTGCATCCTTCACCAGCTCCTTCCTTGGTTCCTGGCAGCAATCTTCCACGACATCCACGGAGATTATCAGAATATGTTAGGCGATCATTGTTTTCTCCTGTCAGTTCTGAGCCTATAGGTCAGAGCAGTAATCATTCAGTTCATGCAGGTCTCCTAGCTGCCACACAAAATATGGCACATCCATCTGGGCCTGGTAACCCGGGACATCATCACCCATACCCCAGGCTACCATCATGGGCTGAGAGACAAGGTGACGGTGTTCTAGGATTTCCCCATCCACTCCGTAATCTGCCTCCTGGTAGTGAGGGAAGGCGCAGACTTGCATCTGAGGTATGTTGTAGTAGTACTGGCTATTTTATTCTGCAAAAACCAAAGTTGATAGTACTGTCTGAAGCATCAAAAAGGGTCAAACCCACTATTTCTCCAGCTGTTTGATCGTGTTCCATATTGTTCTTCAAAATCATACACTCATTTAATATAAACAATGTAGATTTGGGTTATTTTCAAAAGAATGATTTTCGAGCGTACCTTTTTCGCAAATGCAAAATAAATAGATTTAAGATTGATACAAGGGTAAGAGAGGGTTGTTAATTTTGCTGGAGTTCCTATACGATACAGAATAATATCTAAAGGTTTGAAGCTCTTCATTTTGAAGTTAAAGGCACACCGTTCCCCTTCTCGGGGACAAAAGTTGGCATAAATGAAGATCAAAGGAGATTTTGTGGACTTTATTCTGTCCAGAGTTTGACCGGATTATGGTTTATATGTGAACGCGTGTATGTGAAAACTGATTAAAAAAATTCATATAATTTCCCTTTTAGATGGTGTGTGAATTCGAGTGAGTTCTAAACGTAGATGGGTGCTGTTACATTGCGTTGACCTAGTTTTCTATGCATAATGTATTGTGAACTTCAGTTATATTCATTTTGTTCATCTGTTTTACCCGTGTTATTGATAAATGTAATTGCGTGATTGAAATGTTTCTTTTTTGGAGCAGATACGCAATGCCTTAGATCTCATGCGAAGAGGCGAAGGTTTGCGATTTGAGGTAATATTTTAATGCACATTGTATATTTTAGCAGAGCTCATCAGCAGAATGTTAATGCTTCCAACTGAATGGATATGTAACTCAACCCACACAACTTGATAAACTATTATGTTGCTGTTTGAAAATAAACAAGCAATTTAAAAAAGAGTACCATAGTGTCCTGTATCAGTTTGTCACCTATTATAGGGATTCTTCATTCTCGTGAAAAAATAAATTATTTGGGTGTTGCTTACTAATCAGACCATCTGCTATAACTTATCCCAAAATCTGCTGATGCCAATTATATACTTTGATTTAGTTGTTTATTTCTGTGAATCGACTTACCAATTATTTTCATCATCTTAGCATTCCTAGTTATCTGAGTTTTTGATTACCCTGTTTGCCAGGATTTTATGATTTTCGACCAGTCAATGATTTTTGGGGTAACTGATATTCATGATCGTCATAGGGACATGCGGCTTGATGTTGATAACATGTCGTATGAGGTAAGATACACACAGCGGTTGATCTCAACATAATCATGTCACAGCGATTGATCTCATGTTCTTATTTTACTTCTATTTTTTTTTTGGAATTTAGGAGCTATTAGCTCTTGAAGAGCGCATTGGAAACGTGTGCACTGGATTGAGTGAAGGGACAATACAATCTCGCCTGAAGCAGAGAAAATATTCTCATGCGGAGGTTAAAACAGAATCTGCCGAGGAACCATGCTGTGTCTGTCAGGTACTGGATAATACATACCTTATACCCATCAATCATGGTGAGGGTGCG
Organism: Geranium rotundifolium; assembly: GCA_963920655.1. Lineage (NCBI taxonomy): Eukaryota > Viridiplantae > Streptophyta > Magnoliopsida > Geraniales > Geraniaceae > Geranium > Geranium rotundifolium. The sequence goes on from OY987313.1 coordinate 5,024,829, forward strand.
ATTTCTTACTCTTTGTGGGTTCTGTTAATAAAATGCGCAGGAGGAATATAAGAAGGGAGAAGATTTGGGAACATTGGAATGCGGGCACGACTTCCATAGGGAATGCATCAAGCAGTGGCTGATGCAGAAGAATATATGCCCCATTTGCAAAACGACCGGCTTGTCCACCTGAGGGAGGATGATGCATGCATTTTTCAGGCCTCGGGCTAAGGGTCGGAGAAGAGTCTCAATAGCGTCGTGTTGATGAATTCTTCCAGTTAAGGCCAGGCCAGGCCAGGCTAGAGGGCCACAATGAAGAGGGGATGGGGATGGGGATGTGGGCAGTGAAACTGTCCTAATGCCTAATAGTGTCTTAAGAAGAAAACAAAACTAGATTTTGGAACTCTTATTCATTTATTAAGGGGAAGAAGGAACTATTATTAGTTAAGTTTATCACAAAATCTAACATGTTGCTTCTACTTTTGCAGCAGCATATATTTATATTTATAATTATGTGATTCACTGTTTTGATGACATTCAATTTGGGAGCATTGCATGTTTATGGTAACTGGTTTTTTTTTGAAATTGGTTATACTGATTTGCTTGTGGCCTGCTCTCTAGAAATCACAAAAGTGAAGTATGAAAAATATGCCCTGAACAGAAAATTGCTCTACTGTGCCTTTAAGATCAGTTTGGGCTTCAAGGCCCTGTTGGTGAAACAAAAAGCCCAACCGTTAATGGGCCTTGAATGGTAGGTAGAGGACATGTTGGGGACAATATGGACCTAAGTAAATTAGGGACAATGTACCCTTCAGAGCAACAAGTGGTTGCTTCTCTTTATTACTTCCTCATGAGATGTCTGAGAGGACATGACTTTGCATCCTCTGTTCATGGGAGGGTTGTCTTCAATGGACAGATCCATGGAGCAGTGAAATGGTGGAGCAGTTTCATGAACAAGTGGTGGGGTTGGCCACATCACTCAAATAGAAGCAACAATGTTTGATCATGTTTATTCGTATTTTGTTTGTCAATTGGGCAGGCAAAACATTAAAGATGCATATTTTCGATGGATCTCATGCTTTTGCTGTCAAATAGCCGAGTATACCCTTACATGTATGGTTATTAGGCAATCTCGACCCTTTCACGAAAGACTCTAAAATCTGCTTATACCTTATCTTATAAAAAGTTCTTATATGATTTCTAATTTTCTCTTAGAATCGGAGAACATTCTGCGAAGTCGGGAGTTAAGAAGTAAAAGGAGAGGGATCCGTCCGAGGGGATTGCGTTTGATTAGCTAGTTGGTGAGGTAATAGTTTATCAAGGTCACGATCAATAGCTGGTCCGAGAGGATGATCAGCCACACTGGGACTGAGACACGACCCAGACTCTTACGGGAGGCAACAGTGAGGAATTTTTTGCAATGGGCGAAAGCCTGACGGAGCAATACCGCGTGAAAGTATAAGGCAATCGATTTATGGGTAGTCCAAGATTTACAAAAAAGGGGCGCAGATAGAGGAGAAAAATCAATATCATTTGAATGTCGAATTAGGATCAACTAGGACAGAAATCAAGTATTGGGTCAAACGCTTATCAGGTATCGTTCAAATACTTTTACGAGAAGATTTTATCAAAAAAATCGAGGGAATATCGGAAAAACAAGAAATCCTTTTTCGTTTTCGAGGAGGAACTCTTGGATCATAAATCTGATTCGAAAAAACAAGTAATCAATTTAAAATACAGATAAAAGAGACGGATCTTAAGGAAATATCTAAAGATAAAAGACACGGATCTCAATGAGATACCCCAGCAATTTGAGGCTCCCGCTTCTTATTGAAGGTTTGCGAGTTTGAACCGTAGAAGTGAAATAAAAAAGATTTATGAGTATAATTTTTAAAAAATAAAAGATAAAATAGATGCTTCAACCAAAAATAAATAAAATTTTGACAACTTAAAATCTGATTAAAAAATTGAATCAAGTAGAATTTAAAATTGGGTAAAGAATGATCAAAATTAAAAAGGAAAAGAAATTATATGCCTGCAAAATGTTGAAAAATAACCATCTTCTTGGAATTATTGGGGTAGATTTTGGCATGAAATCTGTAGCCGCATTTCTATTTATGAGCTATAATGGTGGCCCAATCATTCTCATTTAAAAGAAAAAATAGAGCTGAAAATATTGCATATAAATAATGTGTTAGAATATAAAAAGTACAACATTTAATAGAATTATCTTTAATAAAAAAATATAAATGAAATAAAATAAAGGTATATAATCATATTCAATTAAAAATTAAAAAAACTACCCAAAATTATTTGGTGACTCGTTAAATACTCCCAAAGCAAAACCCACCATAATTAAAGCACGAATTGCCCTTATAAATAAACCCTCTTGCCACGTAACGCCTCCTCCACCAACCCTACCAATTTATTATATTAAACAATTAAAATTAAAAAAAGAAAGATCACAAGACAAAACATAAATTTGGGTGGTAGATTCGATAGGGCCACGAATTAGTTACCAATTAGTATTAGATTTGTATTAACAAACAAAACCACCAATCAGAAACGTTAATCTAATTACGGTTTTGTCCTCTATTTGTACCACTCTCTGTCACTGCCAGCTATTCTCAGACCCATCTTCTTCACTCTCACACCCTCTCTTGCTCTGTTTCGGCTCGTACAGAGCTTGAAGAAGAAGATTGGCTCGTAACCATGTCTGAGGGCGATTTCTTGAACGATCAGCTCTCCAGAAAGACCTCGATCTTCGGCCTCCGCTTGTGGATCGTTCTGGGTATCTCCGTCGGAGCCGCCATTGTTCTCGTCCTGTTCCTCGTCTCTCTCTGGGTCACCTCCAGGCGCAATCGCTCCTCCAAACCCAGAAACCCCATCATCCCCATTGTTTCTCGGGAGATTCAGGAGATCAGGATCGACCCATCTCCCAAGTCTTCGAACCCGGACCCGATTCCGGAGTCGGAGCCGCTCGCGAGAGCTCAGGCTCTGCTTCTGCATCAGGACGACGAGAGATCTGTGTCTGGGCGGAACCGGATTCACATTGAGATCGGGAAGGGTCACCGAATTTCGTACCCGGAGCGGAGCGGCGGCGAGGTGAGGGTTGGGGACCAGAGCGCCGTCGTCGTGGCGGCGCCGGAGGTCTCGCATTTGGGGTGGGGTCACTGGTACACTCTGAGAGAGCTCGAGGTGGCTACTAATGGTTTTGATGATGGGAATGTGATTGGTGAAGGTGGGTATGGGATTGTTTACAGTGGTGTCATGGAAGATAATACCTTTGTTGCTGTCAAGAATTTGCTCAATAACAGGTTTTGAAATGTTCACTCTTTCCAATTATGGCTTATGATTCATTTCTGCATTAGTTGGGCTATTGCTCCATCAGTATTGGAAAATTAGATTATTTGTAATGCTGCAGGGGACAAGCTGAGAAGGAGTTCAAGGTAGAGGTTGAAGCAATCGGGCGGGTTCGGCACAAGAATTTGGCGAGGTTGCTTGGTTATTGTGCTGAAGGAGCACATAGGTACTGTTTTTGTTCATCATTGTAATTGTGCAAAATTTTGACCTCCATTATTGTTTTTTATTGACTTTGTGATGATCTTGCATGGAAGTAGTAATTCCCCGTCTCGCATTTTACAGGATGCTTGTTTATGAGTATGTTGATAATGGGAACTTAGAGCAATGGCTTCATGGTGAAGTTGGGCCTTGCAGCCCTCTTACGTGGGAGATTAGAATGAATATAATTATTGGAACGGCAAAAGGGTATTTGATGAATCGAACCAATTTGTTGATGATGGATTCTGTTATTAGGTTTTTCTGATATCGGTTATAACTGAAGTATTTAAATTTCTAGGTTGACATATTTACACGAGGGTCTTGAGCCCAAGGTTGTGCACCGTGATGTCAAGTCAAGCAACATTTTGCTAGACAGGCAATGGAACGCAAAGGTGTCTGATTTTGGCCTCGCAAAGCTTTTGGAGTCAGACAGCAGTTACGTGACAACTCGTGTGATGGGAACTTTCGGGTTAGTTGATCCTAACTAACTGAAGCGTTTTTGTTTCATACCAATTCCTATTGTAAAAAGATTTGACTATTTTTCTGGTCCTTTGTTCTCTAGTTATGTGGCTCCAGAATATGCCAGTACAGGCATGCTGAATGAAAGAAGCGACGTGTACAGTTTTGGGATTCTCATTATGGAGATAATTTCAGGAAGAAATCCCGTAGATTATGGCCGCCCCGCTGGAGAGGTTTGTGTTTGTCTACCTAAATCATGTGATTACTTTTATGTTACAACCCGTCCAAGATAGCTTTTCATGCTTTCTCCCACTTTCTTTTAATTTCGATTGGTTACCAAAATTTAGGTGAATTTGGTTGAGTGGCTTAAAGCAATGGTCACAAGTCGGAATGCAGAGGGAGTGTTAGATCCCAAGTTATCGGAAAAGCCTTCTTCAAGGGCACTGAAGCGTGCCCTTTTAGTAGCTCTCCGTTGCGTCGACCCAAATGCTCAGAAGAGGCCAAAGATGGGGCATGTGATACATATGCTTGAAGCCGATGAATTTCCTTTTCGTGATGTAAGTTTCCATTTATTTATCATCACTGTCTATAACTACCCATATTAATTGCATTGCTATCTTTCAGCTGCTTTTTTCTTTGAAAAAAATGTATTTTCTTTGTTTTAGTAATGACCTATATCAACCTACACTTCATCAGAGACTGTGGGGGCCATTTAGTCCTTGCATTGCTTCTTACTTGCAAATGAGACGTCTAAATGTATTTAACAAAATTATATTGCACCTTGCAACTAAATTACATACTTTATCCAATAATCTAAATGTGCTAAATTACTAATTCTGAGAATAGAAAATTCAAGACAACAAGTACATTGATATTTTTTTTTATCAAGTAATGCTTTGCGGAAAAGATATTCTGTTGAAAGAACTGGCAACCCCTAGGCTACATAATTTGATATGGATCTGGATTACTCAGCCAATATTGTATTCTTGAAATTCATTTCAGGATCGCAGAACCGGCCGGGAACCTGGTCGAGTACATAGTGACGTCATGAAGGACAGATTTATGGAGAGGCGAATAGTTGAATCAGGTGATAGTAGTGGGTATGAAAGTAGTGTTCAAACCAGTAAGTCATTGGTAAAGCAAGAAAATGAAGAAAGACAATAGGCTCGTTTACTAGGCCAATTGGTCGTCATTTTTGCATGTTTCTTACCTTCCAGCTGGTTAATGCAACAAGCATCATTTACTTCATCTGTACATGTCATTCAATCAGTGCGAGGTTGCGCCTATTGTAAATAGCATCTTTTGCCATGCTCTGCATTTTATTAAAATCATCATGCTCTGAATATGCAAATTTAAATTCCCTTTGTGTTTGAGTTCTTTGTATCCTGACTCTAATTAGTAGATTAAAGTGGAAAATATCACAACTTGACTTAGATGATATGTTGACAAGTATGCCAAATTAAACTCGTTTCTTGCTGTTCGAAAGGTAGATGTAATTTCCTTTTATGTGCAAACTCGAGCCTCGATATTGGGGTTTACTAAGTGAAGTGTTTAGGATATGAAAAGATTGTCACATTTCTTGTATAAAATTTCACGTTTTGTGTCTGTTGTTTTCTCAGGGTTACTACAAAAATTGCCCTTATTGGAAGGGCAAGACAAATTCTTCTTGGACTCATGATTTACTGTCTCACTAGTCATTGAAATCTGATTATAACTTCTATCACCAACAACAAACACGGTAAGAAATTTCTCCACACCCGATTTTTTTTTGCATTAGCAGAGAAAGGGTCTACTGTACATAATTTGCTTGCTTAAGTTCTTTGGGTTAAAGTTAGTCAAAATTAAGTTTCTAGGGTTGTTGGTTTGGTAGAAGTAAGTAGGAAGAAGGAAATAAGAGCATTAGGGGTCCTACAGTTCACATGGCTTCCATTTACCTTGTTCCAAAGGTGTATGGACTTTGGTGAGACAGGTGAAAATTGGGCACACCCATGCATTTATTTTCAGTGACTTGTGAGTCTATGGACCCCTCCATTTTTGCCAGATATACTGTTTTTTTTTTGTAATGGTCCCTTGTGAGTTTGGTTTCATCTTCTGGAATCACAGAAGAAGCTGGGTTCTCTTTTAGTGTCATGAGTACATGGCTCTCCAATATCTACTGATTGGTTTTTCTTTAGAATATTTTAAGTTTATGAGAACAAGGATTGATATGTGGAAGTGAATGTTGTTGATCTCAGATTCTGAGTTCCTCAGTTGTAGCTTTCAAGGCTTGCATAGAGACAGAAGTCCAATGTTTATTGTCTTGTTCCAATATCACCCAAAAACAAAAGAAGCTCTATGTAGTGTAAACTATGTGCTCAGCAGATCCTGCAAAACAAAGTTTGCAGAATCCAAATAGGTCAAGTTGCAGAAATATCCACATTTGTGGTCTTATTAGATCATTGGGTATAAATGTCACTGAAAACAATGCTGCTCTTGGAGAATAATATTTTATTACCAAAAAGATAAAATTTGCCTGAACAAAACCAGAATCAAAATAAACATTTACAACAACATCAAAATTGCGTGGTTAGCCATCAATGTGTTGACTACGTTCACTATTAGATGAGATGAATTCTTATTAAAATTTTCATAATACAATCATTTTAGGCAGGTTGCATAAGTAATATCTATACTAGTAGAACCTAATGAACAAAGAGAAATAAGAAGCTCTCTACTAGGCAGTCCAAATTAGGCCTAGCGAGGCCAGCATTTTCTAGTCAGTGTGAGTTCAGACTTGATTCAAGACATATTCCAGCATATTCATTTTCCACCTTACGTTATTGTAACTATCGTTACTTTGCTAAGCTGGCCTCGCACAATTCTATGATACTAAGAATTTCAACCAATATGTAACTTAGATTCCTGATTATATCAATGTTGATTCCAACCGAACCGAGGCGGCTGAATTTTTACCTTATTCTGTTTGTACACCATACTCTTTATATGCCCTTTTCCATATGTAATCAGATCCGACACACATTTGAATCTAAGTAAACTCTTAGTTTCAAAATCATGGGTTCACTCACACACACTCTGTTCATGACATGGTTTTTCCTCAGCTTCCATGTTCACTCCTCACCAGTGGAGAGATTGTCCTATATTGTACACATGGACAACACTGCCATGCCCAAAACATTCACCAACCACCAAAACTGGTACACATCAACCTTAAACACCTTAAAGTCTTCAAACCCAGAATCTCTGGACAACCATGAATCTGCACCATCACTTCTCTACACTTACAATGAAGCTGCCCATGGTTTCAGTGCCCTCCTCTCTGTCCATGAGCTTGAGGCCCTTAAAAACTCCCCTGGTTTCGTGTCGGCTTATAGGGACAAAGCCCTCAAGCCTCACACCACCCACACCCCTGACTTCCTCTCCCTCAGCCCTGACTATGGCCTCTGGCCCGCCTCTGACTTCGGTCAAGACGTCGTCGTTGGAGTCATCGACAGCGGAATATGGCCCGAGAGCAAGAGCTTCAGCGACCACGGAGTGACATTTGGAGCTCCACCAAGATGGAAAGGTTTATGCGAGGAGGCGCCAGACTTCAGCGCCTCCTCGTGCAACAACAAGCTCATAGGAGCTAGGACTTTCGATAAGGGCGCAAGGGCCGCGAATCCAAAGCTCGATCGCGCCTCGAGAAGCTCCCCTAGAGACAGCAACGGCCACGGAACACACTGCGCCTCCATAGCCGCCGGAAACTACGTTGACGACGTGTCCTACTTTGGTTATGCCCAGGGCAAGGCCAGAGGCGTGGCCCCGCTCGCCAAGCTGGCGGTGTACCAGGTCTTCTTCGTCAACGAGGGGCGGTACTCTGACGTCGTTGCGGGTTTCGATCAGGCAATAATCGACGGCGTGGACGTGATCTCCATGTCAAACGGAGAGGAAGCTCCTTTGTACGAGAACCCGATCGCCATTGCCTCGTTCGCTGCTATGGAGAAGGGCGTGGTGGTCTCTGCCTCCGCAGGCAACTCCGGCCCGTCTCCGGGGACGGTCGAAAACGGCATCCCCTGGCTCATCACGGTGGCTGCGGGGACCGTTGACCGTTGGTTCGCCGGAATGTTGACTCTAGGGAACGGGTTGACTTTTCTTGGGTGGACCATGTTCCCGGTCAACGCCCTGGTGCAGGGAGAGCCACTCGTCTATAACAAGACGTTATCGTCGTGCAATTCAACTGATTTGCTCTCACAAGCTCCTTACGGGATTCTAATTTGTGATGACATCGGAGACATTGACTATCAGATTCAGACAATTTCTCAGACAAACCTTGTCGGGGCGATTTTCGTGTCCGATTACCCCGAGCTCAAAGACGTAGCTTGTCCCGGAATCGTGATCAGCTCCAAGGACGCTCCAAGGGTCATAAAATACGCCACATCGGATAGTCAACCCTCGGGATCCTTGACCTTCCAAGAAACCCAATTGGGTAGGAAGCCGGCCCCAGCGACGGCTTCCTACAGCTCCCGAGGACCCGCCAGGAACTGTCCCGGCGTCCTGAAGCCGGACATCATGGCTCCAGGGTCCCTCGTCGTCGGGGCCTACGTCCCAACGAGCCTTGCGGGTCAAGTAAGTGTAAACCTATGGCAATCCACAAATTACAACATTTTAAGCGGGACATCCATGGCCTGTCCCCACGTGTCCGGTCTGGCTGCACTACTAAAAGGCGCTCACCCCGAATGGAGCCCCGCGGCCATCCGATCCGCGATGATGACGACAGCAAATCCTCTGGACAATACACTCACTCCGATCAAGGACTTTGGTGGATATTTTGATTCTGATTTAAAATTCGCATCGCCTCTAGCCATGGGAGCGGGCCAGATCGACCCGAACAGGGCGCTGGACCCCGGCTTGATCTACGACACGACACCACAAGAATACGTGGACCTGATGTGCTCCATGAACTTGACGAGACACCAGATCTTCACAATAACGAGGTCTCACAAGTACAACTGCTCGAGCCCGTCGCCCGATCTGAACTACCCGTCGTTCATTGCGGTGTACGGCAAGGAATCGCCGACGGGAGTGGTGCAGCAGGATTTTAGGAGGACGGTGACGAACGTGGGGGCGGGGGCGACGAGTTATAGAGCTAGGGTGGTGTTGCCGGAGGGTTGTGCCGTTGAGGTGTCGCCGGAGACGTTGGTGTTCGAGAAAACGTATGAGAAGCAGAGTTACACACTGAGCATCGTTTATGGGACTGATGGTACACATGAGAGGGTTGCTTATGGTGAGGTGGTTTGGATTGAAGTAAATGGAACTCACACTGTGAGGAGTCCTATTGTCATTGCTGGTAATTTGCTCTAATTATGAGTTTCTTTGTATATGAATCATACAAGGTCAAATTGGAAATCTAAAAATTAATAAAATTACCAATTATACCTTTTCTTATTTTTGATATTTCAAAAATGGCCAAAATATTCCTTCTCTAACTTGTTTCAATCTCCTTCCACCTCTTACATTCTTCATTCTATTTCACTAGGTCCAATTTTAGTTTTTGTGACGATTTATTTTTGGTTTTTGGTAATTGATAATTCATTCGGAACAAATTAGAAGATGAAATCATATAATAGACCAAAGAAATAGCATCAATTATTAAAGAAACAAAAGCTCATCTTTAAAGAACAAAACTGTTCACTCTATAAACCAAACCAAACCAGAAGCTCATTCTCGTAGAAATTAATCAACAAGCTAAATAAATGAAATGCTAATACTTGAATCAACTGGCACGTGTTGCTGCCAACTTTTGAATAATTTACTGTAGCTATTCTCTCGAAGTGAACACAACACTGGTTTTTCGGCCACCATAGGCTTCGGCCATTCTAACCTTTGAGTTTTCCGGCCAGGTTAGAGCTGATGGTTTGGGTTAGTTCGACCTTGTTCGGGGCGTCGGAGCTCTCACAAAGGCGGAGTATTTTTTTTCCGTTTCATGAGCGAAGTCGTTCAGCTCTGATTAGTCAACGACATGCCTCTTGTCATCCTCTAATGGCCCGACCTCCCATCTGTCCTCGTCAATCCCTCACCCATATCGTCCCATCTCAATCCCAAATTTGAAAATTGAGCGAAATTTGGAAATAAATGATAGAACTTTAATTTTTTACAAAAAAACTAACAATGTTAATAACAATGGGATAAAAAACTTTTTCTGTGACTTGACAAATCAAAAGAAAATTAGGTAATCTATGTGAGAATTCAAACTTTTCAAATATACCTAGAGTAATTATCCTATTTTTAACAAAACAATAAATATTCCTAAATAAACATGAATTGAAATATACAATTACAAGAATACTAAATTTACATGGTTGGCTTACATCTTATTAAGGATTTTAGAATATAATAACCAGGTATTTTTTTTATCATCTATAAATTAAACATATATGATATGATGATAAATTAACAGCAATATTGCTAACGTTTAAATTGAAACCAATTTCTATCAATTCACTCACAATCTAGAGTGTATACAATAACCAATTACAGAGAAGAAAAAGAAGGAGCGAACCTACATAAAAAAAAGGTTGAAAGTAAATTCAATGAATAGAGTCAAGGGTATGACAGACAGCGCTGCCTACACGCAAATTAGCTTCCGAGGTTGAGGAGTCTCAATTTCACTACAAGATTTTCGAATGAATATGAATGTTGGGATGGGCCACCTCGAATGGCGTGAGCCGCATGCGGGGATACCCGCACGTACGGTTTTTAGGGGGTTCTGGTCGAAAGACCGGTCGGGGCCCACCTGACTAGAGGGACTGAGAAATTGTATATATACCACTGGACCCAAATGAAGAAAAATAAATTAAAAAAACTCTAAACTTATAGACAGTCCACCTAGACCCTAATGAAGAAAGAAACATAAAAACCACAAACTCATAAGTAGCCCAAACTAGCGAGACCATAATTTTATTGAGGACGATTTGCATCCCGAACCCTATATAAGAGCATTTCCAATGGTGGTCTCTATATTTAAAATGATATAGGAAGTGATTTGCAATAAAATTTGGGTAGATAGCCACTTTTTCATGTTTAACTTCAATCATACTCTCTGCAATTAAACTATATATATTAATTTAATAATATTTATTACTTTTTAATAATAAAAAGTTGGTAGGAGAGACAATAAACTAAAATAAAGTATAAACAATATGAGAGAGAATGTGGTGAGTTCCTTACATTTTCAATCTCTCTCCATGCATATGGAAGGAGAAAAAAGAAATGTGAGAGCTCCCTATTGTAAGGAGTTATATAAGAACCCGTACCCCCGTTGACATGCACATCCAAGATACTCTAAGGGTCTCATCTCATGTACCTTGGTTGTGTGTATTCGGCCTTGATTCAAAACATATTCTAACGAAATCTATTTTCACCTTACAGTATTGTAACTATCACTACTTTGCTAGCTGGCCTTGCACAGCACTTCCACCCTAAGAATTTCAACCAATATGTGACTCAGATCTTATGCTGCTTGTTCTTGATTATATCAATATTGATTCCCACAGAACCCAGCCGGCTGAATTTTTACCTTATATGACACACTCATTATATACCCTTTTCCATATATAATCAGATCCAACGCACATTCGAATCTAAGCAAACTCTTAGTTTCAGCAACATGGGCTCTCTGATACACTCTCTGTTCATGGCATGGTTTTTTCTCAGCCTCCATGTTCACTCCTCACCAGTGGAGAGATTGTCTTATATTGTCCACATGGACAATACTGCCATGCCCAAAACATTCACCGACCACCAAAACTGGTACACATCAACCTTAAACACCTTAAAGTCTTCGAATCCAAAATCTCTGGACAACCATGAATCTGCACCATCACTTCTCTACACTTACAATGAAGCTGCCCATGGCTTCAGTGCCCTCCTCTCTGTCCATGAGCTTGAGGCCCTTAAAAACTCCCCTGGTTTCGTGTCGGCTTATAGGGACAGAGCCATCAAGCCTCACACCACCCACACCCCTGACTTCCTATCCCTCAGCCCTGTCTACGGCCTGTGGCCCGCCGCTGACTTTGGTCAAGACGTCATCATCGGAGTCCTTGACAGCGGAATATGGCCGGAGAGCAAGAGCTTCAGCGACCATGGAGTTTCATTTGGAGCTCCACCGAGATGGAAAGGTTTATGCGAGGAGGCGCCAGACTTCAGCGCCTCCTCGTGCAACAACAAGCTCATAGGAGCTAGGACTTTCGATAAGGGCGCGAGGGCTGCGAATCCAAAGCTCGATCCGAGCTCCCCGAGGGATAGTAATGGTCACGGGACGCATTGCGCCTCCATAGCTGCTGGGAACTACGTTGACGATGTCTCCTACTTCGGGTACGCGAGAGGGACGGCGAGAGGCGTAGCTCCACTGGCCAAGCTGGCGGTGTACCAGGTCTTTTTCGACGAGGAGGGAAGGCACTCTGACGTCGTCGCTGGTTTTGATCAGGCTATTGCTGACGGGGTTGACGTCATCTCCCTGTCGAACGGAGAAGACGCTCCGTTGTATGTAAACCCTGTGGCTATTGCTTCTTTTGCTGCAATGGAGAAGGGCGTGGTGGTCTCTGTCTCCGCAGGCAACTCCGGCCCGTCTCCGGGGACGGTCGAAAACGGCATCCCCTGGCTCATCACGGTGGCTGCGGGGTCAGTTGACCGTTGGTTCGCCGGAACGTTGACTCTAGGGAACGGGTTGACTTTTCTCGGGTGGACCATGTTCCCGGTCAACGCCCTGGTGCAGGGAGAGCCACTCGTCTATAACAAGACGTTATCGTCTTGCAATTCAACTGATTTGCTCTCACAAGCTCCTTACGGGATTCTAATTTGTGATGACATCGGAGACATTGACTATCAGATTCAGACAATTTCTCAGACAAACCTTGTCGGGGCGATTTTCGTGTCCGATGACCCTGAGCTCAAAGACGTACCTTGTCCCGGAATCGTGATCAGCTCCAAGGACGCTCCAAGGGTCATAAAATACGCCACGTCAGATGGTAAACCATCGGGATCCTTGACCTTCCAAGAAACCCAATTGGGTAGGAAGCCGGCCCCAGCGACGGCTTCCTACAGCTCCCGGGGGCCCGCCAGGAGCTGTCCTGGCGTCCTGAAGCCAGACATTATGGCTCCAGGGTCCCTCGTCGTCGGGGCCTACGTCCCGACGAGCCTTGCGGGTCAAGTAAGTGAAAACCTATGGCAATCCACAAATTACAACATTTTGAGCGGGACATCCATGGCCTGTCCCCACGTGTCCGGTCTGGCTGCACTACTAAAAGGTGCTCACCCCGAATGGAGCCCCGCGGCCGTCCGATCCGCGATGATGACGACAGCAAATCCCCTGGACAACACGCTGAATCCAATCAGGGCCTACGAGAGAGACTCCAAATTCGAATTCGCGTCGCCTCTAGCCATGGGAGCTGGCCAGATCGACCCGAACAGGGCGCTCGACCCCGGCTTGATCTACGACACGACACCACAAGAATACGTGAACCTGATGTGCTCCATGAACTTGACGAGACACCAGATCTTCACCATAACGAGGTCTCACGAGTACAACTGCTCGAACCCGTCGCCCGATCTGAACTACCCGTCGTTCATTGCGGTGTACGGCAAGGAATCGCCGACGGGAGTGGTGCAGCAGGATTTTAGGAGGACGGTGACGAACGTGGGGGAGGGGGCGACGAGTTACAGGGCTAGGGTGGTGTTGCCGGAGGGTTGTGCCGTTGAGGTATCGCCGGAGACGTTGGTGTTCGAGAAAACGAATGAGAAGCAGAGTTACACACTGAGCGTTGTGTATGGGACTGATGGTACACATGAAAGGGTTGCACATGGTGAGGTGGTTTGGGTTGAAGTAAATGGAACTCACACTGTGAGGAGTCCTATTGTTGTTGCTGGTAATTTGCTCTAATTATGAGTTCCTTTGTATGAACTTATATAAGGTAAAGTTGGAAATCTGAACAAATAAAATTACCAATACCCTTTTTCTATGTTATGACATAGAAACTTGCTCCTTTTCTTAGTTGGATCTTGAGCTAGCACATTTTCACTATTATTGTTTTATATATTTATAATAAAACTAAATATGGTCCAAAAAAAAATTCGAGGGAACACTGCATTTGTGAATATCTGGAAAACATCATTTGCTTCAATTTGATAAAATATGCTAAATTGAAGAATGTGACCAATCTAGCAATTGTCATTCATCTATGTCATCTTGGGAGAAAATATCATTCATAATTTTTAGAAGTTACCACTAAAAAATCCAATAACCAAGTTTTAATTTTACAGATATTGATAGTATCTAAGTTTCCACATGGGTTAACATGTTTGAGCCCATAATCACAAAACCAGCTATATCCACCCACACCCTCAAACAGAATCCTTTTGTTTCATCTCCACCAAAGTCACCAACTATACTATTTCTTATTATATCTCTAGAATCGATTTCAAACTTGTAATCCTAATTATGGACAGCATGTCTCCCTCGTATCTTTTATCACAAGTATATTATATAATATACAAGGTTAAACTCGAATGATTACACTTATAATTAATTATTTCTGCATGATTACTTTTTTTTCGCCCTCTCTATGACTCTATGACTCTCTTAGGATTATTGTTTTCTCACTTTGTCATTTTTTGTTAGGTTTCGTTCATATCGATTAAAATTTAAAGTTTAAAAGACTAAAATGTCCTTGATTGTGTTTTAAAATTTTAAAAGATGTTCCTTTTAACCATCTTTCTTACTCCATCATCTCTCCCCCGATGCTATTGGCTACACTAATGAAATTGATTTTTCCAGCGACCTTCGTTGTTGATATCGTCTTTAGTGACTTCTGATGCATGAATCGTCCCCAATGAACAACTTTGCTTTTATTTTAGGGGAATTCATCATATTGCATGTCAGTGGTGAACATCAGTGACATCTTCTTCGGTAACTCTGATAGCCTCGTCGTGTAGTAAATGTTGTATGCATCAATTTTCAGGTGCTTCTCCTCGTAATACGCCACATAGTACCGATTCTCGTCAACAAAGATGGACCTGCCATTAAAATGAAGCGATTTTCACAATAGGGCACCGAAGACGATGTCAGCAGCAAAGGTCACTGAAGAAATCAATGACATCCGTATAGATGCTGATACTGATGAAGAGATGATAGAGGAAGGAGAGAAAGGTAAAAAAAGACGTCATTTAAAAATTTAAAACCTAAGCAGTGACATGTTAGTGTTTTTAACTTCAAATTTTAACATATGTACGAAACTCAATGAACATAACAAAGTAAAAAAACTATAATTGCAAGGGAGTCAAGCTGTGAATTTTAAAAGAAAATTATATTTGTAAAAACAGATAATTCTAAATTTAGTCCTCCAAGATTATCCCTAATAAACATTTCACTTCTAATACAGTAAAAGACTACATATGTTGAGTCAGTCCTAAAAAAAACATCAAGAGCTAAGATTTATGAACATTAATCAAACTAATGAAAAGTTAATTAAGCACTAAATAAACTAGTCGAAATTTTAAAAAACTGAAAGACTATTCGATATTCATGAACAACAACGTACTAGTAACATGCAGGCAGTTTTAAAGAAGTCGAGGACAAATACGAAGATTCCAATGGGCCTCAACAACCCACATTGATGACTGTCCAATCCAGGCCCAACTACACAAAGTGCGAAACAGACAGGTAAGGATCAGGTGTGAAAGGACCACAGTAGTCCCTCGTCCGTAAACAAAGGAGCAAAACTCAAATCCCTATCGAAACGTCGAAATCAGCCCCAACTCTCCTCATAACCGTCGATCGCGAGTCAATTGAAATAATATTATAATATAAAAAACACGGAATTATAGAGCCGCATGTGCTCGGTGCCAACTGTAGTGTAGCTGTCGGTTCATCCCCAAAAATCACTACCCACATTCTTCACAACACGCCACTTTTGTCCCTCCCCTTTATTTATTCATTTAAATCATTTATTTCCTTTTTAATCTCCCAAATCCGCCATAGCCAACAACAACAACACAGCTCCACTCACAGACCCAGAACCAGAACCAGACCCAGACCCATTTCACAGAATTTTTTGATAATGCATGCGAAGACGGATTCGGAGGTGACGAGCTTGGCGCCGTCGTCGCCGACGAGGTCGCCGCGGCGGCCGGTGTACTACGTGCAGAGCCCGTCGAGGGACTCGCACGACGGCGAGAAGACGGCGACGTCGTTCCACTCGACGCCGGTGCTGAGCCCGATGGGGTCGCCGCCGCACAGCCACGCCTCCGTCGGAGGGCACTCGCGCGAGTCTTCGTCGAGCCGCTTCTCAGGGTCGCTCAAGCCAGGCTCTCGCAAGATCTCGCCCAACGACGCCGGGAAAAAAGGGTCGCAGAAGCAGTGGAAGGACTGCGCCGTCATCGAGGAGGAGGGTCTGCTCGACGGCGACGACTCTCGCCGGGGACTCCCTCGCCGCTGCTATTTCCTCGCCTTTGTTGTTGGGTTCGCGGTTCTCTTCTCCGTGTTCTCGCTGATTCTCTGGGGAGCTAGCAAGCCCATGAAACCCAAGATCACCATGAAGGTTTGGTTCGCTCTTCGTAGATCTGTTATCAGATCCGATCTGTTTTTGGGTTGATTTTGATCCTATTTGAATTGAATTTTACAGAGCATTACTTTCGAGAGGTTCCTGATCCAAGCCGGGTCGGATTCGACTGGGGTCGCTACTGATATGATCTCGACCAATTCAACGATCAAGTTCATATACCGAAACACCGGAACGTTCTTCGGCGTCCACGTGACATCAACGCCTCTGGATCTGTCCTATTCCCAGATCACAGTTGGATCCGGAACTGTAAGCCATTGATTTCCCCAATTTCAATTTCAATTCCTGATTTTTCATCGTCAATGATGTCCAGAAAATTGACCCATTTCTGGGAATTGCAGATCAAGAGGTTTTATCAATCCAGGAAGAGCCATAGATCGCTGGCGATCTCTCTTGTGGGCAACAAGATCCCATTGTACGGAAGCGGAGCGAGCCTGAGCAGCTCCACCGGAACTCCGAGCTTGCCGGTGCCGCTACAGCTGAGTTTCGTGGTCCGGTCGAGAGCCTATGTTCTGGGGAAATTGGTGAAGCCCAAATTCTACAAAGGGATTGATTGCAATGTCACATTCGATCCGAAGAAGCTCAACGTCGCGATCTCACTCAAGAACTGCACATACAATTAAAAAAGAGGTTTTTAATTTTGTTATGAAGTCGCTACATTATCAATTAATTTCATGGAGGACAGATCAGCGAATTCGAGCAGTGTTTTGGGCAGAAATGAATGAGAACGCGGTTTTGGAGTTAATGGCCGGAACTGGAATTGGGAATGGGAGCGATTTGTGAGTTAAGTGACTTTTTCGTTTGTTTTACAAATATTCGTGTGGTTAATTTCATGTTTGTACAAGTAAGAAATAAATTATATTTATATATTAAATTAAATTAAATATATTTAAACAAATTTCCTTGTTTGGGTCCCATTTATGGTTTGTATTAGTTGAATTGTGCATATTAG
Organism: Geranium rotundifolium; assembly: GCA_963920655.1. Taxonomy (NCBI): domain Eukaryota; kingdom Viridiplantae; phylum Streptophyta; class Magnoliopsida; order Geraniales; family Geraniaceae; genus Geranium; species Geranium rotundifolium. The sequence continues at coordinate 5,042,370 of OY987313.1, forward strand.
CATTGAAAATCTGATGTCGGTGGTGGAGTTTATTTTGTTCCATGGAGAAAGCATAAAGTAACAAGACCAATAATGCAGTGTATTGTATTGTATTCAGTATTTGTCCTGTTTCTTGTTACGATTTTAATATTGAGCATGTGCATGTGCTCTGTTAGCTATAGGATAGTTCATACTTCAATATTTTATAGAACCTAAACCAAACTTGATAATGAGTTTGTTAATTTTTGCAAGAAATAAGACATTCCAATCATGTTAATTGTGTATCATCATGGGCTATGGACCCATCGGAGTTTTCTGAAAGTTATGCACTAGTTCGATTAAAACTGACGACCAGTTCACTAATTTTACAATTTAATTCATTCTTGATCAGTCTTAAGAAGATTGCGTCTGTTCGACTACCACACGTTTAAAACTAGATTGTGTCTGTTCGACTATCACAAGTCTAAAACTTCGTGTGGGGAAGAAGAGAAGTGAGAGGTTGGTCCATATGATGTGCGCTATTGGGACGGGGATTTAATTGAAAATGAGGGGATGAGACAGGCAGAGGGAATTGGTGCATGCCGGTCATGTAAATTCATTGACATCAACAACCAGCTGGTAAAGCTTCAAATCATCCTAAACTCTTTCTCTACCAAAATTTATATGTCTGGGTTGGGTGGGTCCATATCAATATTTCACTCTAAACAACCCTTGCTGTGCTCTATCATCTTACTGTAATTGCAAAAATGGGTTATATATTTCATGACTAGTAAAGCAAGAGAGACTCGTATCTCAATTATGGCTTAGACCATTATATCATACAGAAATTACACTTTCTTCTTAGACGTAAACAGGTGATCGCTTATGTTTTTTTTTGTATCCAATAAAAATGTTCACTACCCTTTTTCTAATTCATCAAGCTAATTATACAGTAGTACGTAGCAATCATTTTATCTAAAACCAACAGAGATTAATCAATGTCAAGGGGACTTAAAAGACGTATAATTCATTTTTTGTAAACATTATAAAATTAACCATAGATCACAACATCTAGTTGAGATGATTCTAGGGAACATAATTATTTATAGAAATAAATAGGGATGATGACATTTGTTACGCCTAATTATAGCAAAATGACAATTTCATACCTTAACTATTTTTTCTCTTTTATATTACATTGACAATTTTTGTGTGACAATCTACTTCCAAAATTCTTAAAATACCTAAACTACCTTTGGTTTAAAAAACCATAAATTGAATTGGTTCAATTTTGTGTATCTCTGATTCAATTTGATTTATATTTAAGATGCAAATAAAATTGCCCCATAATCTAAAATTAAATTTGAATCATTTCAAATCTGTTTGATAAATCAAATTTGACTAGTTTTATTTTGATTTCTTAAACCAATGATATTTTAATCATTTTAATATAGTTTTCACAAAAAATTGTGAGTGTACTGAAAAAAGAAAAAAGTAGTTAGGAATGTAACAAAGTGTCATTGTCCTAGATAAATAATTGAATTGGTCTTTGTTAAGTGGGCTTCTCAAAATGTACTGGACTGGACCGACTGGTATTCTATGTCTGGGCCTGGCGGCTGGCCTTCCATAGTCAACCATGGCAGCATTTTCAAATCTAGGAAACTTATGGGTATTCTTACAAACATTTACTAGGAAGGTGGACTTTAGAAACAATTCCAACAGTTTCAGGGACTACCAGGAAATTTCAAGAATTGTTGTCATCGGCCAAATTTCTCTTCCTTCTCTCTCCGCCCCCAATTGTGAACTCAAATCTCTTCTCTTTCTCTTAACCATGGCTCAGCCATGGCTCCGATTTCAGCAGCCGTACCAGAATCAGCAGCAACCCATCACTATCAGGTAATTTTTGTTGTTGCTGCGATTCGCAGATTTTGTGAAACCCTAATTTCATCATCAGTTTTCGCCATTTTCTTGAATTTTTGTTTCTGATTCCTTTTCATCTTTGTTTGTTCTCAGGAATTTGTACGCTAATGAAGGTCAAGCCTCTCAGCCAGCAGCGTATTCTTCTTTACAGGATCAGTCTCAGCATCCTCCGTATGTTCCTCCGTGTAAGGCCCTCTGAATTCTCTGTTTTTTCTTCTATTGTGTTTGGTTACTGAGTAATTGTGGGGAAAGGAGTTCAGAACAGGGATTGACATTTTGAAACGGAAAGTTTTGAATTTGATTGGTTTAGTTTGGGTTCTCGGTAATTTGAAAAAAATGATAAATAGGGTTTGGGATTTATTAGGTTTGATCTTTGTTTGTTTAGGGCTTTGTTGCAAAAACTGTTGTCCTTTAGGTCTGGAACTGTTTTGCCCTCTACTTTGTTCTGAAAAAAATGAGGATATTAATAAATAAATAAATTACTTTTTATGTCTGGTAAATTGTAATTTTGGGTTTTTGGTATTGTAGTTCATGTGGTTGGGTTTGCGCCCGGTCCTGTCCCTGCATCTGATGGTGGTGATGGTGGAGCTGATATGCAATGGAATTATGGGTTTGAACCCAAGAAGAAGAGGTTGAGGGAACAGGATTTCCTGGAGAACAATTCACAGATATCTTCTATTGACTTCATGCAGTCACGATCAGTTTCAACCGGATTGGGTTTGTCACTTGACAATAATCGCATGGCTTCTTCTTCCTGTGATTCAGCTTTGCTGTCTCTTATCGGTGATGACATTGATCATGAGTTACAGCAGCAAGATGCAGAGATCAATAGGTTCCTTAAAGTTCAGGTCTGCTTTTGGATAAAGATGCTATTTTTATTATTTGTGCCCCTCATTGTTGACCGTGCTGTAGCTGATTTCATTGCAATCATATTGTTCCAAAGATGGCTTGTCTCAGTAGGGTTGCTTGTTTAAAGTGCTGGATTTTAAACAAGATTGAGTGACCTTCCTTTGTGGGAGAGTCTTTTTGTTGTATGGTGAATTGCTGCTCACTTAGATGGTGGTTTGGATCATGTAGTTTGTCCCATGGAGTGGGATTAATGGAACTCTGAATTGTGTATTAGTTAATTGTTATTGGGGGTTCGAAGGGATAGTTTTGTTGTGCACTGAGTTATTTGGTAGCTAGTAGAGGTGTATGGCACATATAATGACATGAAGGAAGATTTACTGAATCCTTTCTATTCTTTGGATGGTTTCTGTAAAATTTTGGTGGGTTTCTTTACACCCTTGAGGATATTTGGGGTGTTTTGGTCATCTTAATGCTATAACTATTACTATATTTTGGATAATTGCAAACATGTAGTTCTTTTCTATTACATAGCACCCAAGCAACCTAATTGGCGTGACTGTTTGTTTATCTGATTCTTCAATAGGCAGTTGGATGTTTTTCTTTGTTCTGCCTCTTATCTGGATTGATGAGTGGTGACAGTATCCATTTTAAATACTCCATCTCAACGTACGGGTCCTGCTTCATAAAATTATTTCTCAAAAATAAGTTGCTCTTTTCTTATTTATGAAGTCGGATATGCAGGAATTACCGTTAACACTATAGGTCTGAGTTCGGTACAACCACATAGTGGGTTATCACACTCATGGGGACATGTGATGAAATTTTCTTTCATGAAATGATAAAAATGTTAAAATAGGAAAATATAACCTGTTCTTTCTTCTGATTAATAGGGTGACCGGTTGCGTCAAGCTGTCCTTGAGAAGGTCCAGGCGAGCCAACTTCAAACCATCTCACTTGTGCAAGACAAAGTACTTGAGAAGCTCCGTGAAAAAGAAGCAGAAGTGGAGAATATTAACAAGCGGAACATGGAGCTCGAGGAGCAGATGGAACAGCTGAGCATGGAGGCCGGTGCATGGCAGCAGCGGGCTAGATACAATGAAAACATGATCACAACCCTGAAATACAATATCCAGCAAGTGTACGCCCAAGGTAGGGATAGTAAAGAAGGATGCGGGGACAGCGAGGTGGAAGACACAGCTTCTTGCTGTCAAGGCCGCGCTGTTGACTTCAACCTGCGGGGCAAGGAGAAGGACGACATGAAAGAGTCGATGACTTGCAAGGTTTGCAGAGTGAATGAAGTGTGCATGCTTTTGTTACCATGCAAGCATCTGTGCTTGTGTAAAGATTGTGAGAGTAAGCTTAGTTTCTGTCCCCTGTGTGAAGCCTCCAAGTTTCTGGGGATGGAGGTCTATATGTAATGTGTAATATGGATATTATGATGTCAACTTTGCATGTATAATTGCTCAGTTTAGCTTATAAACATTCCCTAAAGTGGCATTTGTTTTCATCTTATTTATGTATAAAATCTTGTCCATGTTTTCCCATTTCATGTGTGGAAAAAGACCCAATTTAGTAGGGTGTTTGAAAATGATCTTCCAAACCCATGTTGCTGAAGCTGAACAAATAACAGAGAGTGGGTGTGGCCATTAATTATAGGAGTTGCAGAGAAGTGATAAATTATTTTATGAATGATAAATCAGCCTGTGCACTTCCCTATGAATACTAAAATATGCAAATATATTTATGGCTTGATTCTCTATGATTTACAAAATAAAAATGGCTGAGACGTGTATACTTTTTTGGATGCACACAATTCGAAATGAACATGTTCAAATTAAAGTAGGTGTTGTATAGCTAAAAAGAAATGGTTTCACTACGAAGTAATAAGTCACAATTTGGTATTCGAGAAATAAAGTTACCCGTGTTTTCATGTAAAATATATATGTCAAGTTTACCGTGATTTTATACAAATTTTCCCGAAAAGAACCAGCATATATTTGGAGATTGAAACCAATAACTTCGTATTAAATTCGGTCTATGATTGCTTGGGATACTTTATTCAGTCATTCATATTTAATATTCCTACTGCAAATAATATTACTAGAGACAGAAATTCAAAGGCAGGTCTGAGGGATGGTCTTAGTCTTACTCAGGTTGAAAATTAATGGTGGTGGTGAATAACTGAAATCAATCAGTCCTCAGACCCACTCTTGGTTGTGTTTTGTGCAAGAAATTCAGTAGCAGATCATTGAAACCCTACCTCTTCATAGATCCATCACCCATATTGGGTCCACAGATTGGGATTGACATGCAGTGACAGTGTGTAAAAAATAACACATTTCTTTTACAAAAACACTGAACACTTATAATGAGAGCAGTGGAAAAAGAGACTAGTAAGATGGGAAAGAGAGGCAAAGGCTAAGGCATGCCAAAAACTTGTTTGCCCAATTGGAGAATCACTTGAGTTTGTATAAAACTTCTTAAAACATTGCTTGATGAAAAAGGCATTCTAAAATTATAAGTAAGTTTGACTAAATACTTGTAATTAAGGGAGGGGAGAGAGTGAAAATTGGTATAAAAAACACTCCACCTCCGAGGAGAGTGCAATTAACTAAGGCTTATCAGATATATGAGAAAGTATATATAGTCACACTTAATATAAGTCAAAAAACACTTAACTACACTCATATTTAAAATTATACACTTAGTGATCGAAATTGACAATTAGCACCTTCACCTAATGACCAAGACACTAGTTCGCTTTCTTTATCCTTCTGCCTCATGACATTAGGCAGTGACAATTTTTTATTATTCTACCTCATGTCATAAGCTTGTTGGATTTTTTCTCGCAACTGTTACATATAAACTCATATTATGTCAAAACTTTCTTTTTTTCGTATTTTCAATGTATAATTTTGTTCAATTTAAAGTTCTAATAATGAAAATTTTATGCCCTCCAAAAGTTTGAGTTCAACTTCATAAACCATAATCTGTTACCAATGTTTGTTTGACTAATTGATAAAATACTTGAACGTTGGTCTGAGAACTTGGGTTTGAGTTACGTTGTGATATCTACGTATCCCATTATTATTCTCTTTCAACTTGTGATTTGAGTGTTAGTACTTGTTACTAATTCTCTGCACCGGCCCGTTGTTTTTTTTTATCGGCAAATTATATTAAGATTTGGGCTCGACTATGCTATGATGAAGCAAGACAACACCAAACTGGTGATTTTTAAGAGTTATTAAGATTATTGTATCAATAATAGACTTAAGAGTTAAGACACACCCTTATGTAGCATAGGGCCCAATATTGCCACTTGACTCCCACCAGGAGAGAGAAGCCCGACAGAAGTTGAAAACAAAGATTAGATACCGCAACATAACTCGAACTCAAACTTTTAGGTTTCAAGTTCAAGTGTTTAACCAATTGGTCAAGCAAACGTTGGTACCAGCCCGCTATTGAGTACCAATTATTTTACTTTACCATAACTTACATTTTCTTCTAAAACCCCTTTTCCTCTCCCCAATCTTTCCCACCCATCCATACCTCTCTCCCTTACTTATATATATCTTGTTCTTTTGGGCCATGGACGTTGAACACCACTTGAAGTCAACAACTCATGGAGATAGCTCAACACCATCATTCATGAACCTCCAGTCTATGGGATCATCATCAGTGTCCTCGATGAGGGAAGTGATATACAGAATGGCGGCGATGCAGCCCGTGCACATAGACCCGGAATCCGTCAGGCCGCCCAAGCGGAGGAACGTCAAGATATCAAAGGACCCTCAGAGCGTGGCGGCGCGCCGCCGCAGGGAGCGGATAAGCGAGAGGATAAGGATACTTCAAAGGCTTGTCCCTGGTCGTAAATTTCACATTTCCCATTCAATATCTATATAATCACTGTTGTAATATATAATAGGCCAAGTTTTCGTCGGACGCCTGAGCGGAGATTTTACATAATCAGTCGGTTAGGTGGATTAAGTCGGATTTAAGCTGGTTTTAACAATTTATTTTGAAAAAGTAATTAATTTAAAAATTAGAAATGAAATACAATACAAAATAAAAATAGTTTATACTAGCTAATTGATATTTTTATCGTACTCAAAGAAACACCTCAACAGTCTAAGGTTTTTTAAGAGAGATTGTAGGTTCCATCTTCGTTTGGGAGATATTTTTGATAAGGTATGAAAATTAAGTAATTATATCCTGAAAAAATTGGCACTTTTATAAAACAAATTTTATTAATTAAATAACAACTAACCCGACACTTTTATAGATATATTTATTTTTATATAACATAATTAATACTTTTGTTATATATGCGTATTAATTTATTTAATAAAAATTAAAGTATAGATAAGAAGAAATAAAGTTAATTTTCGACTGGTCAGTGATTAATTTTTTAAAGCTCTGTCCGACTGATTTACGTCTAAAGACTTTCACAGCATCGTCTATATTTAAAATGATAATATTATAATTTATTTTCTCACGTGAATGATCTTGAAATATAGGTGGAACCAAAATGGACACTGCATCGATGCTAGACGAGGCTATTCTCTATGTCAATTTCTTGAAGTCTCAGGTCCACTCCTTGGCGGCGGCTGCGGCGAGTAGTAGCGGTAACAGCAATGTCGGGGCCGCCGGAAGTGGTGGCGCCGGCGTGGGGCTCCCGGTGTCACTCCCACCTTCCCATCCCAAAACGGTCTGAGTTGTGATTTTTTTTAGCTGATCAGAGTTTGAATGGCAGTATTGGTAATTAAATGTCTACAACTATTGCCAAGGCATAACTACTGTTTTCTCGATTTGTTCTATGAGGTAATAACATTTCTTAATACTCTTCAGCATTGATTGAACTAAACTATATAGCAATTTGACCATATTATTAAGCATAAAAAGGGGTGCGCCCCTCTCGCATATCTATATATATAGTATAGCCCGTGATCACATATCCTATAGATGGGTTGCAGGGACGGGATTTGAACCCGTGATCTCAAGATTACAAAACTTGCGAGCTACCAAGCTGCTCTACGTACTCTGCCCTGACTAGAGGAACTAAATCACTACTGGAAAAAATAATCAATTAGTAGCGGTAGTGTACCTCAGTATGCCATCATTAGTATTAGTGACAAATAAAACAGTGTTAATAATTTGTCACAAATCATGCTTACGTGATTCAGTATTTTGTCTACGTCTACGATCACACTATTTTTTTACTATTGTTCTCATAACTTATGCATAATTTAGTGTTACAATTATATAGTATTTATGGAGTAGGATAATAAAAATTATGAAAAACTTAGGTTTCTTGATATCTTGTTCATTAGAAAATCTCTCTTATATTTCTTGTGTAATATGAAGCTCTTTTCTAATTCATTTTTCTAATTTTACCACATCTGAAAGATATGGAGCTGTTTAACAGTTTAAATAACAATACGAGACTCCACCTATCAACTTGAGGTTTTAGTTAGGTTGGGCTTTTGACATGTTATCAGAGCTTGATTCTGTCTTGGACGTGACCTCTCATGGATCGGAGGGCGTTCATTCTGTACTTGCCCCCGTTCATTTGTTTCCACTTGATCTTCAGTTATACCCATTAGATACGTTTTGTTCTCAATATGTTTGTTGATTAGTTGATATATGATCCAGATTAGACAATTCTGATCCCATTTATAGACAAAAACTTTAAATTTGAAATTCTTAAATGTTCTAGCGAAAATCAAACGATAAAATGTAATTATTACAACACGGTGTAATTATAAAAATTTTAAATAAAATAATGATAAAAGACAAAAAAAATTCCTAGAACCAGTTCCGGTTCTTTCCCTTTATCTGACGGTTCTGAGCTTTTAAGAACTGGAACCATTACCCATGATTCCCGATTCTAATTTCAGTTCTGTCTCCAATTCTGAGTCTAAAATATCCACCCCTTTATAATGTTCACTAAGCATATAAATTAGAAGAAATACAGTCCTTATTCCTTACTGCAAAACATTAATTCCCCTGCAAAGATAAAGTAACTTGAAAAAACAACCGTGAATCTCACGATTTATCAATGTTTTTAAAAGAAGAATTTGACATATTCATCATGAACATATCATGATGTTCGATTACATAATTGGAAACTCTCTATTGGTATTGGTGATGAGTGATGTGATGAGATTGTGACCAGACAGTGCATTTTGGGTGAGTGTCGACCAAATATAAGATTCAACACCAAAGAGCAAATTAATGCTGTATTTGTTACTAATCATAGTAATTAAAGTGTGCATAAGATAAATAGCTACTTCTACCTCTTATTTAGCAATAACGTGCTGCCAATTTCATCTCCAAAATATCAACTAACTTGTAGCTTGCAATGCAAGGAACCAAACATATTATGGCCCATCATGTTTGCCTTTTTACTATTATACCCCCATCAAGGTAGTGCAGACCGTTACTAGTTTGGTGGACATGGTGCCTTTGTTCGGGTTGAATTATAGTCGGTATTAATTTAATTTGTGAAGCGATCTGCCAACCGAGTTGTTCACTTGTTAAAACGAAATTTTTTTATATATTGATCAGAATTTTGATGAGAGTGATGTTCGGATAAAAATTTATTATTTGTTTTGATGGGAAATGCTTGCAATTAAATAAAGTGTTTAGTTTTTCTTAAAAATATGCCTCCCATCATCATATACTTTTTTTTTTCTTTCAAAATTTGAATTAAACTCTGTAAGATTATAATAGTCAGTTTCAAAGTTAAAATTTATACCATCAGAATAACGCTCAACGGTTATTTTAACAAACTGTTAATACCCAATTAACTTAAGAATATCATTGACAGCTACTAATTAGGATATTAGTTAATTAAGCCAAAATATTCATTTGTCTATTAAATAATCATTTCTTGCAGAGCTTGGCTTCATTGGAGGGTTAAGAAATGCCCAAAAATAACATATATAACCACAGAATTGGGTGTGTGCCTCATAAATCTGAAGCCAATTAATTAGCCAAAGATCAGTATTGATTATCAAATGGCTTACCAGGAGCAACATCAATTTTTCAGCAATTACTTGGTATTGAAGCCAGATGAGGCAAGGCCTGTTGATCTTGTGAAGCTCTTGTTCTCGTCCGATTTGACGAACAGGAGATTTGTGCACTGCCCAAATTCTGAATCTGGAGAAGAAGATGATGTAATGAAGGTGAAAGATTTTAGGAGGAGATGGCTCATCTTCACCTCCATTGTTGTCCAGAAGCTGCTGCTTCAGTCAAGAAATGGAATGGAGAAGACAGGGAATGGGTTGGAGATGTTGCTCAATCTCTCAACCAGCAATGGAGGCTTGGCCAGGCTCTTCTTCAACATCCTTACAGGTCCATTTCTATATCTATATGTTATCATCAAAATGATTAATTTGTGGGTTTATATTAAATTCGACAAAAATGAGGCAGGAAGTGTAAATTTCATGGGAATTGAAATAAATGTACTGGGTCGAGCTTCACAACTAAAAAAAGTTTTAATTTTTCTTATGCGGGTTTCTGTCGAAATTGACAAAAATGAGGCAGGAAGTGTAAATTTCATTGGAATTGAAATAAATGTACTAGGTCGGGCTCCACAACTAAAAAGTTTTATTTTTTCGATGTGGGTTTATCCTACATTTTCAACAGGAAGGATGGTGAGGCCAGACAGTGCATCAGAAGGATTCGAGTCGACGATCGGAAATCTGGACAAGAGAGTGGAGCTGGACAAAAGGATTGGACCTGCAGGCACAACTAGATACTATGCTTCACTCTCTGTCATGGCTGCTAAAATTTCATATGAGAATGAAGCATTCATCAGAGCCACTGTCACTGATCATTGGAAGGTAATGTAAATCAAATCTTGATCATCAATGATATATATATACAGTTTTGTAAGATTATTGTGTTTATGTCAATGTAGATGACTAAGGCCTGTTTTTTCTTGTTCTGCAGATGAAGTTCTTGGGGTTCTACAAATTCTGGAATGGTAAACGCCAACTTTCAGATATGTGACCTTTTGCATATAATTTTTAATATAGTACAAAAATATGTGATTTGAGTTTATCTTGGAATGGGATCTGAATTTGGCTACAGATTTGGTGTTGGAGGTGTTGTGGTTGATAGATTCAATGCTTAATAGATAAGTTTTAATGGAGAAATTGATTTTTAAGTAGAAAACTATTCATTAATCTGTTTTTTATTGCTGAATTTTATTTAATGAATTAGCTGTTTATTCTCTTGGCTGACTGCTAAGCTGGCTTAACTACAACACATAAATTAAATTCCCAAATAACTTAATTTATTATAGCATTGACCTGTATTATAATAAGATCAGGTGTCATTAGTCACTGATGTATAAAGAATTAGAATGGGTCATTTAGAGTTTGCTTAAGCTTGTTACCAACCCTCCCATTTTCTTCTAATTAAGAAATAAACAAGTATATAACATCAGGTATCATTTCTTTTATATGAACCTTCATTGTGGGTAAAAAAACAAATTTTCTGATATACACATTAGATATCGATAAAAAAAATTAAATTAAAGTAGTGTCTAATATGTACATCATCAAATTTAGTGGTTGTTTTTAAAAAAATAATTATATTATTTTCCTATTCTCCCAAAAATCATTTTCATCCCATAACCTGCACAAGATTCGAACGCACTACTTACTTTTTAATAAATCAGATATCCTGACACAAAATCTTTCAATATAATAATTCTCATTCACATGTTCTGAAAACTCACATCTATGCAACATTCTCTGTAAATTTTCTCATTCACATCACATGCCATATAATAACCCTTAGTCTTATACAAAGTATATATGATCTGTAATGCTGTTGACAGAACACCAGCAAGAACTATCAACACAAGCCTTCATGTTCCAAGACAAAACAACAGACCCTGACCTCATAGGCTTGGCATTTAGAGGCACCGGGCTCTTCGACGCTGATGCTTGGATCACAGACGTCGACATATCCTGGTACCAGCTCCCAGGCGTTGGCAAGATCCACCGCGGCTTCATGCGCGCTCTCGGCCTCCAGGAAGGCAAAGGCTGGCCTATTGAGATTGACCAGAGCAGCGACAAGCCATACGCTTACTACAAAATCCGGGAAATGCTGAAACAGATTATGCAGAACAATGAGAAGGCTAAGTTTGTGGTGACAGGGCACAGCTTGGGCGGGGCGTTGGCGGTACTGTTTCTGGCTGTTCTGGCGATGCACGATGAGGAGGTGCTGATGGATAGGTTGGAGGGAGTGTACACGTTCGGGCAACCTAGGGTTGGGGACGAGGAGTTTGGAGAGTACATGAAGAGGAAGATGGAGAGGTACAATGTGAGGTATATGAGGTTTGTTTACTGCAATGACATGGTGCCTAGGTTGCCTTATGACGACAAGACTGTTTTGTTTAAGCATTTCGGCCCATGTCTCTACTACAATAGTCTCTACAAAGGCAAGGTTAGTGCTCTCGCGGTCTCTCTGTTTTTTCATCAATTCAAATATTGAACTCAATGGAGATCCTGTGTACCCGATCTCTCAGGTAGAAAACTGAGATCAATATTAAATATGTCTCGAACCCGTCATATTGTCATTCTGTAGAGAGAAACAAAATATTCCAAACTTGACATATACCAGTATCTTGATCCGACAAGATGGGTATCTGCTTCGTTGTCATCTTATAGAGAGACAAAATATTCCAAACACGACAGAGACCTGATATCTCTAATCTGACAGGATAGTAAACAGAGATTGCTAAATCTGCCCTGAAACCACTACCGTAGGAGTGGGAGTCTCTCATTTAGCTAGTGACAAACATTGTGAATTAACATTAAGCAAGCTAATATCAATGCAGGCTATGGAGGAGGAACCAAATAAAAACTACTTCTCAATATTATGGGTCATGCCCAAGGTGTTAATTGCAGTTTGGGAGCTCATTAGGAGTTTCATTCTTCCTTGTGCAAAGGGTTCAGACTACAGAGAAGGTTGGCTCATGATACTACTTAGGCTAATCGGGTTGGTGATTCCAGGATTATCAGCTCACAGTCCTCGTGACTACGTTAATGCAACTCGATTGGGACAGCTTGGCGAGCAAATCCGGCACTGAGATGATTTTAAATCTGACTAGCCTATCCAGGAAGTGTAGCACTATAGCATTGGAACCGTGCGTGTGTGGGATTCATATGTTTATACTGATATATAATTTACTATCAAAGAAGTAATTACAGTTAGGTTAGCAAAATTCATCGCATAAAAGAGGCTGTAGTAATTTGCTTCTATGGTCATACATGATTTCACATTAATAAAGAAAGGAAGCACAATGTTCCTTTCCTTTTCTTTTGCTTTCTCAGGGTCTACAAATGCACTTGATCATATCGATGATATTTCAAATTTGCAAGGAACTCTATCATAATACCAAATATCCAACACTTGATATATATACATACAAGCATTATTAGTCAACTTTTGGGCACACTTAATCCATAGAATGAGATGATAGAGGGGTCATGCATCTTATCTGAATCCTTGAAGATTCAGGCGGTGTCAACACAGTAGCTAGTTTCCGATACAAATTTGATTCATCCTGTACTCCATTCACCATTTGCCGCTCCACCTTGACTTGGTAAGAGCCTGATCAAGTTTTTCATCTGCTTTCTCATAAGCTGTAACATAGAGGAGAGATAATCTTACTGTCTATCTCTTAACATTCACTATGAATCTGACAGGTGATTTGTGTGCGTGATTTCTCTTTCAAAATTTTCATAATGCAAGCTTGCTTTATGTTTAACTAATTTCAGATAGCTGGAACAAGACATTCTTCACTAAAACCCAAAATAGCTACATGCCTACATCCAAGCACCACACAAACACCAAGTTGAGCTACAAGCCTACAGCTAACAAATAATTGAAATCCCACCAGTGTGTGGTAAGGCAGGTCTTAATCAGAATATCTATATTGCCACTAGTCTATGAATAGCATTGTAGATAAAGAAAACCCATTAAATTAGTGACTTCATTGTATATGTGACTGACATGTAATGCTTAAAAGAAGTAAAACTGTTCCTTTGCTCTAAGGGGTGAAACAAGATGTTGCTATTTACTTGTCCAAATTATGCTGTTGCAGTTTGTTGTCAATATCAGAAAGTACCAAAGATCTTTCTAAAAAATTTATACACATTAGCGACATCGTGTAAGTGAAGATTTATATCGTTGATGTGCTCGAACCCTGCCACAATGGCAGAAGTTCAAGAACATGACCATTTGGACAAGTAAGCTTTGGTATCAACAATATGTATAGTAGACAGGAAGACGATGAAAAAGGAGCATCATTACCTGCCAGTTTAGACTGATTAGTGCTGCAACCGGTGGCGTACACGGTATTAAAAGGCATGGCAAGTAAAGCAACCACTCAAGGAACCCATTTGACAGGTTCTGCGGAATGATACAATCTTATTGGAAGGTCTGGAAACTTGATGTGTCTGATTAGTTGTGACAGAGCTCCTCATTTCCTGGGCCTTCTTCTGTGCAGATCTGAGTTTGTTCATAATCTTATCCATGGAAGATGATCTCTTCTTTTCCAGCTTCATCTGAAAAGGAAGAAGCAAATTTTAAGTAACTTGTCTAAACTCTCTGCTAGGATATCTATATATTTATTGTAAGTAGAGTGGAAATATTCAATGTCAATTCATAACTCTGTGGAGAACTATGCAACAAAAAATAACCTCTAGTTTTCGCATTGCGGCTTCAGCTTTTGCCTTCTGTAGGTTCTCCCATGCAGCGATCTTAGCTTCCTCTTTTCTTATCCTGCAATGATTACACAATATTGGTTATCAACTACTCCAGACCAACATATATTGTATTCTAAGACACAACATTACTAATAACAGGTCAAGATAGTTCTATCAAACACACTTTATTTTCAGTGAAAAGAAAACTTTTTATTGATGAAACCGACAAAGCTTCCAAGAAGGAAACAAGAGCCAGCTAGATACATCAACAAAGAAAGAAGAGAGAGAAAGATACAAATAAAAAGACCGAGAAAAAGAAAAAAGAAAATGAAGATTCCGACAACTCGGAGGCTGACTCAATGATTGACACATTTATCCAAATGCTGATCTTCCTTTGGAAAGTTTAACAAATGCAGAAATTCAAATTGTATAACCTATCTCATTTTATACAAGTCTCTGGTCCATCTGCATCCACTTGCAGTACAGCTAGCAAACTCAAATAATCAAAAGAAATGTCTTACCCGCTTGATTTATCCCATACCATCACACAATTGTTTCATGGCAGGATCGAGTACACATTTTCGGCCATATCATTAAGGACTGTTTCATGGCATGATTAAGTGAATTATCCATGCTTCATGAAGACTCATAATTGGCATGTTCTCTTTTTATAGCAACGGCAGATTAATTACTAGGAGCAAACCTATGAGAAATATTTGGTTTCTTATTAGTTGTGATTGATGTACTTGATTGTGCTAGTTTTTTGTTATTTCAATCTGTCGTGTGATTATTAGAAGTTTCTAAGTGATCTCTTTTGGTTTCCGAGTTGGACTTTGACGTATTCTATTGAGCAGATGAGACAAAATGAAAGATAGTGCAATACAACAGTAGCAAATACATACATGGAGAGGCTCTTTGAGGTGTCTGTAAGATCCCAAGCTGGAGACTGAGTGTTCACTGCTCTCTTTTTCCAGTCATCAATATTCTCTGAACCCTTCCCAGGCACTCGGGATCTATGTTTCTTTGACCAGCCTGCTATAGTGATCTGTTCATCTACCTGCACATCCCTAACTTCCAATCTTGATGATGGATCACTCTGTAACTCCACAATGGATAGGGCAGAAGGATTGGAGGCAGAGAAAGAAAACCTCCCTTTGGGAGAAGATTTGGTGCTACCCACTGGACTCATTTGGGTTGCCACGTCCCTTCTAGAAATACGAGAGATGTTGATTCCTGCATCCTTGACCCCATCTGTATGTTTGACGGATGATAATGATAAGATAAAAATGTAACTCGATCTTTCAGACTACTGGCATAACATCTCAACTTTAGCACAGTTCATAACTTGTAAGTTTCCTACTCCTACTCCTAATTTTCCCACCATAAATCCAGTGTGACTAAAGCGAATAGGGATTCTCTACACTCTGTCCTCTAAGGCATGCTGACAAGTGACATCTAATTTCAAAACAAATGAGATGTGTAAATGATTTATGTTGAAAAACATGAATTGCTGATGGCATTATATCTCCCGGCTTAAACATGAAAATAGTTCTATAATCTTTTAATCAACAAAATATGTTTCATGTGCTGACGAGAGATGTGTATTCTGGTATCAACCTTTAGCAAGCTTGCTAAAAAATTTTGAGAGGAAAATTTACGGAAAACAATCTACAGCATGAAGTACAACCAAACACATAAGGTGAGTAATGGTAGACCTCCTAATTATTTGCTAATTCAAGAGAATCGATCCAGTAGATATTTATGCTATGCTCTGATCATTTCCTTCATGCTAGCATGATTTCACCCTGAACTTTATGGGACAGATGTAAATATGAAACATAGCTTTTCCAAGTTTAATACAAGGAAATGGTGCAAAGATAAATCAGTACCTGTGGAGCTTGGTAAAGATAGCTGATTCAGTATCTCAGAGCAGCCATGAACACTGGCTGAACGAGCCATGCAAGGATCTGCATGGGCAGGAAAAGATCCACCGTTACCGTAGCCACCAGAACGAACTGCAAATCTATCAGAAGCTATTACACCAGCTGAAAATGGTGAACCAGACATGAAATTACCCAAATGAACCCCATCGAACGTGTGCATTGCAGGTGAGTACCATGAGTAGCATGCAACACCAGGAGGGCCAAGGGGGCCACTTTTAGACTTTGGCCGCCTCAGAGGCTGAGCTACAGAAGGCTTGGCAATGCCATCTATGGAAACCGGACTGAAAATCCACCTCTCAGCATCCTCCCATTTGGAAGGCAGAGTTCTTCCATTATTGTAAGGTAACATAGCTGCAGCACTCATGTGCTTCCTGCTTGTATTCATATGCACTGGCACTCGCTCGGAGTTCCAACCCTTCTGCATTCCAACACCAGCTTGCATATAGTTGGGTGTTACAGGACTAGGAAAAGCACCCGACTTTCTAGCTGTAACTGAGCTCTTTTTCATGGCTCCCAGCCGAGGAGATGAACCAGTAACATTTTTCAGATCCAATGAAGCAGGCCTTCTCCTATCTAGCTTCTTTACAAAGGATTCAGATCTGGATCTCCGATCTTGGCACTCTAAATAATAAACATAAGAGAATGAATGAAAATAGCCAACTTTTGGAAACAAAATGATCTTAAAGTTGAGTTCCTCATATTTGCTGGGATAGAAGTACCTTTAAGAGCAAGAGAGAAGGAGCTTCTAGCAGAATCTAGTGGCTCATCTGCAACTGCTTCACTGTCTTCCATTTGAGCTGCACATTATTGAAGGAACAAAGCAAGTGAGTAAGTACGTGAAAAAGGGACACAGAACTTGAAATTTCTGTCGTTTCTTGGTTGGACCTCTCTTTCACTTTCCTTATACTAGCCACAATCTCTAGCTGTGTACCTTTAGCCTTTGCTCCTTTTCTGGAGAAACGACTGTGCTTGATGTGCACAGTAGCTTTGTTTGGACTTGAACTTGGATCTGGATCTGGACCACTCGAACTCTCCTGGAGCTCATGTCCTGCCAAATGCTGCATATCACAGGTAGATTTTTTCTCTTCAAACCCTACGAACTCTATCGAGCTTCAAATACTCATACATCAACTATACACACTAAAAATCGCTATAAGCCAAAAACATATACAGGAAATCAAATTCCATCATCATCAATTTCATACCCCCAATTTCAAAGCAAAATCACTACGAAAATCCACATTTCTACTTAGACAGTGAGAACAAAAGGCGATTCAATAAAAGAAACACATCTGATTTGACGAGAATGTAACGACGGCGAAGCTCAACAAGAACAGAATCAAAGCTACGACATGCAAGTTCATGGAGAAATGCTCTATCGCGCCATTTCAATCAGAATGAGATTGAAATTACCAGAGAGGCGTCGGATGCGAGAGAATCGCGATCGTGAGCGTCGGAAGCGGAGGAGCAGCAATCGGCGGAGGCGGAGGAGAAGAGGCTGAAGTTGGACTCGGGAGTGAGGACGAGAGAGTCGGGGCTGGCGTTGCGAGCTGCGAAGGCGAGTCGCGCCGAGCTCTGGTTCTGAAACCCTAGCTCCGGCATTGCCGATTCTTCTTCAGAGAAGAGGAAGCTGATATGGGGACTGTGTAAATGGCGGGTGCGTGACTGTCTACAGAGGACTGGTTTTTATTTTGGCAGAATCTGAGTGGCTTTCCGGACACGATTTTTATTTTGTCAGATTCCCTAATTACTCCTTGTATTTATTGTGATTGTTGAATTCATATTGAAAAGTCGTTTTTGACTGATTTAGAGGTGATTATAATTAATTGGGAACACCTTGAGAATTTGTTTTTTCAGATATATTACTTAAACAAATTTATTTTGCATGTCAGTTAAAACTATTTTTTTACTGTTAATAATACTGTTAAAAAAAATTCTTATAAATTTTGAAAGCTATCAAAATAATCTTATATCGTTATTTCAAATTTAAATTATTAAGATGTTTTTATTTGAACTTTAAATTTTTATTAAACTGTCATCCACAATTTATTCTCAATGAAGAGTGAAAGAAGAAGAAGTTGAGAAGTAATAAAACAAAAAGAATGAGTGTTTGGAACTATACCCAATTCATGAGAAAAAGATAGAAGAAAGTAGCTAAACACTCAAAAAATTTGTAAGTATTAAACACTTACAATTTTGAGGTTTTAGAGGTTGAGATTTGGTTTCTGAGCGATGAGGGTTTATGGATTTGAGGTTTGGACAAAGAGGAATTTGGGAGGAAAAGCTTGAGTTTGATTGTTTGGGGCTTTCGTGAGGTGGAGAAATGGTGACGATGGAGACTTGGACAAATGTAATGGGCAACGGTAAAACCAATTATTTACAATTCGATAATACTCATTAAACGAGTCAAACGTAAATCTAACATTTTATAATTTAATAGGTTGACGAGGTGATTCAGTTATAATTCAATTAAAAATATAATTTTTTCATCAATTAATAATTATAATGAAAACTATACGAGTTAAATCGAATCGAGTCAAATTCAAATTTAATCAATATTTTTTCAAGCCAAGCTCGAATTTAACTACTTAAGTTATCTCGAGTCTGGACGAAATATTTTCTTGGAAAAAGTACACTTACTTACACGTTACTATCTTCAAAATTAACATTTTTCATCTAAATATTTAACATGTCAGAATTTATAAAATTTGGGTGTATCTAAAATAACGTACTCTTAATAAGTTATTTTCCATTTTTTTTTGTACCTTAATTCTTCAAAGGAGAAATAATAATTTTTGAATCATATTTAATTTCGAGGAAAAATTAACTTATTTTTAGTTTCCAATACCAGAAGGGGCAGCTGCCTCACTCTCATTGAGTGTTTTACATTTGTCTGTGAAACATTATTTGTTTCAACAATTATTTTGTAAGTATTAGATTGTTGTCTTCATCAACAATGTCCCTACGCCAATCAATTCTTGAGAGATCGTGGCGACCATATCCTTATGTCCCCCGCGCTACGTAATAGCATCTCTTGACACATGACTCGTTTTGATGCATGCAATTTTTTTTTATTCCCTCGTATATAAAGAAAAAGAATGGAGAGGCAGTGAAATTCAATCCCATTGAAATGAAAAGAAGAAAATTTTCACGAGCTTGACCCATTGATCAGCCTAGGAGTGTTCATCTTCCAACCAAAAACCGGTCCAACTGTTCACCCGAATTGACTCGCAGCCCGTTAGACTTCACCTACAGGTTCAAGGGCGGGTTGCGGGTTGAACACATCAAATCCATGGTTAACCGGCCCGTAGACACTACACAACTTTCAATCCATTTAATTAATTTAGCCTAATAAGTAAGTTAACTCATTTAATTTAGGAGGTTCATTTGAACAACTCTCTACATCCACAAACTGAACTTGGTGACTAGTGACCACCGATTCTACTTTCTCAGAGAGTTTGTCTCTCTATTGAGTTTATGTCTTATCACTTTGAATGCTCCAACTACCAAAAACATTTGCAAGAAATATGTATTGTTTTAATGAGTTTTAGGCCTAATATGAAATTAAATTTTCTTTTTTTGAAGTTTTATATTATTGTGAAAATTTAGGCGGGTGATGCAGGTCGTCAACCAATCCAACCGCGAACCTGTGCGGTTTTTAGTATATCAGACCCGCTTTATTTTGGATGGTTAACGGGTCAACCAAATTCCTAACCACGTCTCTATAGTTGAGTAAATATATTTTCATTTAGGCGGTTGAACCACCCATGAACACCCTTAGATCAGCCTGCTCGCTCCCTGACTCTATACTAGAGTTCGAACTCAGCATGATATTTGACATTTGGGTCGGCAAGAGTGACTACCATTTTAAAACATCCTAGTCTCAATAAAAAAAATAAAATGTTAAAACATCTTGATCAATAATTCAACATATCAAGGATTAAAATCAAGAACTCTGGTGCAAAATAAAAGGCTTAATTTTTCTTATGATATTTAAAGAGTTAGATACGAAAATAAATGACCAATTTATAATATCTACAAGAACACACGTGATGGAAAATGAAATTTTTGAATGCCGAAAGAGACAAAGGCACATCATTGACCTGGTTAGGGTGAGTGATTCAAAATAGGTGTGGGCTTTGAATACACAGTCAGTGAGTAGATGCATCTCTTTTACTTCACAGTTAATTTCGTGGCAGATGGTTGGTCTCAACGCTCCTGTGGGTTCCATTTTCTCCACACACCAAACAATCATTACTAATAATCAGCAACACAGAAAAGGGAAGGATCCACATTCATTAAACCTCACATTTCAAAACAATGGACATGACAAGCATTCAAGACAAGCAAAAGGGTATGTAACTTTTCAAATACAACACCAAAAAGGATTTGCTGTTCCACAAATAGCTTCCCAAGGATTGATACAGAAACCAGAAGTGTAGCTTCATAATCAGACATGACATTAAACAATACCCAATTGCTTGGTCAGTCACCTTAACAGAAGCTTGGTCTGAATGCCGAATGTGAAATAAGCTGATTCTATAGTGGTTGGTCTTCTGTGCCATTGAAGTAAGCAGTTACTGACTTGAACTTGCCATTCAAAAAGTTCTTCTCAACCTGGTACAGAAAAGTTACCTTTAGCATTCAGAGAAGATTTAACAGTGGAATTAACTGTGATCTCAATAAGAGAGAAATAATAAGAAACTGTAAATTACAATTTAGTCTTCAATAAATTGCTTTGGAGGGAATCAATGAGGGTGGCAGGGACATGCTGTAATGATAAAGCTTTTTCTAGGTAAAATGGAGGGTGGCAGAGACATGCTGTAATGATAAAGCTTTTTCTAGGTAAAATGGAGCTCGTGAAAGAGAGACAATAGTTATATAGATACCCCCAAGCATGTTACTTCCTTAAGACGGTTCAAGGATAAAGCACACAACACGAGTAAGGAATTACAGTACCACTTTGCTATATGTAACAATGTATCCCTTTAGAACTTTATGTTATAATCACTAGAAAGCATTCTAAAAAGAATCGAATTACAGTACTGCTTTGCTATATATAACAGTGTGTCCATTTAGAACTTGAACTTCATGTATTGCCCACTAGAAAATATTCTCAGAAAGAAGCAGAGAAATTATTCTTAGGATCATTACAGCATGAGTTCAGCAAAATCTTTTTGAAATTGGAGCCATCAGTAGACTAAGAAAACAAAATTGGAATAGTTCATGAAGCCCAAAATTTTCAAGAATGGCTACACTGTAGGCTATGGAACATTCCCATCTCAATGCACCTTTCTCACCACGATGTAACATAAGATATCCAAGCATCAGATATGAACAGAGATGGCATTTTAAGACCATGGCCATCAAGGGTGTCAGTGGCACTACATTATTTTCTAACAATACTCACCAGATAGTGAGCAGTCAGGATTGAGAAAATACCTCTAATGACCAGGGAGGTTGCACAGAAAGAGCCAATTCTGCCAACTGGTTGACATCAACATTTCTTGGGAGATACATGACAATTTTGGAGGCCATTCTTTTTGCAACATTGAATAGAAAATACCTGCACAAGTGAAGCATACACTTGAGAATGTAAATAGAAGAAGAAAATGACAATTGACTTTAGCCATCAGTTTATCCCCAAATTTAAGAGAACAAACCCATCATGTGGTTGAAGCATTGTCATAATGTCATATGCGTTCTGTTTAGTATAGTCAGGTCCTCCCCAAGGGGGTGATAAAAACACTGTGTCAGCCTGCAGCTCCAATGGAAAAAAGGTGAAATAAGATCAGAAGACAATACATGATATAGAATATACTGCTGCAAATGAATGCTGAATAATCTGCTGGACGATTGTTTGAAAAATTAAACATCATACTTAAAAAGGTTATAATCCTCCTTGGGGTGGCTAGAGTCCCTGGACAGGAAGTTCTTTTTTTGCCCAGATTAAGCCAACACACGTGCACATTTTAGTATAATTCCTTTCAAATCTCAAATCCCTAAAGGGGTTAACATAAAATGTGGGCTTCATATTGGAATAAAAGGACCTCAACCTCACACACCTGATTATGTGTTGTTAGTGTACCCATTCACATCGAAAAATGTTAATCCTATAGGCCCAAGTACATAAAATCCACCAATTAGCTTGAGCTTTTAGGTGGGTCGGGCTTCCAACATGTGCATCATGTAATGACAAAGAAAAAAGGAGCAACATTTGAAACACGCCGCCCATTTGTAACTATGAGTAGGCACACTAAGGTTTCAAGCACGAAGCCCTTCTCATCCCTCATCATTTTGCTTTATTAGTTGTGCCATATAATCACCATGTTTTTAACCACTTTGCCAATATTTGAACCATGAGGTTGTGTTGGATGGGGGCTGCAGCAGAAGTGTGAGCTACACCTAAATCTCACATCTGAACTCAACCAAAACATATGATACTTAATCTAACTGGTTATATGATTCACCTCCCCTCATCCTTGTCCTTGATGCCTTTTCAGTGTAATCCAAGTGTCCAGTTTATCTCCAAGTACAGTTGTCACAATTTTCTCATCACCGTTTGCATCTAACTATGAAAGAAAAGGAAAAAGACCATACCATATTCATCTAATAGAACATTTCTCTTGAAATATCTATCTCCCATCATTTATACATTTTCTGAGGATTCCCCTAAATCTTGTGTTAAGCTTCCATTTCAGAAATTTTTGAATGCATAAAGACTCAAACATGCATTGAATTCACCAGACCAGCCAGCCAGGTAAGTGATACGAGTCCTATCCCAAATAATATATTAGGTATTTAATTATTAATATTTTGATATTATCTATTAGAGTTTGGATTAGTTTGGAGTATTAGCTATTAGAGTTGGATTGGTTAAGGGTTTGTCCTTATCCTATCATTAGTTGGATTGTTACAGCAGGCTCTATATATACCTGCCTTGTTTTCGAAATAAAATCATCAATTGAATCATAATAAAGAGTTACAGGTATCAAGAGGTAGGAGCTCTCTCCAAACGAGCCTGAGGTAGGAGCTCTCTCTAAACGAGCTCGGGGTAGGAGCTCTCTCTTAACGGGCCCAATTGTTCGATCATTACACGTGCCAAGCAACACTTGTGATCGTACCGCGAGCCAGTCAACAACTACAACGGACCCATAACGAGATCCAAAGTCGGGACCATAACAGTAAGAGAGAAAGACATTCATTTCTCTCAGTTCTCTCCTCTTTTTAATGGACTTGAAAGAAGGCTATTGGATTTGGATATCCTTCATAAGAAATATAATTTCTGAGTAAGGTAGATAAGACTTTAACCTAAAAGGCTGAAGCTGGTAGAGGATACTCAACTCCTGATAAGACAAAATAGCTTCACAAATATTAAACCACTGCTACTCCTTAACTCTTGTATAAGCTTAGGAATATCAATAATGTCCATAAAATGGAGCTCAGTGCTTTGTATGTCTATTTATCTCTTTAGAACATTGTTTTAGCATTATTGAAAATAATAAAATAGAACACTGAGAAGTGAAAGAGAGTGAGTGAACAGTAGGAGTACCTTCAACTTTGATGCCAAAAGAAAAGAGTCTCCAACAACAAAATCTATCCGGTCATCGACACCATAGATAGCAGCATTGTGATGAGCATAATCAATCCTCTTAGGATCGATATCAATTGCGATAACGTGGCTGCTCCTGAAATATGACATATCACAATAATTGAGCACCACTACAAGACTAATAAGATAATTCACTTAGCACTCACATACAAACCATAAATTATTAGTGAAAGAAAAAGCAAGAGATTCCCTAATCTCCGAAGTATGCATGACATGAATAGTTCAAAAACTGCAGCATAAATCCTTTTTAGCACATTAAAACACAAAGCAAAACTGAACTTGAAGTGTATGAGATTTGATTCAGCACACAGTTACTAATTTCACCATTTCCATCTGGAACACTCCAAATAAAGCCTATCAACTAGCATGCTGCAGAGTACAAGGAAACTGTGTTGGCAAATGGTTAATGTGCAATCAATTCCACATACTACCTAATCATAGAAGTACCAGATGTGTGAAAGGTGTGGTTACAATTAAAAGTATCACCTTAAATGATGATAGAACAAGTAAAACCTATTATAAGGCCAGATTCGGATCAAGACTAAGCAAGCTGCAACTATCAAAGATTAAATTGCACAAGATAGGATCTTACGTACTCAGGAAGATAGTTTTTCCTCCAATGATGATTAAGTTATGAACCATTACGTCAAAGAAGAAATGTCATGAAATGGGATCACAAGGAACTCACCTCAGTGCAAACTGGATGGCATTGCCTCCAACTCCAGTAAAACAGTCAATTACCACGCCACTATCACAACGAAATGCATGGTGCTTTGCTATAGGCTCTGGGGTGACAGAAAACCACCCTTCCTCGTCCATTTTTATGCCATCATCATATCTGAAGAACAAAGAGTACCTTTGCTCCCAATATTTGCTAATACTAGCTGAGCACTCTTCGAGAACAACTTGATATTGAAGCTCTGTGAAAGTGGTCATCAAAAGAGAGTTCAATGACACATTAAAGTCTCACAAGCCCAGTAAAAGTTGAATGGAAATAAACAACAGAAACGCTACCCATGGCATCATCAAATGCCTAAAAGAGATCACAAAGACATAAGTAGTGTATACGAGATGAATTATCAATGTTACACGAGGAACAGATCAGAACACTGATAAATAAAAACCACAAAAAATTCAATAAGATTCATTACTGTCCAATTAAGTATTGAAAAACTTAACCTTCAACAAGTATAGTAGATTTTCTTCAAGAATACATTCTCTTTCTATCCAGAATACAAGTGTCTTTCTCCCAAGGATAGGGGCAGTAAAAAAAACTTTCATCTACAGCCTATAATGATTTGTATGAATAATTCCACAAATTTCAATTTTCTCATTTACAAGCTAACTGAGGTCAGTTGTATGAAAACACCATACCTTAAGCTTAGAAAGTAAGTTCACAGCAAAAACGTTCAGTCATGACATACTTTGTGAAGCAATATGAGAACGTAGTACCAACAATAAAGATGGACAAAGATAGATGGAAATCAAGATAGTAACCTTCATCAGCATTTGAAAATTTCTTGCGCGCCCGATTTCTTGATTTCTTTTTGTGTTTTTTCACGGTAATATCATACAGGGTATCATATTTATTCACTTCAGAATCCCTGTTTCTTAAATGCATATCTCTATCACCATCGGCAAGATCACCTTCATGAGAATTCATCAAACTGCAAATAAAACCATATATTAGAAAGTTATACTAACTATCTGTTATTCCTACAAACATGAATGATTAGGTACAGAAGAGAGGATTCAGGTCATGCAGCATATTCTAACTAGTATCATATCCCTAGGAATGAATTAACATCTTTGCAATTTATATTGGTCCCTTCACATGAGATAAATTTATCATATTGTCGTGGAAATACTGCATTTCCCGAATTCATACTAGGAGTTTTGGTTTATTTCTTTCAAGCTAGGACTACAAATTTTGATAAAGATAAAATATAATTTATAATGTAATATAACATGTGTGCGTGAGAAAGTGATAGAGAGAGCCATTTATAGTGAGCCTAGTTTCGAAATCCTAATAATTAGTGAGCTTGAAAAAACTGTCTTCAGAGCAAGTTAGAACTAAAATAAAGATAGCACTAAAGTATTACTATCCAATTCACACGAACATCCCTGCACATACACAAACACGCCTTTACAGAATGTATTCCAAAAGAACTTACCCGTTGATATAATCCTCAGTCTCTGCACATTTACCGATGTCATCTGGATGCTCAGAATTCCCACTCGTAGCAGGCAATGTCATATCAGATACAGAGTTATCAAAAGCAAGTACACTTCCAACTGTGAACTCAGCTGCTGGAAGATCCAAAATATTGATGTCATTTGTGCATTCCTCAATCGAGCAAGTGTTGTTTTGCAATTCACGCAAGTCAGCTGGTTCTGTGTTAAGAGCAGAATCAACAAGGCCAACACTCGTTTCTGTCATGATCATTTCATTTGAGTTATTGGTAATTCCGCTGGATGCTAGATGCTCCATGCCTTGAGGAGGGTCCCATGTAGAAGCATGTGTTTTGCAATTATAAAAGTAGTTCCTCATGTAAAAAGAGTCCCAATACACTTCCCATTCCCCTAAATTACAGTTGAAACTGTCGACATTAGTTCCATTATTGTCAGGCAGTTCGAAACACTCAGAATATGAAGTTGACTCGGGAACTAATGATAGCTTAATGATCTCATCACTACTGAAGTTTTCACCTTCTGCATCATGGACTATTTGTGAGGAAGCTTCTGAACATTGATCATTCACTAATCTTTCCCCAAATTCTTTCTTATCCAGCTCAGGGCTAGAGTCTTTCAACTTGCTTGCTGGAAGAAGTCCAGCATGTATATCTGTTGAACTCACAGCTATTTCTAATTCATTTTTGGACACAGAATCAATGTGTACAGATTCACAAGGACAGCAATCCTTGGTCAAAATGTCAGATGTCTTATCATAAATTTGTTCCTCCACAGCACTACATGCAAGCTTGGTAGAGGTTGCTGGATTAAGTTCTTCACCAGACATGCACTGTGATTTGCTGGAATCAACTGCAACATCATAGCAAGACAATTCACTTTGGCCCAGCATTTGCATGCAACATAAACTGCTTGTACTATCATTTAAAACAGGAGATACAATATCCCTTTCACTCACTTTTGGAACCTGTAGCATTTCATCCTCAATTTCTTTCTGAATGTAAGGGTTCTTCAAACGGGCGCCCTTTCTTTTGCTTTTAGTTGCTCCTTTCTTGTTCTAGAGCAGAAACTCAACATCATCAAAATAAAATATAAAAAAAGAGAGTACACTGACAAAGAACAAATATAATATATGATTTAAGGAAAATATTATTTTAGCTGTTTTTACAAAAAAAATGAAAATTTTACTAGTGTACCAATCTTTTTTATGACACCTCAAAGCAATACTGTCAAGCCAATAAAACATAGCCAACCATAAGAGACTTATGTAGGATATCCCATTGAGTTCCTTTAGTCTGTACCCATTTATGCAACCAACTAACAACATTTGTAGCACCTCAGTTACGTCACATAAACTATAATTTCACTCATCAGAAAAATCAATTCAGAAATTTTTTTTTATCAGCCATAAGCACAGGTCCACAACCCTTGATTAGTTCAGAAAATTACTCCCAATATATCATAATGCAATAATAATAAGTTAGTTCAAACACATTTGTAAGTCTTAACAAATTGCCCCTCTGACCAACATTAGCATGTTTAGCTCTATAACTACTGAAATTTCTATAACCTCTTGAGGCAAAGAATCAAAGGAGAATTCATGCCCACATATACCATTGCCTTCGTCAAGAATATGATCTACCCACAACTTATAAATCGATGTCCATAAAACAAGTAGCAAGCTCCAACTGTCTTTCACATCAATGAATATCATTGTACAGAGGGTTATATCAAAGAGAGAAGAAAAGAAAAGGGCAAACTCGATAATGTTAATGAACCGAACCCCAAATAATAGATGGTTCCAGGTATGCCTGTATTATCATGCTCGTTCAAATAAACACAGAACTTCACGTAATCTTCAAAAGATAAAACACCTTCCAAACCAAAGCAAACACCAGATAAATACTAACCAGGGATGAAATTCAAAAACGCACTCCAACTAATCCGAACTTACCACTTTGCTGGTGTTGAAAGAGAGAGGAAGACCCAATGCATCCATCTCTTTGGCCAGTTCCACATCCTCTGGCAACAGGCTACTCTCTAATTACACAAACAGAACATGAATCAAAATTCATCACACATCAAAATTACTGCCAAATACTTGCATTAAACCAAAGTACCAAACCCACTTCAGATTATTCAACTGAAGTACGATCAAACAAATAAACTAAATATTTTCCAGAAACTTGCCGTTGGTAGTATTGATCAGGTTCCATCTGAAATCCTCGCCGTTCACAGCCAATTTCTGGATTTCAATAAAAACAAACAGATAAATCCCAATCAAATGGCGGGAGGAAAAAGATAAAATACTATTAAGCAGCTAAAAAAATATAGGTTTAC
Organism: Geranium rotundifolium; assembly: GCA_963920655.1. NCBI lineage: Eukaryota > Viridiplantae > Streptophyta > Magnoliopsida > Geraniales > Geraniaceae > Geranium > Geranium rotundifolium. The sequence goes on from OY987313.1 coordinate 5,070,911, forward strand.
ATTAGTTTCGGGCATAGAAAGTTTTCGTCGCGTCCAGTGTGGACCATCGTCCCTGAGACGCAGAGCCAAATCTCCATTAAACTCGCAGCAATCTCTTTGATAATCAAATAAAAAACGTTTATAGAAGTAAGATTAAGAAGAAGAACCAGAGATAGACTTCGGTGAGCTTGAAAAGAGGGCCAAGAGCTCTGATTGCAGCCGGAGCTCCGTCTTCGCCGTCGATCTCGCTGCCCATCGGAATTTGATAGAGACGAGACGACAGTGAGCTGTAGAGTCTCCCCAGTCCCGCTTCGGCAAATTGTGGCTCCTCAAGACAAAACGGCGTCGTATTTATCAGTACCTCTGTGTTTCGCTTCCGCGGTGCTCAAAGAACTATTTCCGTTCGGCTCGTTCAGGGATGGCACTGGGACAGGTTTGGGGCGGGTCTTGTAATCTCAGACCCCGTCCCGAAATTAAGTCTCTTACCTCGAACTTGTCTCATTCCTGGATATTTTGTTATTTAACCCGTCTTGAAACCCGTCCCGACAGAACGGATAATTTGCAAATCCCTAACCCGTCCCGGAATCAGACGTTATTCAAATTTTTTATTATAACTTGTTATGCATTATATGATCATCACTCAATTAATTTTACATACAAAAATATCAAGTTATGTATACATAAAATATGGTGTAGCGAAACATCTTTTTACCAACAAAAATAAGTACGTAGTTACTTATAATAAATATGATAATGTGTATATAATATAAAGCAAACACTAAAATACTTCATAACACATTCTAGCGTGAAGTTTTCTTACTGTGCAACCAAAATCAATTATGAGAGATTAATTAAATGTGTGCGAAAAAATTCAAACACGAGAGAAATATATGTTGATAAAAACAAAAGAACGGAATTTCTAACTAGAATATAATTTGTTTATGAGAAACTTACTTAAGATTAATTAGTTGGTAACATTTTCTTTTAAATATACATATATTATTATTATTATTATTTGCTTAACATACATCGGGGCGGGGCGGGTACTAGTCAGCCCGATCTCGACCCTGACCTGACTGGATACCCGTTTGTTTGTCCCATTACCTATTTTGGTAGCCAGAATTGCTGACCCGTCGCGCTCCCAATACAGTTGGGTCAATGAATTACCCGTCGGGTTTGGATATTTTTGTCATCCCTACGCGCGTCACAGACAAAACGACGTCGTTTTACTAAATATGACATAGGAAGATGGCAATATTTGCCGTCTCCAACGAGATCCCCAAATTTGAACAGAAATGGCGCGAAAAATTCCTAAATCCGAATGGAAATGGGGCGGTAACGGGGTGAGATATTCATGTCCCGCTCCGCCCCAAAATATTAAAAGCATATTTTTTGAAATTAAAAATTATATTTTAAAATGCATATTTAATAAAAAATAATATTTTTTTGTTAAAATAATATTTTATAATCATGTTTAATAAAAAATAATATTTTAAGTATATATTTTAATACAAATTTTATTGCAAAGTAAATATGTTTTAACATTTTTTGGGTTAGAAACGAAAAATGGAGAATTTTAAAATACTCGTTCATGTTAGTCGGAGAATTCCCGAATTTGACGGGAAATCCTTCTCATCTTTAATGTGGAATCTCCGATCCTATTCTAACGGGACGACCGGGATTGCCAAATCCGCGTTGCCATCCCTACTCTGGCCCGATCCTCTGCCTAGAGAGTGACGATCATGGCCAGGCAAATCGGAGCTCCGAGAGACCGTCGCCGAGATGCTCCTCCACTCCGGCAGGTCTGTTTTGTACTTGCTTAGTTATGAATACACTCTCTGTATCTGTTATCTACTAACATTCCCTTACATACAATCTAGGGTTTTGTCACAATTAGGAGCTGCATTGTTTGATTTTGATTGAATTGAAGTTCCTTCCAATTGCGAGATTTAGATGAATTTGTTAGTTTACCAGATAGAAAGCCCATTTGTGACTAGCAAATTCATGTATTTCCAAGATTGAAGATTATTTCCTATTGACCAAGATTGTTCTTGCTACTTTGCTTGAAGTGTTTCTTTGGTGTTGTATTCAAAATTTATATGACAATGAGATACATTATCCCTTTCGAGGCCTATAGGAAGAATTGTTCCTGATTTTGTCGCCTATTCCATTGGTGAGATTCTATATTATAACGTTATTCTTTTGATATAGCTCATTGGCATGTCTTAGATGAATGGATTTCCAGTTACAGCAATTTCTGAGAAATATAAATGATGCACAATGTGAATTCTGGGATAGATCCTTTGTTTCTACAGATGAAGAAAATAATACAATGATGGAAATTTATTTTCCTATCTTGAGAGAAAATCCTAGAATATAGAAATGGGTAATACAACCAGGTTAAAATAAAACAAATTTCCTTTTCCAATACTCAAGAGTGCAACATGGATCTTCGATATGCTACTGATGGTACTGACTAGCTTTTCTTTCATTTTGCAGTGGCAGGAGGAGATCCGAAATATCCTGGTGCGATCGCTGGGAAGAACATTCGTCGAAAACCCTCTGCTTTGATGATAGGGAAGATGATTCCTGATGCACCCTATTGGATTCAATAGAAACAGCACATTGTACTTATATCAGAAAATTCAATAACAGTGATGCAACTGGTAGAATGGAGAAAAGTGAAGACATGTACCGAAATCAATCTAGCCCCATCCAACAAGCGTTTTGGTGAAGGAAATGGTAGCAGCAAGCGTCCAACGCCATAGATAGCCACAGCAAAGAAATGGATGACCAAGCTCAAGGGACGGGGATTGAGACCGGACAGTATAGCCACTGGTCCATTCGAGAACACTCCTCCAAGGCTCAAATAGTCGAAGCACGCTTGCCTCATTTCCTCTCTTGCTGGATCGTGCGACACTGAAAACACATTGTAGAGGGCACCAGCCAACGTGTTTATGGTAGACGCCACTGGCTGCAAGTAGATGTCACGTCAATCTCAGCAAAAACCAAATTCAGAAGCATCGGATAGGTCAACAACACAATATGTCACAGATTTATTACCTTGCGCAAGGTGTAGAAAGATTCAAGATACTTGCAAAGGGAAGCGGCGTTATTTAGATCGGTCAAGGGTCTGAGTAGATCCCTCAGAACAACAATATCAGATAGAGCCACCGTCATGCCACCTCCTGTTAGAGGATGCCTCATATTGAATGCATCCCCCATGAGAAGTGCACCGGGCGTAGGATATGGAGTGGCTGGCATGCTTCTATTTGTCACTGTCCTTATCTTCCCGCTGTCAACGGCAAATATGAAAGCATCGTACAGCTCTCGAGGCATCTGAAATTACACATTGTTCTATCATCATCATCATCATTCAGAGAACAAGCCAATAATATTATGTTAGTAAAAGACTGCCAAGTACCTGAGGACCCATAGAAGTTTTCAAGTAGTTGGCCATTTCTCCATTAGCAACGGAAGGAACTTTCTGTCCAGGTATATCTACCAAGCAACGGATCTCAGTACTACTGATGGGATAAAACAAGATCGGTGAAGGATCCGCCAAAACAATGTGTCCATGATTCGGGTGTGGAAGTTCACAATTCTCCAGAATCAAGGCAGCAAAACAAGAGGGAGTTTCCACCTGCACGAGTGAGTTTTCATTTACTGATACATATACCTTATATCTATGAAGTATAGTATTCAAGATTGGAATTTGTATCAGAATGATAAAGTTTCTTTACCTTAGGATTGCAGAGTGACTTTCTCAAGTTAGAGAAACCTCCATCACATACTATAGTCAACGGGGCATACGTTGCAACCTCTTCACCTTCCTTGGTTTTGTACTGTATTCCCTTGACAGTTCCATTTTCTTCTATTAAAGATGTTACTGTTCCTTGTTCCAATCTCACACTGCATAGAAAGTCACATTAGATTCTGACAATCTGTGGGATCATTGACATACTCTAATGTAAATTACTGAAGGTGGGCAATACTTTGGTAGAGTTGCAGCTTTGTTCCTCATCCTCTGAATAAAGCGTCCGTTGTGAAAGCTTCTCCCAGCCACGTTGGCGTTGAACTTTTCGAGGGGATAGGTCAATTTCGTACTCCTTCCATCTTGGTAAAGAGCATAACCAAAAACATGCTGAGCATCAATTCCTTCAACACAATCTGCAGACACAAATAAGCGTATTATACAAACTATATGCTGAAATCATACAAGTAAAGAACATTATTGATGAGTTTCTTGATTGCTTACCTTCAAGACCCAACTCAATGAGTCTCAGGTACCCTCCAGGCTGGAGTAATTCCCCGACGACCCTGTCAGGCTCAGTCAAGTCTCTTTCAATCACTTGCACTCGCCGTCCTTCCTGCAATGATCAACACGTGATGATCAAGCAACAGGTAATAGTACTATCGTACGGAGTTTTAGTATATGCTATGCAACAGAAAAAAGAATCACCTTTCCGAGAGTGTATGCAAGTGCTGCTCCAGCAACTCCAGCTCCCACTATGATGATGTCTGTGGAATCATTAGATTTCAACTCATCTGCTGTTGCTGTGTTAATGCATTCATTTTTGGTAATCTCCAGTGAAACTCTGGCTCTCTTCTTTGCCTTAAAACGTTTGATCAAGAAAAACCCCGACGCCAACATAGACACAACTAGGACCCCAAGTAAGAACTGATACTCCATCTCCATAGCTGGATCTGATATAAAATGCAAAGCAAAGCAAAGGACTGATCTTGATCTTGATCTTCTGCTTTGCTCTTGCTTGTGTTACAACTAAACCAGGTGCCTTTTTATAGGCCCGGGGAATAAGGTAAATCAGAAGTAGCTTTTGTTTGCTTGACAAGAGAGAAAATTACTGAATGGTTGAGACCAAGACTTTGTTTTACCAATGATTTGGGTTTTTGTAGTTTAGTCCAAAAAATGACAACAGAGATGCTTTGTTTTGAACAGTCAGAGTTCCATTGGAGCAAAAAGGCAAATTAGGTTAAAAATAGGATCATGGTTTTAAAAAACACGGGACAGAGATTGAGACAAAGGAGGTGATGGCGATGACCAGCAAAATATTAGTGTGTTATTATCAGAAATGGATTCTCTTCATTGTACTGTTTCCCCCAGATGTATTATGGTATCCTTGTCATAGAACCAACCTAAATGACTATTTGTGGCAGTTTTGGATTGTTCTAGCAATAATTGAGACTTTCTTTCGTTTTTCATGAAATTTAAAGAATGTCCCTCTTGTTAGGGCCTCAAGCTTTTAATATTGAAAATGTCTATTATGCAAACACTTGATAAGCATCGCGACCCGATGACCCATTTTGTTTCCAGTGTAAATCTTGTCACCATTTCTCAAGTATCTTGAGGTCTTCAGCTTATCAAGCGCTCATATGATTCATATCTATTCAGTTTAAGATTGGCAACTTCAGTCCAACATGGGTATAGAAGAAAAAATATATGCTAAACTACACATTTCTTTGTATAAGCCAATATGAAATGTGACTCAAGTGCATATGTGTCGAAGGATTCAATATGCTTGCAGAGGGAAGAGGCAACAAAACTAGACACATTTTTTATTTACTTATTGACTTGTGGATTTTAGGGTTTGAATTTGCTTAAGAGTGAAGACCAAGAAATATTCTGCAAATGAGCCTTTTGGGTTTCTTATGACTAGAATTGACCAGGTTAAAAATATTGTCAACCATGCAAATTAGTAATATACTCTTGAAATAAAGAAATACTGTGAGCTTTCTATGGCAGTCTCCAACAAGTAGAAGACAGATTTCAGAATTTTTCTACCTGTGTTGGATAAACCATCAAGTGGCAGTCAGGTCTAATTGACAAAGTGATGAGCCAGAAAGAACACAAGCAGAATGTTTGCATCAGAAAAAAATTTCAAGTAACTATGACCTGAATTCAGCAAACTCAGAAATACATATTGTAAATGGTGACCATAACATAAGGACCACCCACATATGTTTCCTCCCTTTTCCTACCTACCCCTATGGTGTTCTCAAGGGAAGCTAATAGAGACCATAAATATTTTAACATTCAATCTTCAGTTTAGTACCTAAACCTCTCAATCTACACCATAACACAGATTTGGCCCTAAATATTTACAGTACAGTCATCAACCATGCATCGTCTTCAACTACCATTTCACTTTACCATGGACCCGTCTGCGTCCTTCTCAGGCACTGCTTCTTCCCTCCCCGTTGCATATTCAGCATCTCGTCAACCTGAAATGTTACCAAATGCAAGAAATATCAGACTGCATGACTTCAAAATTTGTCCCAGCTATTTCGAATTGGTTTGAGCATGTGTTTGTGATTGAATTGATAATGTAATGCCTTCAACAAAACCTTAGCAGAGTAAAACTTTCAAGCATATAGTCACGATGGAAAAATCAGAAAATCATATATGCAAGGGGATTCACAAATACTCTATGATTGCTAAATGTGGTTTCTCATGAGTAGAACATATAACAAGTCCAGGGACAATTTCCTCTACATACAAGAATAGTAATGGTGAAGCATATCCTATGCAAAGGTCAAAAGAGTAAGGGCTGTCTTCTGTAATTTCCGAAACCTCACGATGTTTCTTTAGAAAATACTATCTAATTATCTTTCTTGCATTCATTTTAAGAATTACACTTCTATTCAGCAATCACGTTTCCACTTCTAATTCCCCATAAAAGTAAAAGGAATTATGCACACTCATTAGCTGTTTCTTCTTTATGGATAAATTCCTTCTCAGACAGAATTCTAGTTGGACACGCAGTAACGAGGTTCTTTGTCTTAGGTTGAAGTGAATCCTATTTCCAGAACAAATCACCTCTTCTGCATCAATATATTAATGATGCGGAAGTTTTGATCAGGATGCAAGCTTTGATTTATGATTAACTGTTCAATATTTCTAGTATGCAAACTCATACCGGTTCCCGACTTATGTTTGAAAATAATTTTACCTGGTTCAACTGATCAGCTTGTAAACAACACTAATCTGTTAACAGTTGTGCACTAAAACATCCAAAACAAATGGACATATTGATTTAGTTCTGTTTGGACAAAATCAACTCACACATATAACTTTGTATTTGTATCCCTCTGGGTTTTTTGGATAAAAAAGAGTATTTCTAGCAAAAAATATTCTCTCCTCTTCAGCTAGTGGATGCAGTATGTGTTCCTCAAAAGGATTAGGCTCCACTTTTTTAGAGGAAAGGCATTAAAGCATTTATAAGTTTAAAAACTGCCCTTTTCCTAGGAGATAAAGAGAGAAGAAAACATGATTTATATATACTTCCATTGGCCAAAGAAACAATGACAGAATAGATGCACTGATTACACGTGAAATCATTTATGAGGATATTAGTCGGATCCAACTTCATCATGCAATAGGTTATATTTTTGGGTTAGTTCATCAACAATACACATGGATGTGAGTGTGTCAAAAAGGAATTCAGAATTGGCCAAACCTGATTTTTCTGCATTTCCAGAATTGCCTCCTGTAGAACCGAAAGAGTGATTAGTAGATTTCTTACTGTGTTTATACTTGAGTTATAAGTTTGTAACCATTTGTGGAACTGTTATTGGTAAATCCATATTACCTGCTTCTTCCTCAGTTCTTCATTCTCCTCTTTCAACTTTGCAACTTCTTCTTCCAATTCCATAGTATAAGCCTGTAAGGAGACCAAAAAATGAGCATAGCAAAAACTATTAAGTACATATCATGAAACAACAGCACAGTACTTGTAATTGTTCAAATAGAGACAAACTAATTTCAATCTTCTTCTCCTATGATTTACACAGAAAAATAAGCAAGTCATACTATTGAACTCATTCAATTTTTTTCACTAATTTGAGATTGTACAACTTCAACTTGATGTTATTCCTCAAAACAAATTGCCCATTTACCTTTGAACAAACGGGTCCTTAAAACGTCTCATGACTGTAACTTCTCTATATCTTTCCTCTCGTGTCAAGTCAGATCGCTATCACATTACCATTCTGCTGCATAATCTTTCATGCAAGTTTCGGAATGCAGCATGTCAATAGGTAATTAAAGCAGAAGATAAATTGCTGGCAAAATTCATAAAGTGACAACTCGACAAAACTTGTTTATTTTCGTTCTAATTACTTGAGTTGCTATATAGGGGGTGTTATGCCAACAGATCACCAGAAGAAACTTAGGAACTAAAGTTTCTGCAACTGCACTGAACTGAAAGTCTATTTAACAGCACGGGCAGGGATTTCTGCTGTGATCAAATTCATTTTACTTGAGGTAAAAATACCCAACCAAGTATTGGTCATACTAAAAGCAGCAGATGATTTGATTATGTTGCACTTAAATGAAGCGTTGTGATGGATAGATTGCTAACTTCACATTTTGATGTCATATTATGGAGAATTAAAACACAAACCTCAATGAATTGAAGTCTCAAGCCATTGACCAAAAGATTTTCAATTTCATGTTTAAACTACAACAGCATCATATAATGATCATCAAAAATTCTTTATAACACATGCATAATAAAAAAGTTGATAATGAGAGTATCAAACAAACATTCACCTGCTTGCGAGCTCGTGACCTTGCAGCCGATTCTCTGTTCTTTATCATTCTCCTCTGCCTCCTCTCAACAACCTTCTCCACAGTCCCATTGCCTCTCCTCCCTCTCATGCCTCCATTAAACACATAAGGCACTGGAGACACGGAAGACATATCCCCATTACTTTTCCATAGCCCATCCGATGAGAGCTGATTTGCAGGTGAATTAGCCGCAACTGTCACAGCTCCAGCTCCTAAACCAACAATCCCCACGCCCCCACCTTGCAGTGTACCATTCTGAACCATACCACCATTTAAACCCGGACTAGACATCCCCACAATCCCTCCCCTCGCTCCCGGACTACCCAATTGAGACGCATAATTCACAGCAGGCTGCTTGGGAAAGAGCTGCTTCTGATGCTGTTGCATTTGCGCCTGCGCTTGCACCTGCTGAGGCTGTTGTTGTTGATTAGACCTAACCCCATTCACATTCAACGGCAAGTTTGTAGCTTGTAGAGAAATCTGATTAGTACCGTCTGGATTCAGATTACCCATCAACCCTAAGTTCCTACCCGCCTGTTGAAATCCGATTTGCAAGCCATTGGCGTTATTGGGACGAGACAATTCACCAAAAAACCCAGCTCCTCCTCCCAATTGAACATCTTCCCTCACCACACCAGCTCTCACCAGAAACTCCTCCAATGTCACCTCTCCAAGAGTCGGCTCTCTCCGCGGCCTATTAGACCCTCCTCCACCACCACCTCCTCCTCCTCCTCCTCCTCCTCCATCCTTCCCCACGCCATACTCCTTAGCCATATCCTTCCAGACCTCATCCACAGTCTTCGTGCTCAGCGTCCTGGGCAGTGTCAGCGAGCCCTGCCTCTGCAAGTACCCACCTGGACCTTGACCAGAAACACCAACACCAACACCACCACCACCACCGTCCTGAGCGGCGCTCGAAGACGCCATGCCCTGGATCTCCTCAGCGGTCCAAATGTTCTTCAAAAGCTCGTCCATGTTCATCGACCCAAAGTCCTTCCCAGCACCACCCATAGTGTTCTGGAGCTCGTCGAATGTCAGAGAGTAGATCGATGTCTGCCGAGCCAGCGGCGCGTTCGCCGGAATCCTCCCTCCGCCGCCGTCTCCCGGCGGGTCGTTCCCGTAGCTCTTGAAGTTTAGATTCGTCCCCATTTCCAGAAATCTGAATGAAACAGTATCAACAACAACACAAAAATCGAAACTTTAATCCACAATTCTCTTTTCCCTACACAACTCCAGATTATACTTCAACTACGGGCAAAAACCCAGATAACTAATCAAAAAATCAGTAAGAATCTTACACTTCTTTTGCAGATTAGGTAAGGAGATAAAAAACTTTTCCCCAAACTGAAAAATGAAAATCCAATCAGTGCGAACTCAAAGCAAACGCATCAAAAACCCCTAAAACCCCACAACGACGCCACCACCAATCGAACCCAAAAACCCAACCAAATCCACAAACAAAACCCAGAACCCACTCTGAAATCTTCACCGAGAAAAATAAATTTTCTGCACGGATCAGATCAGTATAAATTTCACAACAAACCCAGAGAAGGTGGGAGAGAGAGGGAAAATGGAAATAATAATTTATTATTCTGTCAAAAAAAATAATATTTTCTCACCTTTTTTTTGCGGTAGAAAAATCAATTTGTGGCTTTTGGGGTGCGTTTGGGTCCTTCTACGGCGTCGCGGAGGCGACAAGTGTCGGTTTGTAATTTGCAGTTTCTGTTATTTTAGTTGTGGAGACCGGTAAGGATTGGGATTATAAATAAGGTAATTTATTAAATATTAAAATAATTTTTTGTTCGTCGATGCAACGATGGAGCGTGGGCCACGTGTCGGCAGAGACGTGATGAGATTAATTATTGGGGCAGGAGGGTCCGATGTGATGTGAAAGCCAATGATGCGTCGCCTCGTGGGGAGATCTGGACCGTCCACGTAGAGGAACAGGTGGATGGTGGGGGTGCTTTTCCTTTTTCTTTTTTCTTTCTTATTTGGGTCGCGACGAGGGAAGGTGACACCTGTTTGGAGCGTAGTGGGATGGGTGACTCTTTTTTCTTCCCAAATTGCCCCTCTCGATATTTTCTTGTGTTTACATGCGACCACATCTCAACTGATTTAACCTTCAGGATATGTTTGGGAGGCGATAAAGAAACTAAATCTACCCGTTTTAGCTAGACGTATTGACAAAAATAACCTCGTTGAGAATTTTTTTTTCCCGTGTTTGTAGGTCTGTAAACGAGCCGACGAGCCGATCGCTTAACAAACAGTTCGAACTCGATTCGTTAAATATTTGACTTGAGTTTTTATAATTAAGTTCGAGTAGAATTCGAAATCAATATCTCGAGCATGACTCTTTAAGACTCGATAGATTCGTGAGCCAGCTTGTAATCATATAATTAATTATATATTTGTATTAATATATCTCTTAGGTTTTAGTAAGTATTTATGATAAAATTAGATGAGTTGAATCGAGCCGATCTCGAGCTGACCGTTTAATAATTAATTAATTGTTTATATTTTTTTTAATATTAATTTTAAATTTTAATGAATATTTGTTTTGAAAATTAACCGAACTGTGTCGAGGCGAGCTCGGGCTTAGCTGCATAAGCTCGTTTGAACCCGATCCAAACATTTTTTTACGAATTGATTTGAACCCTGTCAGATAAAATCTCGATTCGATTCATTAACAGCCCTACATGTATGTCTGGATGATAAAATATCTCAAATTCAATTCAATTACAACGTAAAAAAAAAGTTCTAATTTTCTTTTGATTGAAATTGGGTGGAGCCAAATATAATTAAAGCATGATATACACTAAAATATTTTATTTGGGTCAAGTCGGAATTGGATTTATTTGAGACAATTATACGCTCTTAAATTGATAGAAAAAATAAATTTGAAGTGGTCGGACGATTAATATTTTTCCTTTTAATAAAGACAAAATGAACAAAATATTTTTAAAAATTAGAATAAAAACAAGACAAGTGAATTGATTTTTGAATATTACATGGCATGATCTACCCTTAAAACCACCTCACACAAATAACATGTCGACCCTCGAATCTTGGTACGATATCAAGAAGTGGGTAGTGTCGATCACCAATCACCAAACCCAGCTCAAACTATTAGACAATTGAATCGGCGAATATTCGAAGTTACACGATCAATGATGTATCTCCCGAAATAAAATATGCGCATCAACTACCCATTCAAAAATATTGGTTATAATTTCCTAAAATGACTGGTTATGTTGGTTGATTGAAAGTATTGAGTCATATCGTACGGCATAAATATACAAAAACAACGTCCTTACAATTACCGAAAATGGAAGTGTTCAATGAATGTTCCTAGTCGTGTATCTATCTATATCTTGAATACGTGTTTGTAGTTTATTTGTAAGCCCAAATGTGGGCACAAACTTTCCCCTTATGGAAGGGAGTTCCATTGATTGATGGCGTTGTTTCTATTTTAAGCTCTTATGGTCCTGCCATTTGGGGGCCTTAACTTTTCATGTGAGTTTTATAATATTTAAACTTAATCATGTGAATATTTTAAATAATGAATCCTATAACGACGCATGGGCATGGCGAGAAATTGTGTAATTCCCTATCCCGGTACATAAAATTTATATAACTATTTATATGAGTAATTAATCACAGTAATCACATGGAAAAATAGGAATTTTTTATTAATTACGTAGTTTACTACTTTTTCACTTACTCACCTAATTTTTCATTTTAGCTTCTAATTTTTTTAAAATTTACAAAATTGGCACTTCAGGTGACGACAACAAAATTATAGAGGAAGATGGGTCACGCGTTGATCACGAGCGGGCTATATTTACAAAAAAATCTCATGATTGCCCTTATGATAATCGATTAAATGTGTGTGGTTCGTTGAGAGTTCGGTGACGAGAGAAGACGACGTTCGTTGGGGCTGTACTCGACATTTAGGGTCGTCTTCTCTTCTCACCTAACCATCAACAAACCACACATTTATTTGATTATCATAAGGGCAATTATGAGATTTTTTTTGTAAATATAGCCCGCTTGTGATCAACACGTGACCCATCTTCCTCTTCAATTTTAACGTTGTAGCATGAACTGCCAAATTTGTAATTTTCAGGGGGTTTAGAAGTTAAAATGAAAAATTAGAGTAAATAAATATGTGGTAAATTACTGGGTGGTTAAGTGAAATTTTCCTATAAAAATATTATAATACTTCTTAAAGGTGAGAGACTAGGTACATATCATTTTGCATTTAATTTCCAAACTTACTAACATATCATCTTATCTTATGTATGTTTTTAAGAGGGTAAACGAGCTCAAACTAGTTTTAATTTAGTGCAGCTTAGCACTGGTCATAAAAAACGTTCGAACGAGCTCATGCAAGTTCGAGTTTGACCCAAAAAAAATAAATATGTCTGATCTCAGCTCGGCTCAATTAACTTATTTTTTTAATACAAATATTCATTAAAGTTGAAAAAATTAATATTAGATAAAAAGTACATACGATTAATTAATTACTATAAATAAGTAAATTTGAGATCGACTCGATTCGATTCGTCTCGTCTAATTTTATTATAAATATTGATTAAAATTTATATTAACAAAAATATATTATTGATTAAATATGAAACAAATCGATTTGCGGGTCTATTAAACCTTACACAATTAAATTTGAATTTAACTTGTTTATTAAACGAGTTTGTACTTCAATTCAAGATCAATTTTAATAATTTTAAATTATATATTTAACAAAGCATATTTAAACAATTAGTTAAAGATCAGACAAATCATTTATACATCAATCAAAGTGATTTTGAAATATTTGGAGATGTCTATGAATTAACGGCGCATTGGAGTTGTAATAAATGGACAATCCACAAAATTAGGTAGAGAGATAGGCAGGCCACCTCACCCCATTTGATTTTTGAGTACCAATCATTAAAAACAAAACAAAAGTAATAAAAGGACGGTGCACTATACTTTGGATAGCATATATAGGTTTGTGTTATCTTGTCCTAAATATCCACTTTAAATTGTTACTTTCCTTGTATCAATGATTTAGGAAGCTACATCAATTGATTCATTGATTTAACCAAGTCTTGAGGATTAGGTGGTCCTTTTTTTGGATTGAGTTTATCTCTATTTTTCATTACCGTCATTATTTCTTTGATAGAATATGAAATTTATGGTTCATATACTTTTTAACTCGAAATTAATAGTTTTGTTAAATATTTCGAACTCACCATAAACAAGTATCATGTTCAATCACTGAAATGTCATTTAAGGATGACTATTAGCGTTATTAACAACCGTAATAAAATTTAGCAAATAATGATGTATTTATATTTCAAATTATTCAATTATTAAAGTTGAGTGTGAGGTTCAATTTTATAGTTCGTGAAAAATATTTCAAATCTAGTTGATGTAACTTTCTTTGCAGAGCTTGAAATTTAATTATTGAATTTGAGCATGAACTTGAGAAGATGTTAATCGGTTAGTTTTGATAATTTTATTGTCACTCGCGGTACGAGTGACTTTTAGCAGTGTAAATGAGTTGAATTGAGCTTTGTTTATTAATATTTCTTGTTTTGAATAAATGTTATTTCAAGGACTTGAAAGAGGAGTCGGTAAGCTTGAAGATGTTGCTTTTATTTCAATTTTATTACAAGTTTATATTTCATTTGGTAATGTCGATTTGTACTAACTTTAATTTGATTTTTCGATTGTTGCAATTAGTTTAGGTGGAGGTTTTTCATCATTTGTAAGCGTTGAATTGAGTGCATTTATGCACTCTTCCATGATTACTTATGGTTTTTCCTCCAAATTTATATTAAAAATAAATAAATTGATAAGATGCATAAATGTGAATTAAAATTGTGTATGGGTAATGCCAGATTAGGACACAAATCCTCGAATGATCACAAATTTATCGAAATATGCTTAAAATAGGGCCAAAAATACTAAAGAATTAGACTCAATAACCCCTTATTTGGGCTTACGAATTCTAGCCCACTACAACTTTGATTGGTTCGGCCCAAACCGAGAACCGACAGACCAAGTCAGGTTGGTTTGAGCCGAATCGAGTATGTGGTTCGGGTCGGGCTTGGGATAACTGACATGGTTCGATCGTGTTGGTTCTCCAACTGTGAACAACCTATCAAATAGTGTTAACCTCATATTCAACCATGACACACGATATTCACTATGTTACAACTAAAGAAACTGCTTTCAAGTCAATGATTTTCAACCACGACACGTTTCTTCCTCAATTCTCAATTTCAGTCATCAGCTCGAAATTTATCTGCTGATATCGATATCCAAACGACTACAATGATGTATATATAAATATCAATATACTAATTTATGTAAGAACTTGAAATTGTTATTGTTTTCAACTCTCGAATACAAGTGAAGAAAATAAGTAAAGTATGGAGAAATAGTCAAGTAGGAAAGCTAGAATGGAGTGTGAACTTGATGGTCCAAACTAAAAAAAGCACTAATTGAATACAAAAAGTGAAGTATTAAGTATATATTGAATATGGATGTGACCCATATATATGTACAACATAAGTAGTTGGAAGAGCAATATTTATATCCAACCTACAAATAGACGACCAGTGTGCCATTTCCATGACTACGTGTTGAGCCCTCACAAATTCAACCCTCATCTCCATACCCAATTATCATAACAATTACACGTTTCACAGCCCAATTGTTCCAACCCCGACTATTTAAATTGTGATGACCGAAGAAATCACAATAACATTATTACATTAACATATGTGTTCGGAACCAAAGACAAGGCGACATTGGGTCCACGTGCATCTCCTTAGGATTTACTATCTTTGGGCAGACACGTGTTGCTCCTTTGGATCTTCATACCCGCCCAGACTCAGCTATCACACATGATCATTATTTTGCTTTCTCCCAAAGTTGGATATTTAATAGCGCTGTGTTGTAATGGAAGTCTGGTTTGGATCGCAGCGAAAATCAGATATTTTTCATTTTTTTTGTGGTCTAAATTCAATATTACTCAATCGATGTGAAAAATGCAACAAAACAAGATATCGTTGAATAAATAAAGCGTGACAGTTGATATGCAAATGAAAATATAACCCACTCTATCTAGTTTAATCATACCAACTCACGTAACAGTGGGTCGTCGGATCTACCTGATTATACCCGATGCAGTAACTATGCGTCTGGTATATGTATACCACATATACCACCGACCTAGTCACAGAGCCGTCGGGGGTGTTAAAAATCCGACCACATGTACATCAAAACGTACAATGTTGTAAAAATCTCTGACATGTCTTTGTAATCTTCAATTAATATTTTAATTGATCTCCATAATACCTTATTTGCTTGACTAGCGTCTACCGTTTTTTTAGAATAATGGGCACGTAACAAATACCTGATTTACATTGCACAATGTCCCCTCAGGTGAAACTGTACAAACACACGGTATCCGACGACGCACACTATGTCGGGCCAACTTTGCCAACCTTTCCCCAGCACAAACTGTGTTTCACTCGGTGCGTCGCGTCGGGAAGAGTGCTTTCCCCGGCAGTGAGCATGCTATTGGTGAAAAAATCAATTCTACAATAACCATACCAAATTATACTCATGGGTCATCACTTTTAATACAAGTGCGTACAACAGGCAGGATTTGGTTCCAATCTTTCTAAGCCATAAGGTTTTCCTCACATGAATTCCATCTTTTTGGCTGTAATGTGCAGTGAACCCCAAGTGACAATTCACTAATTTACAAGAGAATTGTTTGGGGAAATATTAATGATACAGGTTATGGGAATGGGAGGCATCAACATTCACTACTACATTGTGTTCCTCCTTGGTTGGAAATGTCTATAAATGAATCTCTCAGCATGTAGAGGATATTTCGTCCTAATTAGTCCCTTTATGCATTTCCAGTACGAAAAGTCCATCATCTTTCTGTCTCTGCGCGCTACAAATAGGCACCGAGATCTTTTAAAGTCGGGATGGAGTCCAACCTGTCAAACAAACAGGATTACAAAACCATCATGAATTGCAATTTACCACAATGAAGAAAAGAAGATTCTTATAGTGATGTAATAAGCATATTTCGTGAACCAAAAAGTTAATTAGTGAATCACCAGCAAGATCGGGTGATTCAGAACAACAGTCAATATATGCCAAATTGGCATCTAGAGCGATGTGTTTCTTAAGTTAGGTTTAGAATTGAAGAAAGATACTAATTTTGACCATAGTTTGAAAAGGAAAACAAATGAAAAGTGTAGATGCCATGTATTTTTCTAAAATCAGGCCATGGCAGAATCACCCATGTTTGACTAGCTATAAGTTGTGAATATACTGAGTCATCATGTAGATTTGAATCATTTAAAAGGGCGAATCAAATATGGAATCAGGCAATTTAACGACCAATCAATCAGAATTATGAATGCAGGAGAAATTATTTTCGACACAGTAGCGTTTGGAAGGCAATACAATGTGTTCGGGATTTGACAATCCCTCGTCAACAGAACTTCTGAAAATTCATTATCAAATTAAGAGCAAGGATGTAAATCCATTTGCTCAACTGGGAGAGAATTCTTCGCAGAGTGCCAAAAAAAACAATAATTATCAAACCATGTATCCCACAGTTTGAAGCCAAACGTGGGGCATGCATAATATGACCCGTACATTTCCAGTGCTCTAAGAATCCCCGACTTGCCCGATTTGTCCGTTCAATTAACGCCTAACATTTTTTAGAGCAATGAAATTTTGTATTTTAAATGTCTAGATGATGAATGGACAAGATTGTTCATACTATATGACCATGTAATGCATGGTTATAATTACACTAATTATTATCCACATTGATTCACACATATATCGTTTAGGGATTTCCTTCCCCGATCATCATTAAATTATCATCATCCTTGTCCACTGTACTATTTATTAACTGGCTAAATGGTGGAGCACATTTCATCATTAGTGAAAATAAGGAAAGGTAAATAATCAGATTCACAGTTCATTTCGG
Source organism: Geranium rotundifolium (assembly GCA_963920655.1). Classification (NCBI taxonomy): domain Eukaryota; kingdom Viridiplantae; phylum Streptophyta; class Magnoliopsida; order Geraniales; family Geraniaceae; genus Geranium; species Geranium rotundifolium. Next base: position 5,088,514 of record OY987313.1, read on the forward strand.
ATCCTGGAAAAGTTGAAGGTAATGTAAAAATTGAAAAATCAAGAAGCAATCTTGAGCATAAACTAAACATTTCTCCTACTAATGGAGCTCGAATCTCGAGATGTAGATGACAATAATGCCCGCCTAGCGCAAAATGTAATAAGAAAATAAATAAATAAAATCATGAGAGAGAGACATACAGTGATATAATCAATCCCAGGTCCAATCTTCTCTTCATAGTCAGGATGGTAAGGAAGCAGCCTTTCGCGAATTGTTTTTTCATGCTCAGGACTCAACTTTTCCCAATCTTCGTACCTGCAGTAATCTCCCATTTAAATATGAAGATGATTAGGAGCAAAGCAAAAACCTCATATCACTGTTTGTTCATTAATCATAAGTAGCTACATTGACACACATTTTCATTGGTACGAATTTTATGACAAGGAAATATATCAGGTTCAAAATTTAATTAAATGACCTTTTCTTCTCAACTGCACGGAGAAGAAGAAGGCAACAGTGCCAGTTGAATGGGTAAGTTGCAGTACACTTAAACTAGAAACTAAATGAAAATGAGTGAAAGAAAAGAAATCTGCACAGCTTGAAGCTTGTAAGTTGTATCCAAATGATTTGTAGAGTTTAGAAATGAGAAACAATGTCCAGTAGTGTTGATCGGTTATCATGACTACTTAAGATTCAATCGACAGAAGGATCTAAGAGAAGACTCTCCATAATCAGAAAACTCTGTGTTCTTTAGAATGATCGAGATGGAGCAGGAAAAAAAAATTCTAAGCTCCTCTTTTTAACCACGCGTACAAAAAAGACAAGCTGTCAAAAAGCAGCAGCAGAAAGAAGGCGAACAGTTTTTAAGTGAATAACCCAAAGACACTAGTTAGAACTGAGTGTAGTCAAAACATTTTTTTAAGAATAAACATGCATTAATAAACTAACATTAGTTAAGCCCTTTCTGTTCATAATAAGTAATTGTTCCCAGTTTCCATAAAAGTTCTACCATTTAGCAATTAGTATGGAACTATGGATAAGCAACAATATTCCCCAACTTATCTGATGTCAATGATAAACACAAGCTAAAGATTGTAGGCTGAGAATAAAAAAATAACACACTTATTAGAATTCTTAGACGTTTTGTCTTAGTAGATTAACAAAAGAGTTTCCAGAGTAATGCAGATTGGGACATAAGGGAAATAAAAGACTGACTATGAGCACTGCCTTAAGTTACTATAAATTGGAACTTTTCTTTGAGGAACATTTCGGCATCGTTTTGAAAAGGAAAATTTAACAATCCCAAAAAATGTACTTTCATGGGAAAGTTGCAATGGAGGAAATTACAAGTCTTGCTTAAACTCGTAAAAGAGGTGGAAACTGGGAAAATATGACAATTATTTTATTGTCCTCCAACTTAATAACGAGATGAAAAAAGATGATCAAAATGTAAGACAAAAATGTCACCAACATTAACTCTCTCCTCACTAAGGGGTATGGCTCAATTTATATGCGAACCCACAAGGATCTTAAATCCTAAAAGTCTATGAAATTCTGAAGCAAAGCTTCTATTTTTTAAACCGACCATCCAGCTGAATAGCAGACACACGCATATCTACATCCTAATATGGGAACAACGATGCATATTTTCACTTCAAAACCAATAAAAGACTACAGCAAATCAGCACTGCAACAGCAGCCAGCCTCATCAAACTCTACCTTCCAATTCATACTAATCTACTTACGAGCATGCACTTTCATAAAATAAAAGTTGATTCTCAAAGCAGCAACTACCCATTATTTAGTTTCTTCACGCTCAATGCCCATCGCAATTAGCCAATTCGTTATGCTTGATGGACGCTAAACACTAACACTTTCATAACATTAATTCTTTAAGCACTAACAACCCATAAATTATCCAAAATGTTACGCTTGAGGGATGATAAACTAAACTACATACTTAAAAAGCATCCCCTCGAGCAATCAACCGCCATTTCCAATGAATTTGAGCAATTCCATCCACAGTCCTAGAATTCAACTTACCAACACCACAGAGAAAAGCAGAAAGCATTTCACAGTTTCAAGAATTCAGACCATTTTCATTAATAAATAAATAAATAATATATCAGCATTATCTTCAAGACCTCATCAAACGGAAATGGAACTATTCTATATATTCAATTCAGAGGCATCACTTACTTGCCAGTGTGAAGAATCATCCTGACATAGCCAACAAGAGGCACAGTGTCCTCCAGAATCTGGTCCTCCCAATCAACCTCTTCCTCTTCCTCCTCAGCCTGATCCAAATCCTCCTCCACCTGCGCGAGCCATGGCTTCCTCAGCGAGTCCTGGCTCCCGAGCTTCGCGCCTTCAGAACCGGTCCTCACGGCGCAGAGGCGGCGAGATGACGTCACCGCTCCGGCGAGAGGGAAGGAGACGGTCACGGACGGGCGGGTCGAGATAGGGTTGGGGAAGAGGCAGAGGACACGTGCTGAGGCGCAATTGGACAGAGACGGAGGCATAGCTAAATCGGTGCTGCTTCTGGCCAGTAATGGTGCTTCGTCCGCTTCACTGCACCCACATGATTGTAGAAGATGAAGCCGCGAATCGTTCTGGGCTCATTGGGCCATTTGCATTGGGCCTTCGGTCTCTATTCGACGGCCCAAATAAGAAACGTGACCGGTGAACCGATCGCCACGCGATTCGGTGGTCTGTTGGTTGACCAGGGACCACGAAAACTCCATGTTACCGCCTGTCGACTTATCAACCCCACGACCGGGTCACTGACTCGCGCCCCACGCGCCTGTCCTTTGCACGATCAGATCTCCACCGTACGATAGATCGACATCGACGGTCCTACGCGCTCCGGGCCCACACCGCTCTATAGATCTCCGCCGACACCGTGGGTACGCCAAATCCCGAAAAAACGCACGCAAACAACACAGCTCTCCTTTTTCTTTATCCACAATAAAAGTCTGGAAAATGCTGTAAATAGTACCGAGATTCCGCGCAAAACGGTGCCGTTTCGATCAGAAGAGGCCAAATAAATATCCCCAACTCCGAGAGGAGATCATAAATGAGACAGCATCACTCACGCGCCCTAAAATAATATATATATACAAATCGGTACAGAAAAATCTGTAATTCTTTTCTTGTGCCAGTTCACACCACCTGTCACTTGCGTCCATGCCTCACACACAGTCTCGCTTAGATCTCTCCTCGAAGTCATGACTCCACTGAGCCTTCTCTCCTAGATTCTCCTTCTTCTTCTTCTTCTTCTTCTTCTCCGTCCTCTGTTCGTCTTCTTCAACCTGCTCGATCTGATCTGTGCTTGATGGACGGCGGAGACGGCACGGTGAGGGTGGGGGCGGCGCTGCCGCTGAGGCCGGATCGGGGCGGCCTCGACGACGTGGCGGTCTCGTCGCCGGTCACGAGGCAGAAGGCCGCTGCGGCCAAGCAATTCATCGAGAACCACTACAAGAACTACTTGCAGGGGCTGCAGGATCGCATGGAGAGGTGAATTGATTGAACGATTTGTTTGTTCTTTGTTTTGTTGGTCGATTGTGATTGAATTTGGCTCTGGTCTTGTTTGGTTACTTGGAACTGTGCACTGGTTCTCTGATGGATTTGGATTTGAAATTGGCGACAATGTATGTGGTGTGTGGTCCTTGCTGGTGTGAGTTATGTGGATTTGTAGTTGTCTTGCTGAGAATTTAGTGATTTAGTTAAAGAATATCGAAATGGACATGCTGGATTCATTGAAAATGATTTCCCAGGGGCTTGATCAGTAAATAACTGTTGCATGATGAGTTGTTTGGTTGGTGTGAGAAATTGAATTTAACTTCTCCAGAACTTTAATTGAATTTGACTTATTTGTAATAGAATCACAATTCACTCATTAGAAGGTTAAGTAGAAACTTTTGCAGGAATAAACAGACACTTAATTTTGGATGGAGGGAGTATCATATTTTCTCTTATTAGAAGATGAATATTACATGTATGCTTAATTCTGAAGAGCAGAAGATTGGAATGAATTTAGTTTTTTTTCTTTTATGGAAAACAATTACTAAATGTGTAGGAGTTAAGACTAGAAGCAATAAATGAGTTTTTTTTTCGTGTGAGATTATATTGTCTAGGTAATGTCATATATAATTTATTATGACTGTTCCAGGCGCCGAACACTTCAGAGGAGAGCACAAGAAGCTCAAATACCAGACGAGGAGCAAGAGAAGATGATGAGAAACTTGGAACGTAAAGAAACTGAGTATATGAGGATGCAAAGACGTAAAGTTGGAATCGATGACTTTGAGCTATTAACTATTATTGGTAAAGGTGCATTTGGCGAGGTATGTGATGAGAACGAATTAATTAAAAAAATATTTTGGAGGCAATATATCTTCATAGAACTTACAGTGTTAGCTTTGTATAATACACTGAACCTTTCATCTTCCAGTGAAATTAATCAGCATGCCATTTGTAAATAGCATTAGCATTTAGTTCATCATTAGACAGAGAGAAACATCATTTGATGTTTTGGCATTTATCCATGTATCATGCGCAAGTGCAGGTGCGGTTATGTCGTGCTAAAGATACAGGAGAAGTTTTTGCCATGAAGAAATTGAAGAAATCAGAGATGCTTAGTCGTGGGCAGGTAAAGCTAGATCTCTATCTCGATTAAATGGAAAGTTAAAAGAGTTAGAAACTTCTAATCCTAAATTAACTATGTTTCATATTGATGCATCTGCTGTTTCTAGAAAACAATGGTTCATATAACTTGGTTTGAATTCTAAAGGCCCAATATTTTGTGTAGGGATGATACAAATGACTAACACAACTTAGAGGAACTTCTTTGTTGTTTCTCTACATTTTAGGTTGAACATGTTAGATCTGAGAGGAACTTGCTTGTGGAGGTTGATAGTCGATGCATCGTACAACTTTTCTACTCTTTTCAAGATTCTGATTTCTTATACCTTATCATGGAGTATTTGCCCGGTGGAGACATTATGACATTACTGATGAGGGAAGATATTCTTTCTGAAGATGTTGCACGCTTTTATATAGCAGAGAGCATTCTAGCTATTCATTCAATTCACCAACACAACTATGTTCACAGGTATAATAATCATGTCTTGTATCATGTATAATGCCTTCTCGTGTGAGTAATGTATGCCAGGCGAAGGGATTGTTTCTTGTATTACATTATAATTTGCAAATTACTCAAATTCTAAGGCATCAAAGGTAGAGGACCTCTGAATAAGTTTGAGTAGTAAGATGGATGATTTTGGGTTATTATGTACTTTGCCTATACATGTTTGTAAATTGTTAAAACAGAAAACAAGTAAATAAATATAATCCCTAGGGTGGGTTAATTAGTTTGGAGTAAAATATTTTAGCTGGGAGGCTCTTGTTCCATACCCCGCTGAAACCTTGTAATTGGTCTTATACCAGCTAAAGGCTTGGTTAAGGGTCTTGATCCCACCAAAAAGTGGGCTTGGATTCCAGGTCATGCCATTCATATCAATGTAGGTAGTTCATATACATGTATGTATTTTCATATAAAACATTAAAGCTTACTCTTACTCAGGGTATTCTTTTTTTAGGGACATAAAACCAGATAATCTAATTCTGGACAAAAATGGCCATTTGAAGCTTTCAGATTTTGGATTGTGTAAGCCCCTGGATGATAAATATTCGCCAGTGTTGTTGGAAGATGGCAGTTTTGCATCACAACAACCATCAAGTGAAAATGGGGCGAATTCTAGCGATGAGAGACCTCCTTGGATGATGCCAAAGGAACAGTTACAACAATGGAAACGTAACCGTCGTGCCTTGGTATTGTTCTGTATTCTCTTTTCATAACCAACTTCTAAGTTCCATAACTTGATGCAGGTCCCATTCACAATCCAATATTTCTGGCTGCATGTCTAACTTTCTTGATTTTTTTTCTTTCAATTTTGTACTTATTTACCGGTCATCCTATCTTTTGCAGGCCTATTCGACTGTTGGCACTCTAGATTATATGGCTCCTGAAGTCTTGCTGAAAAAGGGGTATGGCATGGAGTGTGATTGGTGGTCGCTGGGAGCAATCATGTATGAGATGCTTGTAGGTTATCCTCCTTTCTGCTCGGAAGATCCAAGGATGACCTGCCGTAAGGTACCATAGTTTCTTTTTTAGTTATTTTAAAAACGTTCTTAGGATTTGATGAATATTTATTAGTACTTTATTGAACCAGATAATCAACTGGAAAGCTTGCCTGAAATTTCCGGATGAACCAAAAATATCAGATGAAGCTAGGGACCTGATCTGTCACTTGCTATGTGATGTTGAAACAAGGTTGGGAACCAGGGGAGTGGAAGAAATAAAGGTAACATCATTCAATGAAATAGAGAACTAATATTTATTTACACCTTTAGAAGGAAAATAGCAGATGAAGCTTTAGGAATAAATATTATTATTATTGTTATTTGTTGCTGAGGATGAAAATATCATTTGGAGAACAAAGTGTTCTAAATGTGTGTCATTGTGCAGTGTGCACTGATCCTTACATAAAGTATCAAATATGCGCACTGTGTTCTTATACACACACAATATACATATTGTTGTTTGCTCCTTGCACCATAAGTGTGTTCGTCACTCTTATTTTCCAACAGACATTCATAGTAAGATTGAATATAAGTTCTAACTTGTGTTTGTAAAATTTTCTCAGGCACATCCATGGTTCAGATCTACTCAGTGGGATATGCTATATGAAGTGGAAGCTGCATACAAACCTACTGTTACAGGAGAATTGGACACTCAGAACTTTGAGAAATTTCCTGAAGTAAGTGCATAAGAAATCAATTTACTTCTGTAAACAGTTTACAGTTCTCTAATTTTTGTAACGAATGCTAAAAGCACAAGTATTTTGTCCATCAACTGAAAATATTTTATTATTCTTAAATAGAAAAGCACAAAAAGGAAAAAAAGCACCGACTTACAAAAAACCCTATGCTAGTACCGATAATCCAACCAGAAACTCTTTGGAAATCCATATTTTTAATGCCTCTTTTGTAGAATTCTCAAGCAATGATCTTTTCAAATATTCATTTGTGATGAGCCTTTCTCCCATATTTGTTTTGTGGAGTGAATTTTGTTTATAGTCCATTTATTCGTGTGGCAAATTTCCGTTGTGGTTTGCAGAAATGGTTCTCTCAGCCATATTTTTTTTCGCCACATTCTTTATGTAATTTATCATCATGGCTTCACAATTGCAGGTAGATGGAGGACCATCCACAATCCCAACAGTTGGACCTTGGCGGAAGGTAATGCAATAAATAGGAAGGAAAAAAACTCATCCTGTCATTCTCAAATAGTTGATTTTATTCTTGGATAGTAACTGTACTCATAATCAAATATCCTTTCAAAAACAATATCAGTGCATGACTTTATTCCAGAAGCAATTAAGGTCTAGTTACAATTTGAACTTCCTGCCAATTACAGCTTCCTTGTTTGATGTTTTTGGAGTAATCCACCAATTAGAAAGCACTATTTAAAAATAAAAGAAAGTGCCGCAAATGTTGATATTCTTAAATATAGTTGTTTATTATTTGTGATTGTGCAATGTTATATGACCGGGTCTAGTTCATACACTTTCGATTATTTGTTATAATTTATTTTGGTAAATTCTGTGCTCTGAATGTTGCAGATGTTGACATCAAAAGACACCAACTTCATAGGTTATACTTTCAAGAAATCAGACATGCTAAAATCAATTGAAAGCTCAGGTTTGGTACCTTACTGAGTTCAATAGTTTCCTTTTGTTCTTTTTTTTTGTAGAATGTTCCTCAATTGCTTGTGATTAATAAGTTTCAAATACAGTACTGCCTGCTACACTGCCAACTTTACAATATGTTTATTTTACATGAGCATTGGCTTCATTAGTTTACGTTTATATTTCAGGTACATATATGGGATCAAATGGATTGTCAAAGCCCCCGTCACTAGTTTCCTTATTGGGTATGTTTCTAGATTTAATGTTTGATGCTCAATCCTCCTAAAAATAGGTCTGTAAGAGTTATAACTCTAATTTTGTGGCATGATGCAATTGGAATCTGGTTTGTAGTTGTCGATAGCAGGGGCCCTCTTCAAATCCATGGTCTTAAAAAACATCTGTACTATTTAATATGATAAAAATCGTAGATCTTGCATCTTAGCTTTTCGTACACTGTCAAATTTGTTTTGTACTTAATTGCCTAGAGTATAGGTCTGCTATGTAATAATTAAATGTTTTATTTAGAACATAACTCATGCTTGGGAACAAATAATCAAAATTTACATGCTTATATCTCAACTCTGAAGAAACAGTGTGCCATTGTTGATTTCTACTATAACATTTTCTGGTTTTTGGTTCTAATGACCTGTAGGCCAGATGGATCTGCAAGAAGCTGTGATACCAGAGGGTGAGCAGAAGCAAGAATCAGAGCTGGATTAGGTATTTCAATTCCCTTATACAAGTAATCTGGATTAGGTATTCCAATCCCTGTGAGCATTGCTGTATGAAGACACGAATAAATAAGGCTAGCCAGTTGAAGCGTAGCGCTGGATCTTCAGTGTGAAGCCATTCTTGTTCCCTCCGCCCTCATAAAGTTTATGTACAAGTGCTAATGTACAGCCAGATCCAAAAGCATGTTCATATCAAATTCGGGAACCTTTTGCTGATGTTTACTATTGAGAAATGTATCCAAATTAAAGGGTCGTTTAGTAGAGAACTCTCTTTGTATATCTGATGCTAACAAGAAGTTTCGCATACAGTTTTGTTGGTTTGGACTTTGGAGTATGTTGAGTACGTAGTCTTCTTTGTTCTGCATGGTTTTCTCTTTACATCGATGAGATTTTTATTCGGGTAATGACAGAAGGTGTATTTGTAATGAATATGGCTGTGGACAGTTGCCAAATCGTTGTGTGTAGTGTATCCATAACAATTGATCACTTAGGCTGGCAAGTTACAAGCGGGTTCAAAATTTGGCTTTATGAGGTCCTCCGACTAGTCCCCGAAAATCTGACACCGTCAAGCTTGAAGCTTAGATATCTCAGGACATATGCGTCCCTCTTAGGCTGTGTTGTGACTCATTTCTTAGTTAGAACTGTTACTGAGATCTAGGGATGAGTTTTGATACTCGTAGAAAATTATCAAATAGTTACATGCAAGGTTCTAAAAAATGCTAGGCGTTAATCGGGCGGACAACACTTCGAAAGGATTAACCGGTATATTTTTTATTATTTTTAATATAAAAATGAATTATACTATATAAAAAATAAATAATCTCACAAATAATTAGTTTAGAAGTATAAATCAATTAAAAATAAACCAATTAAACCAAACGTCTAAGATGTTTTAGGTCTAAATGTGTAAATTGTAATTTTCAATTGATTTTTTTTCTTTAAATAATAGGTCCGCCTGGGCCGATTAATCGCCGCCTAGCCCGCCTAGGCCGATTAATCTGCCGCCTAGCCCGTTTTTTGGCCTCCACCGTTTTTGAGCGTTCGACTAGTGAAAAACGGAACTGCAAATCCCAAATGAGCGCCTAGGCGGCCGCCTAGACCGTTTTTTAGAACACTGGTTACATGTCTTTAGTCACGTGAGACGCACATGATGTTGCGGCTGAGCTTGTACAAAACGGCAACTTACCTAGTCGTTCGACGCTCAGATATTATTAGAACCCAAAGACCCTGACGACACTACACGATTCACGCATATTCCTCCAAATTTCCCACCTATTTCTAGCGTTCCGGGTCAGTCCGCGAAATTTGTTTCTGATAATCAAGGTAATTTCTTCAACTCCTACGATCGAATTGTTGTGTTGTACCTGTAATTTCTGGGTTTCATTTTTGCCCTTTTCTCTACTTCCCTAGGATTTTCAAGGATTTGGGTTCGATAACTTGGGGTTTCGAGGTGCTTATTCGTCAGAATCCACAATGCCCCCATTTTCTTCGACCTCCAAGGCCGTCTGTTCCCTTCTATCTCGAAGGAATGGCGCCAGGCAGTTGATGGGGGCTTCCACTTCCAGGAACAACGGAAAGCTCGAGAAATGTGATCAGATTAGGCACTTGAGTAGTGGTATCATTGAGACCCCATATGGCCACAAACCCATTGGTGCTTATAGATTTTCTGACCCGGGCATGCCTTGCAGCGGCTACCACAGCAATGGAAGGTTTGCTCAAACCAGGCAGTTCCTTGGTTGTGGTGATGGGGAAGAGGGTGGTGTTCTCTCCAAGGTCCACGAGGAGAGGCGGGTTTTGGGGTAATTCCACTCTTCTTCAAAAATGCCTTATTTTTTATAGTTGCTCCGGGATTTTAAGATCCCATATCATTTTTGAATTGGTTGGTAGTAGAATTTTGTGACCCTAGTTTTGTTTTGTTGTTTAGTTTATACTGTTGGAAAATTTGGAAGTGGCTAGTTCACTAGATCATTGTGTACCGTGTAATACATGCTGAAACAAGTTTAATTTACGATTCTGTGTTTGTTATTTGTTTCTCTTGTGCTAGAGGTTTGAGATGATATGGTTCTTGGTTACCAGGTATTCTCCGGAGCAATTATTCGATGTGGTTGCGGCTGTTGACTTGTATCATGGATTTGTCCCATGGTGTCAGCGGTCTGAAATAGTAAAGCAACACCCGGATGGGTCGTTTGATGCTGAGCTGGAGATTGGTTTTAAATTTCTTGTAGAAAGTTATGTCTCCCATGTAGAGCTGGAGAGGCCAAAATTTATAAAGGTCAGCTCCTTTCCATCTGCTAGTTTATAGAAATTGTGCCTTTATCATCATACATCCCGTCCTTTCTGATAATAGGAGATCATTAAACTTTTATAGGCTCTACAATTGTGCATTTACTGAAGGATTCAAAACTATAGCATGTGCATTAGCATGTGTAGGGAATTTATTTGAGAATATAAGAACTATTTTCAAAGAAAATCCTTTTATAGGAATGAGCATATACTGAAAATGCAAATAAACAGTAGGGTAAGCTTAAATTTGCCAAAATTAGGACCGGCATAATAGAATTAATGTATCGTATAATCACTCATTTTCCCTTAGTATTATAAGTAACCTATATTTCAAAGTTTAGCATGATCGTAGCAATGAACTGGTGCTGATCTTGGTAATGTTTGCTCAGTGGAATGCCATGCTTGTATTGTATACTTTATTCAACATGAATAATGATGGAAGCTTCGTAGCTTGATTTGTGGTATTCACTTTTGGGAGTCAACAAAGGAAGGGTCTGATATCATGTTCATCTCATATATGCTCAAAAGTTCATACTATCATTGTTAATACTAATGTTGTGCTTGCATCCATTGTTGCATTTTTTCATTAGCCTTGTATCCACATTCATAACTCTCATACTCGAACCATTGTAAATATTAAACATTAGAATGAGTCATAGGCATAAAGTTCTTTCCTTTTCTTCTCTTAGAAAGGCAAGACAACAATCAAGCACATGTCATTAAAACATGACTACTAGGTGGCTTTGGTTGTTATTGTTTGTTAAAAAGCATTCATGTCAAACTTCTGGTGATCTTCATTATATTTGTATTGAATAGAGCTATATCTCATAAGGTAACGGACTTTCATGAATCAACGTGACACATGAAGATAGTAGATTGTTATATCCCGGCAAAGAATTTTTATATCTCATAAGGTTGTGTTAAATTATTTTTTGATCACAAATATAGTTATTTATCTTATTGCTTATGTACGTGCAATTTTGCTCTGCTTCTGTTGATCATATTTTTTAAACTTCTTCTTGCCTCAGACAACAGCGTCACATAGTTCACTTTTTGACCATTTGATTAACATTTGGGAGTTCAATCCGGGACCATCTCCAGGAACTTGCAATCTTTATTTTTTGGTGGATTTTAAGTTCCAATCACCACTTTACCGGCAGGTAGTAATCGGCATCGTTCTCGTCATTTTGTTGTATGCAAATGTTTATCTAACTATTTTATATTGTTATGAACTGAGTTCTTTTTTCATTTCCTGAGGTTACAACCTATTATTCCCTCCATCCCAAATAACATTCGATTATTTTCAAAAACTATGGATTCAAATTTTAGTGCTTGGTTGCTACTCTTTATCCATGTGATGTGACCATATTCCTAGTAATCAAGTTGTTTTATATGGAGAGATATTACTGGTGATCCATGACTAATTAACTAACTAAAATGGAACAAGACACTTATTTTTGGATATCGTTCTAGGAAAGTATTGACTTCTGTTTTTGAATGGAGAGAGTGATTGCGTTCAATCTGCAAATATAATTCTGCATGTCATTCTCTAAATAGCATAATAGATTTAGGTATTTAGCTGTCTTGTTAAAAGGTCGATTTCCTATTTGAACATCTGTCCATTATCGGAAGTAAAAATGATCTTAGTCTGTATTTGTCTTGAAAAGAATTATATAATTTTCTCTCTTCTGCCTTGGCTATGATAGTCTCTACAAATTCAACGTGAACTCTATGTGGATATCATGTTATATCTTCTTGTATATTGTTTAATTGTGCTTATGCTTTCTCGTTTATCTGGTACTATTATTTTTGAATTCATTGGCATTTCATCTACTGTCACGACACTTGACACATGAGGATGCTAGTTTTTGCTAGTATTCGGGGAGCAATTCTGTTAAGGTTTTATATTTGTCAATTGTAATGAATCTTGTTGTTAGTCTGAAAGAATGGAATCGTGATTCTTTCAGTAGTAGGACACAGAGCTGCTGAAAGCATTTTTGAGCGGGTGCTAACTTGTTGTTTCGTAGGTGGCATCCATGTTTTTTAAAGAGGTTGTCTCTCAAATGATCGGTTCATTCAGCGACCGCTGCAAGTTAATATATGGACCAGGGGTGCGAGTACACGAGAATTCTCATGGACAAAGGACATGAAAATCAGTCGCTCGTTTGACTATACAGTGTCGGATTAACTTCCAAGTTACATTTTGGACATAATTGAAATCAAAGATGTTTATGGATGCCGTTTTCCAATTTTGTCCCCATTATACTGCACTTACACTATTGTTTACTCTTCGATTGGTCTGTACATCTTTTCGCCAACTAATTATTACATGTAATTGTGTAATGAAGTTGATTTAATGATCATTAGGCAGCAAAAGATGATTGTATTGTGGATGGTGTAAGAGCAGTGACGATCTTTGGGTCCTTACTCATCTTGACCCTTTGCTAATCTTTAATTATCTGCAACCAACGCTTGACCAGCTAATTAAGTACTTAAGCTTAAGGGGCATGCATTGGTTCAAGTCCCGCGGGATCGAACTTGTAAAAAAAATTCAAGATTAATTGAATAAATAGGAGATTTTAAGAACAATGACTATCAAATTTAAAATTTCAAGCATGCCAAATTATAAAAATAAAGCTAGTTTTTTTTTGCATTGTTTTGGATAGAAAACGCTGAACGAAAAAGGTACTAAAAGAAATTTCGCAACGATTTGAACCTCACATTCTTAACGAAGAAGTCTGAATTTCACAATTGAAAAAATATTCATAATAAAGGAAGACGTCATTAAAATATAGGGTAAATTCCACATGACCCCCCTTAACTATACGCGTGTCTCACATGACCCCTCTTAACTACAAAATCAATCTGTGAGGTGCCTTAACTATCCAAAAATCCCACTTTACCTTTTTTTGTTAATTTTTTTCAAAATTCTGTTATGTTTTTTGTGAAATGACGAAAATACCCTTATATCTGAAAAATGAAACTAAATAAATAAAAATGATTTTGAACTTTTTTTTCTATTTTCTCGTTGTACAAAATAAAGAATAAAAATAATATTTTAATATTAATTTTTTATTTAAAAAAAATTATTTATAAAAATTAATAAAAATAAAAAACGATGTTTAAAAGTATTTTTTTATTTTTAAATTTTTTTTGTGAAATTTTTTATTTTAAATTATTTTTACTATAAAAAAATTTTATTCTTTATTTTGTACAACGAGAAAATTAGAAAAAGAAGTTCAAAATTATTTTTATTTATTTATTTTAATTTTTCAGATAGGAGGGTATTTTCGTCATTTCACAAAAATTTAACAGAATTTTGAAAAAAGTCAACAAAAAAAGGTAAAGTGAGATTTTTGGATAATTAAGGCACCTCACAGATTGATTTTGTAGTTAAGGAGGGTCATGTGAGACACGCGTATAGTTAAGGGGGGTCATGTAGAATTTACCCCAAAATATATTTACTTATGAGAAAATACAAATACAAGTAAATACTCATTCAAATTTCCTTGTAAATAAATGTATTTAAATTTCATTTTCGTGAGTGTATAAAATGCCACTGAGTCAGTGTCAGTGACACAGAGATAGAGCAGAACAGACAGAAGCGAAGCGAAGCTAAGCTCCAAACTATGAACTTGGCCTCTTCGAGCACCAATCTCTCTGCAATACACTCTCTTCTCAAATCTTATAAAGATAGCAAAATCTCAACACCTGTGCTCACCCATTTTCGCCAATTGTTGAACTCCAGCTTGAAACCCAAGGATCTCACTTTCTCTTCACTCATCAAGGCCTGCGCTTCCTCTTCTTCTTCCTCAAAGCTAGAGGCATATCAGATTCACACCCACCTCATAAAATCTGGGTTTGATCAGTTTGTTCACATAAGCACCGCTCTCCTTGATTACTATGCGAATCTGGGGTGCATGAGTCATGCACACAATGTGTTCGACGATATGCCCGAGAGAGATGTTGTAGCTTGGAACGCGTTGATCTGCGGATACTCGCGAAATGGGTATGATTACAAAGCGTTGGAACTCTTTGTTCAGATGCTTAGAGAGGGTTTTAGCCCTCACCAGAGGACGTTGGTTGGTTTGGTTCCGTCTTTTGGTCGGGGTGAGTTGGTTTTGCAGGGGAAATCTATTCATGGGTTTGGTGTCAAGGCCGGTCTTGATTATGATTCGAGGGTGAAGAATTCGCTTACTTCAATGTATGCAAGGTCTGGAGATTTGGAATCGGCGGAGGTTTTGTTTGAAGAAATCGTTGACAAGACTGCTGTTTCCTGGAATGCCATGATCGGTGCCTATGGCAAGAATGGTTTTTCAGATGATGCAATGCTTGTTTTCAAGAGAATGCTAGAGGAAAGTTTTCCACCCAATGTGGTTACCATTGTAAGCCTTTTGTCTGCAAATGCTACTCCTAAGGTGATACATTGTTACGCTATTAAAACTGGTATTGTTCATAACACTTCTGTTGTTACTTCTCTGGTTTGTTCTTATGCAAGGTGTGGGAACACTGAATCATCGGTATTGCTTTATGAAACTCAGCCGGTGAAGAACTTGGTTTCATTGACAGCCATTATTACAAGTTATGCTGAGAAAGAAGACATGGGCTTGTTAGTGGATTGTTTTGCTCAAATGCAGCGATTGGATATGAAACTCGATGCAGTTGCTATGGCTAGCCTCCTCCGTGGCATAAAAAACCCGACTCATCTTGAAATTGGCCTCGCCTTCCATGGGTACGGACTGAAGGTTGGATTGTGTCTCGATTGTTTGGTTGCCAATGGACTAGTAAACATGTACTCTCGATTCAACGACACAGAAGCTTCTCTTTCTCTATTTTTTGAGATGCAAGAAAAACCGTTAATCAGTTGGAATTCAGTGATATCTGCCTGTGCTCAGGCTGGGCGGGCTCGTGATGCCATTCACTTGTTCGTTGAAATGAAGATGCTCGGGCAGCGTCCTGATGCCATTACCATCGCTACTTTATTGTCATGTTGTTCACAGCAAGGCTATTTGCAATTGGGGAAGAGACTTCATAACTTTGTCATCAGAAACAAACTGGAAACCGAAGGATTCGTTGGAACTGCTCTTCTGGACATGTACACCAAGTGTGGAAGACTAGATCTCGCTGTGAACATTTTTAACAGCATCACAGTACCGTGCTTGGCAACATGGAACTCAATGATCTCAGCCTACAGTTTATACGGATTTGAACATAGAGCCCTCACGTGTCACTCTGAAATGCTCCAACAAGGGCTAGAACCCGACGAAATCACATTCCTGGGAGTTTTGGCGAGTTGTACCCACGGAGGGCTCGTTCGCGAGGGAAGAAGGTACTTCCACATCATGACGGAAGAATTTGGTATATCACCGACTTTACAACACAATGCTTGTATGGTCGGTCTGCTAGGCCGAGCAGGCCTGTTTGAGGAAGCGTTGGTGTTTATAAGGAATATGGAGATTGATCCTGATTCTTCTGTTTACGGGGCTTTGCTCAATGCGTGCTGCATCCACCAAGAGCTGAGGCTCGGTGAGTACTTGGCCAAGAAGCTGTTTTTGTTGGATCACAGAAATGGTGGATTTTATGTGCTGATGTCAAATCTTTACGCGGCGAATGGGAGGTGGGAGGATGTGGCAAGGGTGAGGGAGATGATGAGAGACACTGAAGGCGATGGCTCTGCAGGAATTAGCCAAATTGAGTTAACTGAAAGTTGAGCCGGTTAAACTTTTAGGTGATCGGACTTTAACGCTACAATGAGAATCCTGCTCTCTAGCCATGGCTGAACTGAAGTGATGTATTGATACATGTATTCAAAAGCCAAGGTAATCATGTTCCAACCGGAACATTGACATGCAAAAACTAAGTATGCAATACATTTTGTGAAGCAGGTATGAACTATAGACAGCATTATTTTGCTTGGAAGAAACCAATAGAGAGGACACAATGGTGCTTATGGCCTAAATAAGGAAGAAACAGTGACTGCAAGTGGAAGCTAGGCCCTTATGATGTTCTTTCTGGTTGGAGTGAGGTTGAGGTCAAGAAACTTAGTGAAAATAATTCTACATTTTTGCAGTTTGAGAAAAAAAGAAGAAAAAGACTTGTTGTTTGTCATCTCTAGATATCACTGAATGTCAACATTTCACCAAATCAATTTCTGTATTTGTTTCTCCTCTCCTTAAAAAGCAGAGGACAAGAACATCCTCCAAGACTTGATATTCTTGGGATTATAGTAGGACTTTGAACTCCAACCGAGTCTTAAGTCATACATTATCATCGATATTGTTTGTTTCACTAATGCACATAGAAATAACAGAAGACACAATTGTTTGAAATTCAATACTATATACACACACTCATCATCAAGATACATTAAACTTGAGCCCCAAGGTATCTGAAATTGAAACAAAAAAAAACGCCCTCAATGCGATTAGGCGACGATCCGGGTCGATTCAGTTGGGATCTCGAAGCGACAAAGAGGACAGTAATGACTCTGCCTCAACCACTTGACGACGCAACCCTCGTGAAACACGTGCGAGCACGGCATGCTCGTCCCGCAGGTCTCAATATCCTCCAAACATATCGAGCAACTCGTCGTTTTCGTCGTTGTTGTCGTCGTCGCCGCAGTTCTCGATCTCTTCTTTTTGGGACAGTCTCCGGTTTCCACCCTCACCCTCTTGAGGCTCCTCCTCACCGCCTCCTCGGACGCGGGCACCATCCCGTCCCCAACCTCCCGCGCCGACGCCGCCAGAGCCCTCTGCACCATGGCCCGCTCCAGGGCAGCCGCCGGGAGAAACACGCGGAAGTGGAAGTAGTCGATCTCCACGTTGGCGATCATGCGGGCCCACCCGTGGTCCGCGCGGCGGAACGAGCCCGCCACGCGGCGGCCTTTCCGGACAACTCGACGGGCGATGCAGGGACGGTGCTCGGCGGGAGCTCCGACGAGGCCGAGGATGTGCGAAACTCTGGCCTCCGCCGCCGGGTCGAAGATCAGCCACATGTCGAAGAAGCGCGACGTGGTGGTCTGCGCCTCGTAGCCGCCAGGGGCTCGCCGGACGGTCAGGTTGATTTGGAGGTCGACTTGGAACCGGAAGTATCGAGGCGGCGTCTCGGGGCCGTATTGGTGAGCGAGGACCTCCATAGCCAGTGTGCTGCGGACACTCGGAACTGGTTCCATGTTTTCGATTATCGAGTTTAGAAATATATGGGGTTTGTGTGTATTTATAATGTCGAATTAGCTTGGCGACTGGGAAAATGCAAAAGAGATTAGGAAAGTAGCAAAATAGGAAATTGCCTAATTTGACCTAGGCTTTTGAAGGACCAATAGGAGACGGACAGGTGGCGTGCGGGCCCAAGAATTGCATTTTTGCCGCGTTAAAGTCTCTCGTGCATGCGTGTCATTAATGAAATCTCACATTTGATGTATTATTATTCGTGAATAATCCGATTATAAAATAGGCGTTCTATTTTTGTATAGATAATAAGGAGACCAGTTTGAGCGTGAATTAATGGTTAATATTGCTCACTCTTTGATTTTAGTCTAGAGTTCGAAGCTCGGGTATCTGGTTAGGGTTAGTTTAAAGGCAATTAGAGAAGATGATGTATATTGAAAAAAGAAACGGGGTTAAGTAGGGGTATTAAAAATAACCAAATCGAAGCGAATCGAGCCTCTAAAATCAAAATGAATCAATTTGATTTGGTTCAAAATCAAGCCGATTGGGCCGACAACATCAAGTTAATTAACGAGTCAAAATCATCAAAAAAAAATGTGAGAATTTCATGAAAATCGATTCAAAGTAAATCCAACTGTAAATTGATAAGTCAATACGGTTTAAAATGTGAGAATGTCATGAAATTTGGTTCATAACATATCGAATTGAACCAAAAATCAAGATGTTCATAATCAAACCAAACCAAATTCTGTCGGTTCAGTTTTATTATTTATTTTTTTAAACCGACTTGATCAATTCGGTTCAAAACCAAACCGTAAACATAACCAACTTAGAATATAAAACCTGATGAACATTCTTTTTAAGTTGAAGTTATATAGCGAGTTTTGTACGTGGACCAAAAATTAATTAAAAGCAAATATAATGTGCAATTACGTCTCACACCAATGGTGCATACATTTAACCATGTCAATCTTACAGATGCATGAGAGCAACTGATATTAGGGTATATAAATTGCCCAAATTTATAAGTAACTACGTTATATAATAGTGCGGTAATTATGTCGCATAATTACAGCGCAAATCAAACTTCTTAAACAACCTTGTTGTTGTGTGTGTATTTCTATTTAAAATGCCGAATTAAGAAAGTAGGAAAATGCAAAATTAGGAAAGTAGGAACATTCAAAATTAGGAAAGTGTTTAGAGTCTCGTCTCGTGTATTTTGTATGAGCAAATTACCATGAAGTACTTGAAATGTATTTCATTTAAGGGTGTCCATAAATAACCTAACCGACTAAAACAAACCAAACCAAGCAACTCAATAATAAAAATAAATGAATAAAAAAGAATTGATTCAATTCGGTTCGATAGAAAACTTATGTCATATAATGATATAAAAAGAATTCGAAACCGAAAAAAGATACAATACAATTTAACATTGACATGCAAAACTCTGTATGCGGTATAATATTTTATCAAGCAGTCATGAACGTTAGACAACATTATTTTGCTTGGAACAAACCATTAATTAGAGAGGACATAATGGTGCTCATGGTAGAAATAAAGTAATTAATGACCTCTTTAATAGAAGTGAGGGTGAGGTCAAGAAACTTAGCGAAAATTATTTTACAACTTTACATTTTGAGGAAAAATAAGATGATTTGTTGTTTAGGTCAAAAAAATCAACTCCATTTCACCACTTCACTTGTGGATCTACAAATTTATGAGTATCACTAAATGTCAACATTTCGCCAAATCAACTAATGTGCTTATTTCTTCTCTCCTTGAAAAGCAGAGGACGAGAATATCCCCTAAAACTCCATATTATTGAGATTTGAGTTTTAGGAACTTTGAACTTCAATCCGAGCCTTAAAAGTTCCGTTATTGTTATGTTTATCGCGATTAACAATAATTATGTGGAATTTCCCTCTTGTTTCAATGTTGTATCATTGTTGAGATTCACCTTAACTATAAAATATTACATATTATCATCGATATTGTTATTTTCACTAATGCATATGGAAATAACATAAGAGACAATCGGTTAAGGGTTTAGCTCTGAAGTTCAAATATTATATACATACTCATCAAGATACATTAAACTTGACTCCCAAGATATCAAAAAATTGAAAAAAAACCATGTCCTCAATACAATCAGGTGGCGATCTGGGTCGATTGATCAGTGGGGATTTGGAAGCGACAGAGAGGACAGTAATGGCTCTGCCTCAACCACCTGACGATACAACCCTCGTGAAACACGTGCGAGCACGGCATGCTCGTCCCGCAGGCTTCAATATCCTCCAAACATATCGAGCAAGTCGTCGCCGTCATCTTCGTCGTCGTTTTCGCCTCCTTTCTCGATCTCTTCTTCTTAGGACCGCCGGGGGTTTCCACGCTCACCCTCTTGAGGCTCCTCCTCACCGCCTCCTCCGCCGCCGGCACCATCCCGTGCCCGGCGTCTCTCGCCGACGCCGCCAGAGCCCTCTCCACCATAGCAAGGGTACGGAAACAGACGTGGTGAATGTCGATGTTGAGGATTACGTGGGCCCACCCGTGGTCCGCGTGGCGGAACGATTCGGCCACGTGTTGGCCGTGGCGGAGTATGCAGCCGGCGATGTAGGAGCGGTGGACGGGAGGAGTTCCGACGAGGCCGAGGATGTCGGAAAACAGAGCCTCCGCGTCCGGGTTGAAGCACAGCGACATGTCAAAGCAGCGCGACTCGCTGGTGTAGGCCCGACGGCCGCACGGGACGTGCGTGACGGTGAGGTTGATCTGGAGGTCGACTTGGAACTGGAAATCTGTGGGTAGCGTATCGAAACCGTGTTGGTGAGTGATGAACTCTAGATTGTTCACTCTGCTGACCACTCTCGGGACTGAAACTGAACCCATTGTTGGTTTTGGTTTTTGTTTTTGTTTTGGAATGTGGAGTTTGTTGTATTGTATTTATAATGCCGAATTAAGAAGATGTAAAAGGAATTAGGAAAGTATAGGATAGGACTTAGGAGAATAGGAAATTGCCAAATTTTGTCGGGGTTTTGAAATGCCAATCGGAGACGGATATGTGGCTGCGGGCCCAGGCCTTTACATTTTTGCCGCGTTAAAGTCTCTTTTTTGAAAGAAAAGGCCAATTTTATTTAATATATAGCAACTAACCCAGCATCTAGCCGGACAGCTGAGGCTACAGTTGGTAGGACATGCCCCTCACCATAACTCCAACTATTACTGTTAGTTAGCTTTATTACATATCTGTTTACTTCAAATATGTCTCATTTAACTTTTTTTTAAGAAAATGCACTTCAGATTATTCATGAGTGATTTTGATTATAAAATACGAGTTTCATTTTAATATCAATAAATAACACGGAGGACAACACCGTGGATCAAAAATTAATATGGAATTAATTTTGTAAGTATAGTTGGTCGTCAAATCTTAGTTAACTGGTATTTTATGCGATTTTCAAAAAATAGATATGAATACAACATAATGTGCAGCTAATTATTATCCTCAATTTGACGATAGATGTAAATAATTATACACATATTTGCTCAACAAAAGTATATTGCATTTGAAAATGACAAAACCAACTCATTATCCCAGCAAAGCCACAAAACAAATACAGATACAATGACAATGAAAGACTGATACATTGAAAATTGAGAGAATGAGAAAATTAGTAATGATCAAACTATTGAAAAATGAGGCACCTCTACTAAAGATTATTCCAGCTCGGTCCAAAAAATCGACCAAGAATTCTTGAAATCTCATTGTCTTCCATAGAAACTTTTCTAGACATCTTTTTGAGCTTGTTGTGATTTAATTGAGTTGGAGCGGGAATGAATTTCGCCTTAACCATGTCGATTTTAAGATAAATTATCAAAATTTTCAAGCAAATACATTATGTAATTACAATGCGACAATTAAGACGGTACTAAATAATTTTAATAAATCACCAAAATTTTCAAACTATTACATTATACAAGGATAATAAGATAACTACATCTTATTTTGGTGGTGCAAAGATACTTTAAAACATATAACTTAAGTTTGCAAGTAACTACGTCGCAGAACGGCAACACGAAAACAAAAAATAAGTAACTGGTTCATTACATTTTGTGCAGCAGGCATGAACCTTAGACAACATCAAACCAATAGAGAGGACACAATCCGAGTCTTAAAGTCCCGTTATTTTCTTGTTCATCGTGATTCTACGCAAAATCTTTATAATCAACAATAATTATGTGCAATTCCCCCCTTGTTTTAATGTTGTGCCATTGTTGAGATTTACTTCAACTACAAAATCATACATCATCATCGATATTGTTTGTTTCATATTAGAAGAGACAATAGGTCAAGGGTTTAGCTTTGAAGTTCAAATACTATATAGATACTCATCATCAAGATACATTAAAATTGAAAAAAAAATATACATATGCATTCGAGTTAATTATTTGAACAAGGTATCTGGAAGCGACAGAGGGGACAGTAATGACTCTGCCTCAACCACTTGACAATGCAACCCTCGTGAAACACGTGCGCGCACGGCATGCTCGTCCCGCAAGCATCAATATCCTCCAAACATATCGAGCAGGTCGTCGTCGTCGTTGTCGTCGCAGTTCTCGATATCTTCTTCGGGTTGTCGTGGCGGGCTTCCACCCTCACCGCCGGCACCATCCCGTGTCCCGACGCCGCCAGAGCTCTCCGCCGCATCATAGCCCTCTGCATTGCAGCCGCTGCGAGTCTGTGGACCTCCACCGGCACCGTCGGTGTGCTGCGGACTCTCGGAACTGGTTCCATATTGATTATTGAGTTTAGAAATATGGAGTTTGTGTGTATTTATAATGTCGAATCAGGCAAGTATGGGAAAATACAAAAGAGATTAGGAAAGTAGCAAAGTAGAAAATTGTCTAATTTCACTAGGCTTTTGGAGTACCAATAGGAGATGGACAGGTGGCGCAAGGGCCCAAGAATTACTTTTTGCCGCGTTAATTTCTTTTTTTTTTTGCTTCAGATGATAAAAAGGAATGAAAACTCACATTAGATATATTATTATTTGTGAATGATTCGATTATAAAATAGGCTTTCAATTTTTCTTATAGATAATAAGGACAATAACTAGGTTAAGTAACCAATTTGAGTGTAACCTAATGGCTGACATGTTCGCTCTTTGACTTTAGTTTGAAATTCGAAACTCAACATGATAGTTAGGGCACATGATGTAATATTCAAAACAAAAAAAATTGGGTCAAGTAGGGGTGTTGAAAATAACTTAATGGACGCGAGTCGAGCCTCTGAATCAAAAGGTATCAATTTGATTCGGTTCAAAACCGAACCCATTGGGCCAACAACAGAAAGTCGATTAATAAGTCAAAATCGACAAAAATAAAGTGAGAATTTCATGGAAATCAATTCAAAGTAGATCCAAATGAAAATTGATAAGTTAGAACGGTCTGAAATGTGAGAATGTTATAAAATTTGGTTCATAACAAACCGAATTGAACCAAAAATCAACTAGTTCAAAACTGGACCAAACTAAAAAATTTCGGTTCAGTTTCAATTTTTGTTTTTTAAAACTGACTTAATCAGTTCAATTCAAAACTAAACCGTAAATATCCTTCTTGGGTTAAGAGAACCAACTTAGAATAAGAAAACTGATAATCACTCTTTTTAAGTGGAAGTTATATAACGAGTTTTTTACGTGGGCCAAAAATTAATTAGAATCGCATATAATATGCAATTACATATCACAACAATGATGTATACATATTTAACCATGTCAACTTTCCGCATGCATGAGAGCAAGTAATATTAGGATATATAAATCACCAAAAATTATAAGCAACTACGTTATATAATAGTGCAAAAACTACGTCGTATAATGACGAGGCAAATCAAACTTTCTAAACAACTACTACTACATGTTATCTAATGACGATGTGACATTGTCGCATATATGTTGAAGGTGAAAAGAGACTTTGAGACGAATCATCTCACATTCTCTTCACTCATCGAGGCCTGCACTTCTTCTTCTTCTTCAAAGGTAGAGGCAAATCACATTCCTGGGAGTTGCATCCACAAAGGGCTCGTTCGCGAGGGAAGAAGGTACTTTCACATCACGACAGAGGAATTCGATACGTAACCAACTTTACAACACAATGCTTGGTCGGCCTGCCGGGCCGAGCAGGCTTGTTTGAGGAAGCGTTGGTGTTTATAAGGGATATGGCGATTGAGGCTTGGGGAGTACTTGGCCAAGAAGCTGTTTTTGGTGGATCATGGAAATGGTGGGTTGTATGTGCTGATGTCAAATCTTTACGCGGCGAATGGGGTGTGGGAAGATGTGGCGAGGGTGAGGGTGATGATGAGAGACACCGAAGGCGATGGCTCTGCAGGAATTAGCCAAACTGAGTTAACTGAAAGTTGATCCCGTTAAACTCGTAGGTGATCGGATTTTAACATGGATATAAGCAGAATCCTGCTCTCTCTAGCCATGACTGAACTGAACTGATTTGTTGTCAACATTTTTGCAGTGAATCTGAATATCACTTAATGTCAACATTTCAACAAATTAACTTATGAATTAGACTTTGAACTCCAAATTGAGTCTTGAAGTCCTCTTAATTTCACGTTAACCCCTATTTTTATTGTTGAGCCATTGTTAAGATTTACTTGAGCTGAAAAATTATACATTATCAACGATATTGTTTGTTTCACTAATGCACATAGAAATAATAGAAGAAACAATTGGTCAAAGGTGAACATTAATGAAATACTAATTCGCCATCACGCGGAGCAAATATGGCCCATTTGTGAACTATTTTATTATTAAAAAAACAAAATACATAAGTTTCGATAATGGATAGTACGCAAAACCGTTCGCTAATGATTTCTTCAAAGTTGTTCAGCTCGACCTGTTTAGCATTATGCAGAGCCACGGCCTCCAACTCATACGGATGGAGAAACCCCGTGAGTTGAGCCACGGCCATCCCTCCGATCAGATAGAGGTGAAGTCAGAAGTCACAAAATCCACCCGAACTCATCATGTTGCCATCCCTTTACTGTTTACTCCTTGATATGCATTTTTTTGAACTAAAATCTTAATGAAGTTTTTTATATTGCTTGTTGTTTGGGAGAGACTGAAAATGCAGTTGCTGGTTTTGTCATAACCAGCCATCAGAAGTAAATAAGTTGCCATTTCATTTATGAACATAAAAATAGGAACCTTCAAGGCTTCAACACAGCTATTCTATGCACTGCACAACCATCTTTTACTATCTTTCCCTCAAACAATAAGTACAACTAACAACCTAATACCATTCAATCTGTTCAGTGAGCAAAAATATAAATGTACAGACACAAACCTGTCTCAGTGTCTTACTTATTATGTCCATGGTGCTTCTTTTTCCCCATGAACATTAAAATCCGAGGGATCAATGACTTCTTCTTCTTCTTTTTCTTCTTTCCAGACTTGGATTCATCAGTTTCGCTGTTTCCATGCTCATACTGTACTGGGCTTGCCATGAAATCATCTTCGTCGCCTCCCTCCCCGTGTGATTCTGGAGAGCTGTCTATACTCGTTCTCGGGCTGTTGATGGGATTGACCTCCCCTTGAGCAGAATCAGTACCTTGTTGAGACCTCCAGTTCCTCAACTCCTGCTCCACGCCCAACTTCTTCTCTTTCGCCGCCTCTGCCTTTTCCTGCGCAACCCTGAGCGCCTCCTTCCTCGAGGCCAACTCCTTGTTCACTTCTTGCAGCTCTTCCTTTGCCCTCTTCTCGGATTCCTTGGCCTCGTCGATTTGGTATATGGCGGATGCTACCCTCAGGCTGGCCTCCTCCTCCGCCTCCTGTGCGCGCTTGCTGAGCTCGTAGTACTCCTCTAGGGAGAGAGTGATCCCCGTGGGCGTGTCCACGTCGATGTTGGTGATTCTGGCCGATTCGCTCTCTTGCAATGCTTTGACTGCTGCTATTGCCAGCTTTTCCGAGGCCCGGACAGCCTCTATCTCTTTCTGAGTCGCTGTCAGTTTGGTCTCTATTGTGCTTGCTTCGGCCTTGGCTTGCTCTAACTCTTCCTTTGCAATGTCTAACTCTTCGCGAGCTTTTTGAGCGCGTGATTTTGCTTGAGCGGCCTCTTCTTCGGCTTGCTGCAGCTGCACTGGCATGTCCACCATCTTCTCTCTGATTTCCTTCGCCTTTGTCTGAATTGTGGATATTTCGGACTTAGTCCTCTCGAGTTCGGCTTCAAGAGCTGAGACTGCCACTGCGGCCATTCCTTCTCTCTGCCTGGCCGCGATGAGCGCCACCTTTTCTCTCTGGAGCTCGTTTTGTAACGACGAAGCAGACACCTTCAAGGAGTCTATTTCGGCGATTCCTTTATCTATGTTGCTCTTGACTTCCTCGAGCTCCTTTTTCGCGGAAGCCACTGCTTCTTGTATGTCGGTGTGAGTTTTCAAGTCAGACAGTTGAATGCCTGAGAGCCCGGTTTCTTCTTTCATTCTCGATTCCATGTAGGCAGCGAGTTCGGACTTCAGATCTACTAGTAATGTAGAGGCCGTCTCTAGTTTGAATTTTAGGTCTTTAGATGATGCAACGTGCTGATGGAGTTTATGCAATTCCTCTTCTGCTTGCCTAAGTTCCTTCTCCCAGAAATGAGAGTCCTGCTCTCTGGCTTTGGCCGCTCCCGCCCTCAGTTCCTCGGCTTCTAGATGAGCACTCTGTGCAGACTCTAGCGACTCCTTTGTGGCAATGAGCTCGATAGTCAGTTCCTCCGCCGCTTTCTCGGCTTCCTTTGCTGCAGAAGCGGCCACTTCAGCGTTCTTTACAGCTTCCTCTTTATCTTCCAGCAGAGAAGCAAATTCTTTACGGAGGACTTCAAGCTCCTCGTGAACGGACTGAAGGTCAGAGACTGCACTGGCATGCCTGGCTCTGGCTACCTCGAGTTGTGCCTTGGCGGCCACGCTGGAATCATCGGTAATCCCTTGCTCCATCTCTTCCACCCTGAGCTTGGCTAGCTCGGAGTCTTGCTTTGCCTGTTGCTCCTCTGTCTGTGCCCTTTCCAGGCTGAGCTTCAGCTCTTCTATCAGCCTCTTGCAGGTGTCCAGTTCCTTTAGTGCCTCTTGTTTTGATTCCTCAGCTTCGTCTGACCGTTTCTTGTACTGGGGAATCTCTTCCTGCGCTTTCTCAAGGTCATGTTCGATTTGTTTGCGCCTCTACACAGAAAGAAAAAGAATTTAGTGTTATTCAGCAAAATCCTGAATGAATTGTAGCTTGTAATAACATTACTTGTAGTAAATGTAAGGCCTCATATAAGAAAATTCACTCTTAAAAAATTCAATCATAAACAATAAACCAGTGAGACAAGGAACCGAAATGGTCGTCTTTTTACTGATAAATAAGTGAGTAATGAATACAACCAAAACTACATACCTCTACAGTTTTGAGTTTATGAGCTTTCCAGTCAACGATTCCTCCAAACTTTGAAACAGCTTGCTTAACTGATGAAATAGGCGCTCTTGTGTCGATGAAACTTTTGCTCGAATCGAGCTTAGAAGGACGGGATGTATCTGAAGTCCGAACAGCAATTCTGGACATCTCCGGGTGGATCAGTTCAAGATGATTGGACTGCTCCATTTTAGCATCACTTTTCCTAGGAGAATCAACAGAATGCACAATCTTATCATCACCAAGATTACGAGGCGTATCAATAGAAGGATTATCTTGAGATGTCTCTACACCATAATCCGACCCTTTTACAGATGTATCCTGAAAGTCTTTTCCATTTTCAACCGAGTTTGTTGGAACTTCATCATTCGCGCCATTTTCACCAGGGGAAGACAAAGAGGATTCTGAAGGAGGCCGGTTGACTTCATCTTTTTCTCGAGGAGGCGTGACATCGGCAGTTTTAGTGTCCTCCATTTTAACAAAAATGGGTAAGGACTACCACAACGGTATCTGGAATTCACGTGCACAGATATTTTGTAAGTGTAAAACGAGGTGAAAATACTGAATAACTTATAGAAATAGCAATTCGCAAATAAGGCACTATATTTTCCGGAAACTAGAGAGATGGCAGCGAGCAAATGCAAAAACTGGCATGATTCGGCTGCTCTCAGATTAAGTATGCAGTTTACATATGCAAATAAGTTTCAATCATCCTTATAACATAAGAGATGGCTTCGGCTTATTCAACATCCAAATCGTTAAAAGAAAAATAATGCGCCTGATCTACATGTTTAGTGTTACCATATATTCACGCTTGTTTCAAAATTTAAGCAAAAAGAAAGCAACTTCACTAAAAAGTGGCTGTTCTGTCATCGATATGCCATAAACCATAAGAAACCGAAACTTTCAGTCCTCGGAGCAAGTTAGGAATGAAAATGTGCCATCTACAAATAATGATAAATTCCTCAAAAACAAGTAGAAATATAACAATAAAGAGGGAATTTTGCAGACAATTGATCACAGATACTTGGAGAAAACAAAATGCAACCACATATCAACTAAAAGCTTATACCAGCTAACAATTAACAAACAATTCACCAACTGGTTTCAGTCTCCCAAAAATTCAAAAAAGGGCAAAACCTATACCTATATAAAACTCCAAAACTTCACCACCCAGAATTTCCTCTCCACTACCAGCAATATCCAAACAAAGTGAACAAAATCTACACAATCAAGAGACTAAGCAACTCAGTTAAAGCAGGCAATACACAGATACCCATTTCATGAAATCATCATAGGGACAAGAAAAACAAACCAACAGAGAGAGAAGAAATGACATACCCTGATAAACCCAGAAAGGGAATTGAAGAAACAAAAGGGAATTGAAAATTGAAGTCAAAACCAAAAAAAAAAGAAAAATAAGAGAAAAGACTCATAATTGGTAAAAAGAAGAAAAGGTGGGGGTGGAAATGGGTAAGCCAAAATTGGAACAGAGAAAATTAAGGAAACATCGTACACGTGACTGGAGCCAACCTCGTCTCCTCTGTCTCACGACCTAGATCGATCCCATATTTTGTTTCTGTCTAAATTTTCCTATATTTTCTCAGTTAAGAAAAATTAAGTGACCAGTTGTAGCTTGTGGTCGTCGTTGGTTTCTGGAAGATTTTGTTGTATTGGAACCGTCTGAGATCCAAAAGTTTCTGATTTTATCCATTATTTTTAGAATAATATAATGAAATGAAATCAATGTTACTGGACCAACTGACTGTGCCCATTGATTAAGTATTTACTAAATTCTTGGTCTCAATGCTAGGATTTCGAGTCAAAAGAAATTCCAATCTTTTCTCTTTGTGTTACGTTGATAATAAGATTATTGTTGATAGAAATAATGTGATATATTATTGATGTGTGTTTATGATGTACAAGAGGCTTCTGTTTATAGAGAAGTATGAAAACTTTAATACGCGTGAGGTTAAGAAACTATAGTATAGATATGCCTTAATCCTAATGTGAATATAATTTGACAGTCCCCCTCAAATTCTCAATGCGGTGTAATAAGAATTGAGTTTGAAGCTAGATAATGTGAGTGGTTGATCGCCGTGCGTAGATGGTGGATGACGGATGTCCGATGTTTGATGCCTGATGCCCGATGTTGAAGCATGATGTCTTATGCCCAATGATGACAGATTTATGCTGGTTGATGGGGTGAGCGATGGCTGACAGACTACACTCCTCTCACGTGCGGTGTCCGAGTTACGGGATTCCAGATTACGGGATTTCCGGCTTGCAGGATTTCTGGATTACGGGATGTCCGACTTACAGGATTTCTGGATTACGGGATGTCCGACTTACATGGCTCTAATACCATGATAGAAATAATGAGAAATATATTATTGGTGTTTACAAGAGACCTCTATTTATAATGGAATAAGAAAATTCTAATACATGTGAAATTAGAAAATTTAATACAGATGAGTCTTCAATTAAGATTTGAACACTAAATATGTTAAACACTAAAAATCTATTACAGTAACATAGTTCACCAAACATATGCAAACAAAGAACATAAAAATAACAATTAAGGCATATGCTTATTCTCAAAGCAGGTGATAAGTGTATGTTGCGATATGCAAAAACATGCCTCGTCAATGTAGTGAATTTGCAGAGCAAACATAGTCATGCACAAGACAAATAGTAAATGTATAGAATTATTGGAAAATAGCTACAAAGATCACATACATGTGCAGTTCCTTGCTGCATAGAGAACAAACATGTGCGATGAATTGAAATAGGAGCAATTCTGGACTCTAATGAAACTTGGGATTAATCAACAAAACCTCTAGCTTCAGTGTTAAGTCATATAGTTATGTTTGGTACAAGAAACCACATGGGGATGTAGCTCAAATGGTAGAGCGCCCGCTTTGCATGCGGGAGGTACAGGGTTCGATCCCCTGCATCTCCATATTTTTATTTACTGCACAACACAGCCAATTTCATAAGGTGGCTTCTGAGTTCTGAATGTGTTAACCAAATCTAAACAAAAAATCATTAAATTTTTAGATAAAATGGACCCAACTAAATCTTAATAGAAAGAGCAAAATCTAATAAGCACTCAACATCCAACAGTTTCCAAGTGTGAACTGAATATTTAGTAAAGAGTCCTATAAATTAAGCACAGTATCTTTTTATGAGATGCATGGACTTTTTTCTTCAGGTTATGGAAGTTTCTTTTGACCTCTCTAGTTCTAATTCGAGATTAAAATTAAATATAATTATTAAGTGATTATATATTATCTTTCTTGAACCCAATATCATGTTGGTTACGGGAACTTGTTGACATATGTCTGTGTGGAAACTTCATTTCAGAATCAGTCACTCAAGTTTTAAATCTTTTTTTCTCGATCCCCCAAGTTTAAAACGTTAACACTTCAGTCCAATTCTGTTAAATCTAATATCAAAAATTTTTTAATGACAAAAATGCCCCTCGTTGTATAAATTTGAGGGTAATTATCTAATAAATGTGAAAAGACTATTTTAACCTCCATTTAATGACAACTTTAACTTATAATATAAAGAACATATTAGTCTTTTCACATTGTTAAAAACATTTGGTAAAATGACAAGTTTGTCCTTTTCTTCAATCTTTCTCCAAACCCCTTTCTTTTTCTCTCCATAATTTTCATGTTAGTCTTTTGTGAACCTTCTTCCCTCTTTGCAATCAGTTGTAACAAATTCACAAAACTTAAAATAATATTTTTATACAATTTGTGACAATATTCTGATTTACCCCCACCTTGGCCCAATTACAGTTTCTTGAACTTAGAAACAAAAATTAAAAACAGAACTATGACTCTACGTTTTGATACTCTCCTTTACTTTGCTGAAGCTTTCTTCAAATTAGAACAAAAAAACAAAAAACAAAACTTGCGGGTGATTCGCGAAGCTCTTCAAATCAATGTTTTGTGGATCTCTGACATTGAACCCATGATTCGTGAAGAACTTGACGCCACCGATTTCTACCACAGCCGCGACGTCTACCACCGCGACCTCAAGCTCGAGATCTCCTCTTCGCCGACCAAGGCAACCTCAAGGTCACCGATTTCGGAGCAAACTAAAAAGATGTTTGTGGAAGAGCAATGGATGGATCGACGGAGATTTGGGCTAAATCGGCGGATGTCGAAACCCAGATCTAGGTCAAAGATATGCTTGTGGAGGTTGTCTCAATCGGAGGCGTCGATGAGCCACTGTCACCGGGATTGGAGGTCGTCGCGGCCGGAAGTGTCGATGAGCCAGAAACATCATCGCCCAGAGCTGCTGCCGCCGCGGTCCTTGGCCATTGATCTGGGTCGGCGGCCAATACGCCGTTGCCGCGATCCTGCTCAACGCCACAGAACACAACGCCACCGAAGTGCCCCTTAATTTTCAAGTGGTGCTTCGTTGTTGTGCTTTTTTCTTGTGTGTTGTTCTTAGTTTTAGGGGAATTGAAGAATCAGGTTATGAAAGAGAAAGGGATGTTACATAGAATAGGTTAGAATTGAAGTGAGGGTTAGAATAGGAAATTCATAGGTTATTTTTAATTATTTCACTTTTTCATTTGAAAAAACAAATGTGCCCTCTACCTATTAATTCATTTGGTTATTCAATTAAGGGTAAAATAGTTATTTCATTATTATCTCAATAGTTACCAATTACTTAACAATGTCATTTTAAACTTTTTACAAAACACATCAGGTTAATCTAACATAACTGAACTTAAATGTAACATAATGAAACTTGGGGATAAGTAAAAGGAAATTTAAACTTGAGTAACTGAAATAAAGTTTCTGCTGGTGTACTGATTTGTGACTACCCCTATATTTTTTTATGGGTTATATAGTTCCAAGTGTAAAGGTTAAAATAATTAAACCCATATAACAAATGTATTAATGTTCTCACTTTTAGCCGTGTTCTCACTACTTTTCTATAAATAAAACCATTATAGATTTATGTATCTTATTAAAGAAAGCAACAAATGTCTTCAAGAGCAGCTAGTCCTGCTTTAATTTCTATTTCCGTCATAAATTAATCTCAAAAAGTACTTTCTGTTCCACATAGTTATGCAATAGAGTCACCACCATGTAGCATTAATCTAGAAAGAATCTTTGATAATATTTGGACTAGTCTTGACCATGATTTAATTAAACTAAAACTCTTCCATGAGAATAATCAAATTATGTCAGAGCTATAATTCATATATCAACAATTATGTTTAGTCTTACATATTTGATTTAGATTTAATATACACGTGTTTCTTCTATTTATATATATATTTTTTATTATTGATAAATTGTGTATCAAGATTTGGCTTGACTATACTATGATGAAGCAAGACAGACTTGACTATATTACGATGAAGCAATACAACACCAAACTTATGATTCTTAAGAGTTTTTGAGATTATTGTATCAATAATTGGCTCAAGACATATTGTCTCTTAACTCCCACCAAGAGAGAGGCACAACAGAAGTTTGGAGAGAGATCCAACTCATGGTGGAAGAATAGTGATGAGATGTAAAGATACCGCAGAGTTATTCAAACTCATACCCAAGTGTTTTACCAATTACACTCATATTTGTTATCCTTATTTCAATACAAATATGAGCTAGAGTGTTTGGTACATGAACACTGCTAAACTCGCGATCAGGACCCAATAGGGCATTAGTAGCTAAATAGTGAGCTATCTTATTACCTGATTCAGGGATAAAAATAAATTTTACATTTGTAAACAAAGTAACCAAATATATACAATCAGAAATTATATATCAAATTGATGAAAAGTTTTGTAATGAAACGTGCTATTAGTTCGGGTTGTTTTGCAGTTAATGTGATCTTCATACATTGTTTAACAAGTATAACAAATACGAGTGTAAAATAATAATAAAAATCAAAAGAAGTGAATATATTCCCTTAGTGTATCAGAATGTTTATGACTTTTATGTATGATTTCAAACTTTTGCCTAACACTAATGCATTTTCACACTAGCTATAGCTTTGCAACATGTAACTAACTATGATTCCTTTGAAAATTATATCTCCTTTTGACCATCTTGAGTGTATAAATGTACAAGACACTCTCCTTCCAACACTCATATCTATAGCCTAATACATTTAAGTTTTTTGTTTGATTAAAATTGCAATACATACATCGATCATGCCGGTGTGGACACCAAGAAGTGCTTCATATCCCGTGACGGAAGAGACGCTGATGGGACTTCTGAAGAGATACGACGCCAATGGAGACGGACGGCTGAGCAAGAAGGAGATCCAGACGGTGCTTCGAGCCCTCGGGCTGCGATTCAGCGGGTGGAGAGCCTCGAGGGCTCTCCGCCACGCTGATGCCAACGGCGACGGCTTCGTCTCCCAAGAAGAAATGAGAGAACTTGTCAAATATGCCGCCAAATGGGGCCTTACCCTTAGTTAACAACTTCCCTTAGAATCTTGTTGCAAGCTTTTCCTTGCATCTGTATGTACGTTTTATGATCTTTGTTTGGCCTTTTTGTGTTTGCAAAAGATTACATAAACATGAAAAATTTGTGTCTTGTTTTGTAAGGCTGGGTGCTTTTTAACCAAAACTGAATCCAAACTAAACTTGTATCGAATATCGAGAACTGTGGGTATTGAGTCAGATCTGGGTTTGAAAATTAAGAACCGAATCATTTTGGTTTGGGTCTGAAAATTAAGAACCGAATCATTTTTGTTTGGGTCTGATCTGAGAGTGCAGAATTGTCAGTTAACCGGTTGAGGAGGTTTTAATTAGTATTTTTTGTATTTGCGTTTTAACAATTTTGTCGACAAAAGAGTTTAATTGTTTATAATTTTGCCCATAAATTAAACACTGCATGAAGATCACTTTAATTGGGTCTTATTGGGCAGAAGAAGGAAACCGAACCCTAAATCTCAGAATTAATCATTTAATCGGGTCTAGTTAGACAGAGGCAAAAACCAAACCAGAGGACCAGACTGTTTCTCACATATTGAGTTTGAGTTTGAATCTCTAAGATTAAAAACTGGTTCGATCCTGTTCCATACCCATGCTCAACCCTACTGTTTTGTAAAGGTTAGGCATAAAAATGTGAGTCTTCGTCTGTACTCAAAAAATTCTCATTATAGCTTGTGTTGTTTTTACTCTGTATGAATGTTTAATGGATAAAATTACAAGTTTAACATTTTTCACGGTAAGAGGGGTTATTAAAAGGCCGGGTGGAGCGATCCGGCCAAACTCAATTCTATGATTATTGTACTCAAATTTCAAACTTCTTTCTCAATATTTTGAGTTTATAAATTTATCACTTAAAATAAATTATGTGAAATCGAACAACGATAATTTTTTATGATCAAAATGTCCCTCGCCATATAAATTCTAAATTGTATAATTATATGATAAATGTGAAAAGATTATTTTACCTTTGAAATAATTAATTATTATAACTAATGGATCAAACATATATACTTTTGTCTTTTCTTATAAACAAATTAAGAATTAAAAATTTTAAAATTGAATGACAAATTGGCCCTCCATCTCTCACCCCTCTCTACTGTCAAATTTCCATAAACCTTCTATCATCTTCTCTCTTCATCATCTACCTTACCTCGAATTTAATTCAACACACAAGTCCGAAAAAAATCCAGATAGCCAATCAACTAATCAAGACCTTTAGGCATTCTTAAATAGCCTCTCATTTTTTTTGCTACAAATAAATATAAATTGTAACTAAAATTGAGAGGAGTGAGAGCGATCCACATGGGCGCGGTTCCTCTGACGGTGGCCGGTGCTACCGCGACGATGTTGTTGTACATCGGCGACCTCCACACCCCGACGTCATCGAAAGGAAGATTTTGGATTCCGGTCATGATATCGAAGAATTAGTTACCGGGAGACAAATGTGATGTGCCTTCCATCCATTAGTTATAATTATTATTAATTTGAAAGTAAAATAGTCTTTTCAGATTCATCAAATAATTACTCCATTTGGAATTATATAGTGGTGAGTATTTGTATTTTGGTTATTAAAAAATATTGTTGTTAAATTTAACAAAATTAACTTTAATTGTTAACGTTTTTAAACTCAAGGTTTGGGTACAGTGATCCTAAAATTGAGTGGGGTGAGAGCCTGGTTTTGATTACCCAACAATTTTTTCAACTTCTTCAATTAATTATAGGGATAAAATATCCTGAAAATTAAATGAATAGTGAACGGAGTCTTTTCATTCAATTTAAAAATAATTATTTACATCTGAAAGATATTTTAGTATTTTCACACATTAAAAATGTTAAAAACTAACGAAAATGAACGGAAAAAATAACAGTGAGAAAAATGAAATTCTTGCGTACTCACCTTTATACAAAAAAATTCTATAATTAGTCACATAAAAGTATTCCTTAATTATATTTGTTTTTGGAAAAAGAGTCCAAAACTCAGTGTTTAATTTAGTTTTTGGATATGTATATAGTTTACTTCACTCATAAAGTATATAGTTCAAGTTCTCAACTTTTTTTACCTTAACTCTTAAAAATTGTGTTCTAGTGATTACTTTTTTAAGAAAATGTGGACAATATGCAAATCTAGATAACATTCTTCATCTATTCCATGTGACACACAATATAGGAGTTAGGAAAAGTTTATTCCATGCAAGTGGATCAAAATAATGTCTTTTTCTTTATCTAGCTTACACGTATGTGACACCTGTTCAAAAGATTAATTCATCCAAATTTCGTGTTCGACTCGAACCTCAAACTATTAATTAGGTGAAATTTCTTTAGACTATTGTGCCGAACACACTATATAATAAACTCACAAATTAATATGAAAATTAATGAATAACGATGATGTCAAAATTATGGTGTCACGTGGTGACTTTAGTTAGGAAAATATCGTCCGAAACTAACTTCAATTTGAATTCAATGCTTTATAATTTCAGGTTCGTACCCTTCAGGCATCGTATTCTTACCCAAGAGACTATTTTTCTAAGGATCATAAATAAAGACATTGATTCCTTTTCTTTATCTGTTTTTATTTCTTTTAGAATAAATACTACTTTTATTGAATGAGACATATTAAAAGTGGAGTAGATCAATTAGAATAAACTGCATAAGAAAATTAGTAATATTGAAAATACTACAAATAATATATATTATTTATTTTAAAAATAATTGCAGTTAGGTACACTTTTACACATAATTAACACATAACTTTTTCTAGCTGGTACACCTAATTATTACAGATTTATGCAAAAAAATTGGTCTACTTATATAAAAAAAAAAAGCATGAATAAGATTTTTAGTTGACATACCAGGTTAAAAAATATCGAGTACTTATATATAAATTAGTTATGGTTGGTGTACCTAGTTGCAATTATCCTTTTATTTTATTATTCTCTTTAAAAATTCAGTAAAAACCCGCTTAGCTTGTTAGAACTAAAAACATCATATTTCATCAAATATAAAATATGGGATGCACTCGCTGCAAACGGCCGTAGAACATCAGAACGTTCTACAACCGTTGGATCGTTGAAGATCTGAACGCGTGTTGTCCCAGCCCGCGACATGCGACGTCAAGGTTCTACAGTAGACAATTTCAAGGTTCTAAATGGTCAATCACGTTGGACCATTTCACACTACACATTTTACACAAGTCAATCACGTTCTACCATACCGTTCGTACGTTTGGACATCTCCAGCCCGTTTATACTTGATCGTTGCTCTATCAAGTACTATACCTCTTTATATATATATCCTCGTGAATGACAACTGGACAGGTTCAAATGTGAATCACATGACATATACTCTGAGTAAATTCTATATAAACCCATATGGCCATCACTTGTATATTATAATTTCTTGGGATATAGAGAATATGAAAGACCATATGGTTCTTCGGGGTCCGCCAACGCCCAAAAAGAATGGGGAACACACATTTGAATTCACCTGGTGGAAACCCAAGGGCAAGGGCAAGGGCGGCGGCGCGGAGGTGCTGCTGACAAAAGATCAGCTGGACGGAATGCTGAAGCGCTTCGACCGCAACGGGGACGGTCGCCTGAGCCGGAAGGAGCTCGAGGAGGTGTTTGCAGAGCTGGGCACGTATTTCTCCGGCTGGAGAGCCTCTCGGGCTCTCAAACATGCTGACCAAGACGGAGATGGCTACATAGAGAAGCATGAGTTCCCTGCTCTTCTCCACTATGCTCTTGGCCGTGGCTACACCATCACATAATTATGTATATATAGTGTATACTTATGCTTTTGGGAATTGTGGAAGTCTAATAATAATCATCCATGCCCACAATTTCTTATGATCAAATATATTAATGATGATTTCCCGCTCATAAATAATTATCTTATGTAATGTTTCTTGAAATCACTGTGAAGCGTATGCTTGATTCAGATTGTTATTTAAGCTTTTAGACGTATTACTGTAACACTCTCTATGTATAAATTAAGGACTGAGTTCCGCATATAAATTAGGACTAAATTTTGGCAAAGGTGGTAGAAAATGGTGTTCATTAATGATATGGAAATATGGCGAGCTTGAGGACAATCCGTCGAGTCTCTTCAAAAACCAAAGAAGTAATGGGCTAAAATTCCCATCTGATTTGTAAGACGGTGTAAATTCAATATTAAATAAGTGTCAAAAATATTACCTGTAATTATTTGGAAGCGATGAGAGCAGATATTTTATTAAATAAGAGCTTACCTATTACCATAGTTTGATTAGTCCATACTTAACCTTTGGGTGGGAACCGCGTGATCAACAAGAATAGATGAACGGAGTACGGTAGAATTCCTCGGTACGTTCATTTGGGGAGTCCCTCTGAGGACAACTCCCATAAAATTCGTTCTAGAGCTGAAGAAGCGTATGCGGGTAAAGCACACTATACAGTAACAAGTCTCGCCACGTTAATCATAAGCTTGTTTTATTTAAGAAACATGACACTTAACCATAATCGTATCACACTTTGCTATTATAACATTTTTTTAGTACCCTAACTTGTATTTTAGGACATTTTACTACCCTGAAATTTGGGACAAAATACTAGTTAATGATACTAAGATAACAAAATACTAGTTAATGATACTAAAATACTAGTTAATGATACTAAGATAACAAACAAAATAGTTATAATAACAAAATGTAAAATAGTCTTAATCATGTGTAATAAAGTGACATCTTCCACTTTATTTATACTTTTTTTAATAAGGATAATTTCATATGGGTACCCTGGTCATGTCACATTATCACATGACATATTTTATAATTTTTCGTATCAGGGTGACTACTCTAACATTTCATTTTTCTCACTATTACTCATTCCGTCCATTTTCGTTTGTTTTTAATTTTTTTGACATGTGAAATGACTAAAATACTCTTTAGGGTTAAGTGAGTTATTATAATTGGATTGAAAAGACTAAAATGCCCTCAACTATTCTTCTAATTTTCAAACTTGTGCCACTCCCTCTCCTCTCCTCTCTTTTGTCTCTGCACGACCTCCTGGCCTCAGGCCGTCTTTAGCCTCGCTCCGATGGTCTCCAACACCTCCAACATCGCCTCCAGCCTCCTCCAGCGTTTCCGTGTGGTGGTCACTTAGCTTGCCGGAAAAAATGGTGGCCTCCTCACCACCCTCGCCAACGCTATCTTCAAGTCCCTCAAGCTCTCCGACCTCCTCTCAGACTCCGGTGGCAAAAAATCCCTCCTCACCGTACTCACCCCACAACACTACTCTTCTCTACTCTTTTTTTTATCCCTCAATATTATCAAAACACATTTTTAGTCAAATACTATTATCTTTTTACATACTACAATTAATATTAGTTAGTTAAATCAAAATATACACTATTCATGAATCTTCCTATATCTATTCCTGTACTATACTATACTATACTTCCTCATCATCCTCATTTGGCTTTAACCCACCACATCATATCTCATCCCTTCCCATTGTTTCTTTTGTTTTTGAAATTCCTAATTTTTTTAATTTATAATTAAATAAATATTGTTAGCTTGCCCATCTTTCTTCTATATATGTACTTGCTTTCTCAATTCCATCAAAGCAAGCCGAATCAATATATATCTTATGTTTCTCTATCAATACGTCTCTTGGGTTTTTAAATTGTAAATAAATATTGGATGGAAGTGGAAGCAGCGGTACTACTTGTGTGGCGGACGAGAGCGTGACGAGCTCCACCGTGGATACCCAGACGACGGCGACGACGCCTCCGGCGGCGGAGGTGAAGGCGATGTGCCGGATCGGGAGCGGGGCGAGCAACGTTGTTCTAGACTCCGGCGAGGCGGTGAGCGGCGAAGTGGAGGCAGAGTCGAGGAAGCTGTCGTCGTCGAGGTTCAAGGGGGTGGTTCCTCAGGCCAGAGACAAGGCCGTCAGAGGTCATGCAGAGACAAAAGAGAGGAGAGAGAGAGAGTGACATAAGTTTGAAAATTAGAAGAATAGTTGAGGGCATTTTAGTCTTTTCAATCCAATTATAATAACTCACATAACCCTAAAGAGTATTTTAGTCATTTCACATGTCAAAAATATTAAAATCTAACGGAAATAGACGGAATTAGTAACAGTGAGAACAATGAAATATGAGGGTAGCCACCCTGATACAGAAAATTCTAGAGTATGTCATATGATAATGTGACATAACCAAAAGTACCAATCTGTAATTATCTCTTTTTAATATTAAAGAACTGAGTTAGACGTGGAATATTAGTATTGTAACCCTTAGTTGGAGAGAAAGACAGTAAAAGGATTCTTCTTACGAATAAAATCGCCATCACAAACGTGAGGTGTAAAATGACTAATTGCTCTAGACAGACCAGTTTATCTTATTAGCATCAAGAATAAATTGGTAAGCTGAGTAGTGTCGGCGTGTACATATAAACCAAGTGGTGCAAATAATAATAAGCTGTTACAATAAGCATATTCAAGTGCAATAACAACATACTTAAAATGCCATAAACCCCATTTTTGTAGTTAACTGGTACATATGTAAACAACATTCAGTTAAGAGAGTATATATATATATCATTTTCTAAAAACAAACTACCTCTTATAGATGCAAATAGAGTACAAGACAATTCTTCTTAGTTCAACAAAAGATTGTGTTGTCACTAGGCTTGTCTACGATTCAAAGTTCAAGAAAGGTGCATGAGTTCATTACAGTAATAGTAATAAACATAACGGGACCAGGTATATGTAACCGATATGCAACACATCATTAGACAAAATTACTCCCACACTTCCTCAAAAATCAGTTGACATCTTTTTGAGTGCCTCTCAAACCCAAATATTTTCTGGAAAGGATCATTCAAATATGCTTTGATATCATACCTGATTGTCATGCTCTGTAAAACCTTGGCGTTTTCCAGGACATATTGGGTAAATTCCAGTTCATCTTCCGAGCCTTGGAAACCTCCATACTCGATCGTGGTAAGATGAAAGGACAAGCAGCTGGGAACATGTTGAGGAGATACCCAGTATTTATCCTCTTCTTTACCAAACACCTTATGAGTGAAGAAAACGGTAAGATGTTTTAATTGTGGACAATTATGAATCATGTTTAGAAACAAAGGCAAGAAAGAGGGAAACCCAGAGAGCTTTAATTCAACTAGATTATCAAATCTGGGAACATCACCGAGTGCAATATGTTGATCGAGTACCTGCAAAATACAAAGGCTTTGTCAAGTAATTTAGTGTAGAGTAGACCCAGCTTAAGGCAGTAAATATTTCTTATAGAGTTCTTACCTGGGATATTAGAAAATGTAACTTTAGAAACTGGACATTGCATAAGGCTTCAAGCATAGGCATCATAGTCCTCCAATCATTATGTTTATCATATCTTAGATCATCAATGTTAACTTCCGTATGCATGAACTTGGATACGTTTTTAAAGTCGAAAACACATGGCGAAAAGTCATGATCAATAGTGAAATGCTCCAGAACAGGAGCACTCACAGTAACCTTTGATGGGGGATAAGAGTAAGAGCCCGAAATGGGATAAAAGCAAAAGCCCAAACCTCGCAAAAATAAACGTCTTAAAGTAAGTGACGATATTTTGTAATGAAGGGTATTATCAGGGACACTTTCACTTAAGTGCACAAACAAGTATTCGAGAG
This sequence comes from Geranium rotundifolium, assembly GCA_963920655.1. Taxonomy (NCBI): domain Eukaryota; kingdom Viridiplantae; phylum Streptophyta; class Magnoliopsida; order Geraniales; family Geraniaceae; genus Geranium; species Geranium rotundifolium. The sequence continues at coordinate 5,130,002 of OY987313.1, forward strand.
CAGGACAACCGGAGAGGAACCTGTGAAACGTATCTTCGTCCTTATACTTAACCCCTCCGAGATGCAATACCTTGAGTCTTGGAAAATGTACAGAGTAATCAGTACTCAGCATAATTTTCTCACCGTTCAGTTTTAGAGCCACTAAAGACTTGCAACGGAAGAGGCTAGGAGGCAACTCAAATAATTTGTGCATTCGGAAACCATCCACACAAAAATCAAGCTCTTCAACATTACGTTCCACAGCAGCACACAAAATAGTACGAAAACTGATCAAACTGCACCCAGAACGATATACTAGCCTGAACTTCCTGATGCAAAATGCACGCCTTGAAAGAAGAATCTTGAAAACGATTTGATCAAAGCTCAAGCCCTGTACATGTATTTCGGAATGGCTAATATCAAGATCGGGGACCCAAGTCCATAGATGCTGCCACGGTCTTGACAAAACACTTGTTCTAGCAGCTTGTTTCGTGGAAAGAAAAGATAGTATGTGATGAAGAACAGGCTCAGGTAGCTTGCTGATCCTATCACTACTGATCTCGGAGAGCTTTCCGCATTTAGCTGGCTGGGCGGTGGAGGATTCGGTGGCCATTTTGGTGAGAATGCGATATGGTCAAATTAGGTCCAGTGTTTTAAGATGGAGCTAGCTGGTTGATAGGCCATGTTGCTTCATTGTCCCAAGCCTTGCAAAATAAAATCAAAAAGTACATGCAATTAATCTCAAAGTTTCATTGGCTCAAGACAAAGGGGCTACATAAAAATATATAACCAAGTTCCATTTACTCAATCAACTGGCTTCGTTTTAGTTTTTATCAAAAATGTAACTTGCAACAGAAACACTTCATTGTTCAAAGTTTTTACCAAGGCTAGTAGCAACAGAAGCAGCTTGACTCATCTCTATCAAAATAGAAATAGAAATAAAAATCAAAGCTTGAGATTTGAGAAGGTCAGAGAAAACGCCACCGTTTATACAGAAGATGGAGCTTTAGGTGCTTTGATGGAGAAGGTGGGTTCTTGGTGGATTGAGCAGATTCGAACAATTTTGTTGATTGGAGAAGTGGATAGAGTTAGGGTTAGGGTTGGGGAAAATTGGAAAAACCCCGAAATGAATAGGCTGATGGAGCAGAAATTTGGGGGTATGGGCATGGGTACGAAAGTAAATAAATGAGATAATGACACTTTGTTATACCTAATTATAGTGAAATGACACTTTCATACCTTAACTATTTTGTTCTCTTTTTTTAGTATCTTGACAATTTTTTCGTGACAATCTACCTCTAAAATGCCCTTGGTTTAAAAAATTAAAATTGAACCGGTACAATTTAGTTTTTTTTTATATTATATTTTTTTGAGAAAAAACATTTTATTTTTTATATTTAAAATTTAATAAAGATATGTTTAGACACAATTTAGATTTGGATGGAAATGGTGTAATTTTGAAGATGTTGCAGTAATCTCTTTCTTGGCCCGCATAAATCCTCGCTCTCCCACCCCGCTCAAATCCCTGAGACAGGTACGGGGATTCTTCAATGTCCGATCTCATCCCTTAAAATATGTCATTACTTAAATAAATACTCAATATATATAAAACATATTCAATTGTATATACTTACTTACTTTAAATTTATATTTGTTCTTCTCATAATCCAGCTAAAACGAAAATTCGACCTCAAAATAAACAATTAGTTTAACCCCAATCCAACACTTCTTTCGGCTATATGCTCGACAAATCACATATTCTAGAAAAGCAAAAGGTAGAACAAAACGAGTAGATTTATACATAAATATAAAGTGAGTACATAGATTATGTTATTAAACATGAAATGGTCGGGAACAATGAACAAACAAAGCTCACTAGTAATAGTATAATATATTTGTTGCTGCATATACGCGTAACTCGGCGCCTTTCACTCGTTAGGCCATTATTCTAAAACATCGTACACCAATTTCACCACGTGAACCACATTTACCTTAAACCTCAAATGAACTAGCTAGTGTATATATATGAGCATGAGTAGGCTATGTTGTGAGCAAATTAAGTATCGATCGATATGGCGATTAAGAGTCGGAGCGGTGGTTGGGGCAGTCGGGAGATGACTACGGAGGAGTTCAAGAGGTGGCTGAAGAAATTTGATTCCGACAAGGACGGTCGGATAAGCCGGGAGGAGCTGGCCGACGCGGTCAGATTCGCCGGAGGATGGTTCGCCCGAAGGAAGAGCAAGCACGGTATCAGAGCCGCCGATGCGAACGGAAATGGGGTTATAGACAGTAATGAGATCGGTAGGCTTTTAGAGTTTGCTCATAAGCATTTGGGTGTCAAAATTGTTGATTTCTACTAGTTTTCATCATTTCTCGGTTTTTTGTTGGTAAAATGGTAGATATGTTGCTCACTTTCTGTTCGCGTGCATTGTAAAAATAGTCAACGGTTGTTACCAGAAACGCTTAATACATGAGAGTCGATTTGGGGGGTATTATTCTTAATTGCATATTGCCAAGCAAATTGACGCCTCAACGTGTTATTATTTTACATGTCAAACGTTCTTGTGACTCAACAGCTCACGCGCTTACTAAGGCTATCTCCAAAGGTATATCCATATATGCAAAAATTATTACCCAATAATTGAGTCTCTGTATCCATTTATCTCCAACTCGATCTCCAAAACTATATCTGTTTGTTACATCAAATACTATTTTTTATTATTTAATAATTTTACATATTATATTTAGATAATTTACTAAAAATAAAGGTCATATAATAATCAAAATTTTATATAATAAAATTTTCTCTCCAACACCAACCAAGAAGCATAATTTTCTAAAAAACACTAGGCGTTAATCGGGCGGACAACATCCCGAAAAGATTAATCGGGGATTAATTGAATTAGTCGGGAATTAATCGGATTTGTATTTTTTTAATATTGAAATAATAATAAAATACAAATTAAAATAAATAGAAGAAATTAAATTATTTAAAAAAAATTAAATCAACCATTGCCACTCATTTCTTATAATATTTCAGAAAAATTATTTATTTTGTATGTTCTTCTAATTTTGCAAAAAAAGAAAAAAGAAAAAAGAAAATCATTTGTCAATAAAAAACTGATTATATTATTTGTGTGTCTCCAAATTTGGAGATGTACTGTACCAAGGATACATGCGTTAGAAAGCAAAGTCTCTAAATATGCAAATTTTTGTATATTTGGAGACATGGTTGGAGATGGCTTAAGTATACTTTGTAACTCTGATTGGGACTTCGAGGAGGTGTCCTCCCCCGAGAGGTTGATGTTGTCATTAGGCAAGAGGCCAACTTGAATCGCTTAATAAAGTTTTGACATTTTCAAAAAAAAAAAAAAGTTAGAATCACATTATTAATATCGTCTTAAATATATCTGCAACATACCCTTTTTTGTTATTGTCATTTTTGTAATTAATATTCATACTTGTCTCCTGACTAAGAGATTTATGAAGGCTATACTCAAATTGACATCATTTTTGTGCGCTGTACAAAATTAATGTTATTCAGTTCATATCATGACCCTAATCTTCTCCTTGTAAATCAGCAACATAAAAATCATTCTGCCTCCAACATAGTACACGTATTTCTTCCGTCAGCCCTCCATCGAAAACCTGTAAAATTAATAAGATACGAGTGATTTGCAGCTATGATTTCATCGTAGAATTTGAAAATCGGCACAAGAAGATTAAATTGGAGCATACCTGCATTTACAACACTAATATCGAGTCGTTTCTGTATTGAGAAAGTAAGCAGATACAGGCTTGACATTTTCACATATCAATGGTTGGAGGTGGCAATTTCCAGAAATTCCACGAGTTGAAGTCCTCCTGTAAACAATTGAAGATCGATAAATAAAAGATTGGTTGAGTGAAAGTTTCACTAGCAACGAGTTGTTTATAAATGAAAATCAAGGACTGATAGAACTTGGGCAAAAATCGATAATGACGGATCTAAAACAAATTAATTCTCAGGTTCATGTTTTCTGAGGCCATCAAGCTTGAGTAAAATTCTTCAAGTGCACAAGAAATGGCATCGACATCTTAAAATTGCAAAATTTGATGAGAAAAAGTTGTGAAACGAACCCGCTCTGCCACTTTGGGTGGGAACATGTCATGCACAAGATCGTGAAGGTTAGTGTATGATTTTGTGTCAACGCGGCGTTGAACAGCAACCTGACCCTGCACGGCCAGCCCAAGTCCACAACACTCTGAGTTAGGTACAACACGGCATGTAAATTTACAGTGCAGTTATTTCCACTTGGACATATTTCAGTTACCTTGGGATTGATTATGAAGATCTTCCCCTTGGGGATCCCAACCTTACGGTAACTAATTTCATCGGTGTCTCTGTTTCCAAAACCAGCATAGAATGGATTGCAGTCTGGAGGAAATAGTGCTTTGATATCCTGAAAGTTAAGAATTTTTCTAAGAATACACTTCAACGTTCAGCTGCAACAGTAATCAATATTGTTTTGTAGTCATCATGATTGGATATCAAAAGTTCTTTCTCCAGCAATATCTTCGAATAAAACTGTGCTCGAAACTAAATCTTTCAAATATTAAAACTCCACTCCTTAACCTATATTTCGGTAATGAATCTTAGTGGTCAGAAAACTACTGATCTTTAAAGATTTATCATTCATATTCATCTGGGTGAAACGAAATTAGCTTGTCACATATAAATCACAGTGGATGTAACCTCTAAACACGCAATCTTGAATTCATGTGGAGCCCTTCGGATAACTGCAAAACAAAATATCAGCTGTCTTAGCAGATGCATTGTCAAAAGGAACAGAAGCGGTAAGCCAGGAGTTGAAGTAGAATTTTAAATTGGGTTAAATATATCGGGTCTAAGTTTCACAACTAAAAGGTCAACCTTGTGGTTGGGTGTGGTTGTTGCCTTTATTATTAGCTCTTTTTCCTTATATTTATTCCATATGTGATGTCTATTTCAACAGTTCAAAATATTGTCAAGAATGTTAATCAGCTGTATACAGTATTTTGAATATGCTATATATGACCAACCAGAGGTACCGTTGTTCTATACAAACTTCAAAGATATAATTCACGAGATAGAGAAAAACCCGTGCTCATAATTCAAACATGTACTCAATCCCAGTCATCCCAGATAAGTTTCAAATACTTCACACGCTATTTGGAGGAAACGTGGATTAGTTATGAGTGTCCAAAATTCCAGAAATTTGTTATGCACTATGCACATTTAACTATTATGTTTCCTAACAATATCATGCACTAACAAAAATTAAAAGCCTTATAATCGGAAGCAAACTATTTCTTGCGATATAATGAGCTACTGATAAATTTTGTAGGAATATCAGAGTAGAATTTGTGGAGCATTTAAAATTATCATGAAGTTATGTGTCAACTGTACGCATAAATGCCATTCCGAACAATCAAAGGCTTCCAACCAGCAAGTATGTTAGATGGCATATTTTGTTAAGATCATTAGAGCGAGTATAATAACTTCATAAAATAACACAGGTTCAAGTTACCTTCTCGAAATAAAGAAGGAAAAAGACCGTCTGGGGATATAACAATAGGCCCATCTGGCAAAGCCTTCCCATCCTTCAAATGCATGGGAAAAAACTATTAACACTACACGGGAAATTGGAATAAATAGAAAAAATAAACAGAACAGTTTTTTCTGTATGTAGCAGTGGGTAGTTCAAGGATTGATAGGCAGTTCTCTACACTAACCTGCTTAATGTTGAGAAGAAATTGCCTCGTAAGATAGGCCTGGGCAATAGCACGTGCACTTAGAAAAAGCAATTGATACCCATTTTCCTGCAGACGTGAAGATATTTGTCATAGAATGTCATCGTCGCAGCTCATTACCATGACAAACATCATATGAAGAAAAAATTCCATTCTGTACGAATTATTGAATTGCATTTCTAAAATAAGGCCTCTTAACTATAAATATAATTATGGAGTTCCCCCCATAATTGTTTCTTTAAGGTGCAATAAGGACTGATAAGAAGTTTATGACATGTGTCTATCCTTACGAAAAAGTTAAACTTCTCAAACATTTTACAGAGAGGATAAATGACAAACCTTAATAGCTGAAAAGAGATGAGCAACTCCTATTTGACACCAATCCATCCCAACCAAAGGCATAAACTGACCTAGAACGTCTGATCTGTTATATGGTCAAAACAAGATAAGGATGGTTAGGCACGTGGATAAGAAATCCCGATTTCAACACACTTCTTTATGCTATGATAGGAAATTTGTACTTTTCTTGGCTTGTGTTATAATAGTTTAAGTAATATTAGGGTTTACTTTTACCTATTGGTATTAAGTTTCCTCTTGTTCCCTATATAAATGAACCTCCTATTGTAATTTATTATCAAGTATTCATCAATAATACTATCATTTTTTGGAATTCAACACAATTCTTTTTTCACATTTCATAGTAACATAAACATGAAAGAAATAAAACTACACAAGTTAACAATGCGTTCTAGCAGATGATCACCTTTAGATACATTGTATAATAGAGAAAATCACTTTGATAGTTAAAAGTTATAGTATCGTTACTTGGTAATGGTTCCATCTACATCTGAGATGACTATTCGAGTGTTCCATTTCCACAAATAAATACTTGCATCAACCTGCAACACAATATGAAGTAAGAATGTTAAGGAGAAATCAGAAAACGGAAAGAAAAAGATTCAAGCAGAAAAAAGGAATTTTGGGCCGAAGAGTCAACAATATATGACCTGCTGATTTCCAAGCATTCCAGTTCTGAATGTGAAGGTTATGGTGCTCCTCCCTTCACGCAGATTCAAGGCCGCCAGCTGCTCAGATGTTGGTGTGATTGCCCTAAACATCTCTTTAAACCTTTTGGATTTAAATTCATCTCTTTTTTCATCTGTGCTAGCAGTGCTCGTTGTAACTAGCTCAGCATCAACAATTCTGGCGTCACTAAGAGATGGTTGTTTAGCCTTCCCCGACCTTGATCTCCTAAAAGAGAAAGGCCAAAGCTTCCAACTTCCATTAGAAGCCAAAGTGGGTTTTAAAGGATCTCCTTCGGTAGGGTGCTCAACTCTGTCAACGGCTATTGTGCTCTCTGATTCAAAATTTTGTTCGTCTCCAAATGAAGCCATCCCTAACACAAGATGTTTACCTGAGTTCGTGTGAAGTAAATGCTACTAATTTTCACAACTATCATCTTTCACTAACAAGTGTGTAGAAGAGTGAAGGTACAAAAAAATCATTGTATATGGTACACATAAACAATATGCTTTTCAACAACGTGTACTTGACTCATGCCCCTATCATATCTAATGAAGTAACTTACATGCCAACAGCACTTTTCACGGCTTTTACTAAACATTGAATTTTTTTACTGCTGCTAAAATACAGTAGTACCAAACAGCATACAGCCTTTTCCACTGCTTTTTTTTGCTATAACATTTATTCAGACACTTTAAAGAGTTTCAACTATTCAAAACTAGCACATTGTACTATTTGTAAGAACTGATATATTTGAAATACGGAGGGGGATGGGAATGAAGGTGAAATAAACACAGATTGTTAAATATGATATTTGTGATCTTCAAAATAAGATAACTAATGAAAGCCCTAAGGTAACAAAAAACAAGTAATGTCTTGGGTTGGTTGAAAATATGCAATTGAGTTAGATTATTTAATTCCAGTGTCCAAATTAGAAGCATTTACTCGACTATAAACAAATATAGTAAATCATTGTGTATTCAAGTTCCCTTACCAATGTCGGGACTAGCAGAGGAAGAGTTCAGCTCTCCTGGAGTCTGAGTATCTTCATTATTCAGCTCCTCCTTTGCTAATTGTTCTTTGCTTCGTGTATCTGAATTCAAGCGATTATCATCTTTGCTGAGGAATGTCCACTTCAAGGACTGGGGATTCGCATCCAAAGATTGGCTTAAAGGAAGAGAAACACCGTTATGTTCATCTAAATTGTCAATGTTAAACCACATATTGGGCATTGATTCTCCCAGCTGCCCAACTTGCTCGCCAGGAGTCTTCGGAGTTATTGGGATGCTAATGGGACTAGATATCACTCTTGACGTGCCTACTGGGTTTTCAGTGTCAATTGATATATTTTCTCTAACAAACTTGCCTGGAGACGAATAGGACATGCAGCTTGTACTGACGGACTCGTGCACTGCTTCAGTGCCTTCAAGGCCGAACGAATGATGATTTTCATTATCAAGATGATCTGGAGAAATTGGCGCCACAGTTTCAGCTCCGCCCAGTGTGTAATCTTCAAGGTCACCAATAACGAATAGTTCTTCTTCTGAACTTTCTGAGGTTGCAATATCAACGTCTATTTTTTTAGACTTGTCATCAGAAGCCAGTTCATATTGGAGGCTATAATCAATACTTTCATCCACAACTATTTTCTCGCCTTCAACTTGTCGACCCGAATCCCCGGAAGTTGTCCTGGGCAGTGTTTCAGAATGAATGTAGAGCTCCTCGCCTCCTCCATTGACAAGATGCAGTGTTTCGCCAGTTTGTTTTCTGGAATCATTCAATCCAATTACTGGGCTATCTACCATTTCACACTCTTCTAAAATACAAGAAATCTCAGAGACTGCACTATTTGCAATGTCATCGTGATCAGCATCGCCAACACATGCTTCTTTAACGGCTCTTGATATTTCAGATATAACTTCACATTCGTATGCTAACACACTTTCACTTACTGTGGGAGTTTCAACAACTTGCTCTGAGCTTCGTTCATCACTAGCCTGCAAATCTTTATCGACCTCGCCATCCAGCTTTCCAAGAGAAGACGAGTTGGAAACATTACCTTTTGTTTTCTTCTTAGTGGAAAGATTGGTAGACCACTGCAGCTCCAAGAGATCGGCTGCAATCTCAGCGCGCTCTAATGAATTTGCCCTCGCGACACTAGACCCATCATCACCTTCATGAAGATTTTCCTCTTTCGCCGCCTTCCGTCCAAAAATACCCAGGAACCGCGACTCACTGGACTTAGACCTAGTCACAGCTTTGTCATCAATCTTAGTCTCCGGACTTGAATCAACTACATCAATATTGAAACTGTTGGCCTTCAACGGCCTCCTGTCATTCTGGGATCGGCCATCTGTTTCTTCCCCTGAAGATAAAGGAAATAACCCAGATTCCTCTTCTTCATCACTATCCACCTCCCTGAGAAAGTAAGCCTCCCCTTTATGATCCAAATACATGTGAAAATCGGCTTCAACGCCATCGATACTAATGGTGACGACCTTCTCCCTCGACTTCAAAACCCCTTGAAACTTCCCGAACCTTACATACCAAGGAGATGATTTAAAGCTCCCGTCTTGCTGTTCAACAACTATTATATCCACAGCTCCACCAAACGGGTGAAAGGGGCCGGATACAGTGTACACGCCCCGAGAGATGTAGCTGCCGAGCCTCCCCACCGCATACATCCTCCAATATTTGGATCTCTAGGGCCACACAAGTGACTCCAAATACTAATTTCAAAGTCCAGTCATAAGTCTCGGGCAGATCACTACACAAATTTACAAGAACTGGTAATTAGGAAGAGGGAAAAAGAACCCTAATCAGCTAAAATTGAACTCTAAATTCTTCCTTTGACCCAGATCACATAATCTAGATCATCATCACAATCAATTCTAAAGATTCAAACTTGAAGAACCCAATTCCCCAAACAAGCTGAAAATTACTGACCCTTTCTTAAACTCAAAACAGCAATAGCACAACCTAGAACAGTAAGAGACACAAATCAAGAAACAGTACCCAAGAACTCAAATCCAGAAGGATAAAAAACTACAACAAATGAATTATATAAGTTGAACACAGAAACCCAGCTCAGTAACACGCACAAAATGGTCTCAGAACAAGCCCAGAAGCGAGAAATTACTGATAAACCAAACCCAATAAGTAAATTGAAGAAGAAGACCAGTTTGGTTGCTCAAAAACAAAAGGCGTATTCATTTTTTAAGAACTTGAATGCGCCAATCAGTAACAACCCATCACATAATTTCACTAATCAGTTCAAAAAATCGAAACTTTAAGAATAAAGGCTTCGAAAACGAAGCACCAAGATCAAATTGAACACAGTTGAACTTACCTGTTGTAATCGAGAAGTTCCAAAAACTCACAGTCCCTTGAATTTGATCTTCACAGAAGAGATGATGAAGAAGAAGAGTGTTTTGAATATTCTCGAAGATGTTGAGAAGAAGAGGAACCGTATGATCGATCGATCGCAGGTGACACGTCAGTTTCTCTTTTTCCATTTATTTTCCTCTAACTTTCGTCTGATCATATTTTTTAATCTTTTTTCAGGAAATTAATGTTTTTTCCTTTATTTGTGTCAGATGTTACTAGGTCGGGCCCAGAATGTAGCAGGTTTTGAGTTTTTTTTTTCTCGGACACCTATTCTGAATACAACATTTGGATTTTAACATTTTTATAATTATATATAATATAAATCCTGTTTTCAAATTAATTTCAGAATAATATTACTATCCCAAATTTAAATTTTTTTACTAATAATTCACCCATAAATAATGTATTCTATGCTGAAATTACAAGTCAACATTACATAAAATAGAAGTTTATATATATGGAAAATATGGTTGAAAGAAACTGTTGGCAGTTGGATAGAAATGGATGAGGAAGAATTTATGTAATGATAGGGTTGGGAGATATTTCCATGTGAAGTCTCTTATAAAGCATTTCATTACCACATGTTGTGTTACGAGTATTTTCAACAATATTGTCGCACATAAATTAATTTCAAGAGAGCATAAAGAACCTCAGCTGATAATATTGTTGGTACGTATTGGCCATAAAATATATTTTATTTTTACTCGTGAATATCGTCGTCAATACTATTACGAGTTTTTAGGTTTATATTCTTATTTTTTTCAAAAAAACATATCTTATGTACTTAATATATAATATGATTATATTAGAATTGAATTTTCTCTTCGGTGTTAACGTCAGTTAATCAAATAAATTTGGATGAATTAGTTTAATGGTAATATAATATTTATCTGCTAATAATGGCCTCGGTTAGTAATCAAATTTGATATTACATGTAGACCCACTGGTTCTGATGCACTGCTATTGATTTGTTGGGAGCTACCAGTTCGGATCAGCTTTAGACTAGTAGTTGTTCTGGTTCATTTCATATCATGGATCTAACATTGTAGTTTGGGCTTGAAAATTTGGGCTCAGGTATAGTGATTGGGCCTTACCCGTGTTATGGGCTTATCCTACCATAAATCATAATCTAATATTTGTTTATACTAAAATTTTGAGCACGAGAGATTTATTATTGATGCGCTTCGTCTATATTATAAACTAATTAAGAGACGTGGCCATTAGCATATATACACTTGCTCATCCACCAACTTATATTCACGTTCGTCATGTGAGAGCATGCTCTCTCATTCACAGCTTCATGTTGAAGAAACGATGATCCTCACCATCATCGTGGCCCACTCCTAGCCCTTGGCAGCTCCTTCTCGACGACGGCTTCATCCTCCTCCATGTAAGGCTCATTTTTTGTTTCTTATTGCGGAAGCGATAGGTTAGCGATCGAGATTGAATTGCCTCGTCCACTTGTCAGAATCACAAATCATCAACGAGTGGGTAAAGCTCAAATTTTATTGAGATCTAACCAAGAATCGGTTATGCCTCTGATACCGTGTTAGAAATAAGAAAGATTTATTATTAATTGTTTACACTGAATTACAAGAGAGCTCTAATTGTCTAGATAATAAGAATAGAACAGAAAACCTTGATATAAGAGAGAAAATGAAAAATAAATATAGAAAACTTAATATAATCTAATAGTATATATAAAATCAAGATTAACCACATATTTTTAAGTATTCAATCAAATATATGAAGGAAGTATGGGTTTAAGACAAACGATTTGTTCGAAAGATTAAATAACTGCATTTGGCCTAAGGAGAGGAACCAGCGTAGACTAACAAGGCAGCTCGAGAGGAAACAATCCGAGCTGCTCAAAGTCTCCAATCTCACGGATCAGTTCAACCCTTTTCTCCTTTAGATTGCACAAAAAGATGTAAGAGCGACGATACAACAAATACAACACATTTTTATCGTACGCCATGAACATCTCCAGCCTATTTCCCAATGCCGAATGATCCACTTGGTTCACTTTATCTCATTCATTTATTGAGCTATCGAATTTTCATTCCATCAGCTTCATGTCATATGTTACATGTGTTAATCGAAGGCGTTAGGTTGGTATCCCAAGGAAAGGGGGGAGAGGGAGACGAGTACATTTCGCATTTGAGTCGAATTTGAATCCAAATAGACTCGGTGTGGCTCCATGCACACGTTCATCAAATTCTTTTACCAACAAAACTAGCATGCCGTAGTAGGAAACTTCTCCCAAGGGGTATAGAAACATATTTTTACGCACATCATCATTGTATTCGACTACTAGCGTGAAATTGTAGAATAATAGTTATGAATGAAAAATAGAAGTAAAGCTATAGCAAATGGAATAAGGAAAACGCAAAACTTGTATCGAAACTGTTTAGACGGAGATTGCAGATTGTGTGAAAGAATCGTCTGGTCCCAGCAGGTTGTTGTTTTTGTAAGACAATATTGCTTTCTCTGTGGCACTTGAAGGAATCTCGAGCAATTGTCTCCCAAGATAAATGTTCATGTATGGATGCATTTGATTCAGATGCACATTCATGCATGCATGCATGCATGCATGCATACCAGACCGAGCCGAGACGGAACGACGGCGGTGGTGCGCTCGTGTGGTTGTTTATCAACCCGAGCTGGTCTGTGGGTCTGTCCACTACACGTTAAGTGATGACCCAAGACCACACCTTAAGCTTTCATTTCTAAAAACATAAAGAGTCACATTCGTTCAAGTGTAAGCGATGTAGTACTCGATATATTAATTATATAATTTATAGCATCTTTAAGTGCTATTATCTCATTCAATATTTGATTGATTTTTTTAAGTGTATACTCTAAGTGCTAGTTCTCGAAAATGTGAACACAACGGACACACACATGAACCGATTTGATTACTATAATCGATCGAAATGTTTGTCAGAAAATAAGTGTTCTGGACAAGTACGCTAGAGCTGCTCACACACTCATAGTTACTTATATTGATTTACATAAAGTTCACATCCTCATTGCACTGAACGATATATATACACATATGAATACCATAACGTGACATAACATTTTATTAATCTCAACAATACATACACAATATAGAATTATGGACCAGTACTAAAAACGTGACATGACAATTAATGAATGGGGGCAGAATGTTTCGGAAAGGTACACAAGCGTTAACCACATACTTTTGAACTTTCAATAAAATATATCAAGTTTAATTTTAAGACAAACGATATGTTTGAAAGATTAAATAATTGCCCTATATATTTTGGGTTTAAGACAGGAACCGGCGTAGGCCAACAAGGCAGCACAAGAAGAATGAATTTTTGCAATAGTACTGCATCAATGGCAATCGAATTTCCCAGCGAGTAATGTTGACCATGATCCACTCGCGGGCTAAGAGCTGTTCTCCAATAGTAATCCTCTGCCGACTAATATATCCCAATGTTCAAATCTAACTATTGCACTGTGTCCCATTCCCGTCTCGAGCTAGTACCCCTCCTTCTGTAATAACTCAATGAGAGTTTTCAGTTAGCTTAACTTTTCAGTTAGTTTTAGTTAAGTGAGAAGAAGAAAAAAAGTCAGCACATCTCTAGGAGAAAAAAACAAGTCAACTTTAGTTATGTGTAGTTAAATGTATATTCATGTGAGATTATCTTATGTTATATATAGAGATAAATATATAAAGCCCGAGAAGTTAACAAAACGATGCGTTTTGTCGTCTTCAACTTCCAAATCTAAACTTGAATATGAAAACGTGTATAACTAAATATAGTGATCTGTTAGTGTCCCAATATACATATATGATAACTATAATTAATATCATTTTATTAATATTAGCAATACACAATATAGTTAAAAGGGTATAGAAACATATATTTACTCTCATCATTATGTTCGATCTCTCTCCATCTACCATCATTCTCACCAGAGGGGACAATATTTGAACAATCACCTCCCGATAAGGATTGCATATGCAACAACATAAGAGTATATTCTTATAAGTACTCAAAATATGAATTGGACCACCACAAAGAGTTCTTTCCCTGTATTTAGCGTAACATTAATATCAATAATATTATTTTCTACACTAACTTTAGAATAGTATCAAAGAAATAATAGATCTTCGAATCCATTATAAAAATATATTGTTTTGTGCACTTGTTAATAATTGATGATTTTAACGGGTAGGAATGCAATCCAAACGCTTTTGCGTAATAGTTTCTCCATATCATAGTCTTATTCATCGACTAGTTTGGTTATTACTTATTCAATCAAGCTCCAATCAGTCATTTTACGTCAATTCAAGTTTGACTACTATCTATTCAATCAAGTTTTAATCAGTTATTCTACATCGATTCAAATTTGACCATTACATATATCAATCAAGCTCCAGTTGTCTAATTCTTGCACCGTGTCCCATTCATGTCTCGAGCTATCGAATTGCCAGACCATCAGCCTCCTACGTTAATCGAAGACGCCCTTGGCAAACTCCTAATGTCCCCAAAAAAAGTAGTTTTGTAATCGAATGGAAGGAGGAGAGGGACACGAGTACAATTCGCATTCGCTTTCACATTCGCATTCAACCCGAATAGACTTGTGCTTCTTTGCCGCCGCGTGCATATATATTCGGCCAAAGAAAACTAGCATTCCATTGTAGAGAACTTCTTTCCTTCTCACGATGGGGTGGAGAAACATACTTTTACGGTACTCGTCATTATATTTCATATCTCTCCATGGACCGCCATTGTCGCACATTCGAACAATCTTGTACCCGTTACGCGCTACTACCCTGAAATTGAAATCATTATCGTTCTCGTCATCACCATACGCGACGAGCGCAACTCGAGTTCTGAATTCCGCGTCAAAATCCGTGGATATAGGAAGAGGCGGGAGAGCGGTCCATTGTTTTGCGAAAGGATTGCATATGTAATAACAACTATCATCTTTCTCTTTTGGACAACACTAGTAAATCCTTGTGAATCGGACCGTCGCAAGGAAGGAAATCGAGGTTAAAGGTGAGCCCTCCCTTGTAGTTACCATCATGATAAATCGCGTGTCGCAGCTCTCTAAAGCGTATTCTGTCATTCCCTCGAACACAATGTTGGTATTGTGTAAGAAGAATCGTAGGTAATTCGTTTGCTTGTTTGTAATTGATCTGACGCCAACGTCGCAAAAAGTAAGAATTATTATTAGGGTTGACGTTGACGAGAGAGCACCAAAGCTTAGAGACGAGCTTGCACTGAATTTCATGCTTGGCACAACCAACTCTACATAAGATTTCGACCAATAAGCCCTCATCACCTAGCACCGAAACCTTGCTCCGTCGGCTCTTCTTCTTCTTCACCATCATCATTGAGTACTATTGATTTGTTCGTTTACAATCTCTCACAAAATTAAAGGTAGAGCTTAATGATCTCTCTATGTATATGTGTGTGTGTGTATATATATATATGCACATAAAAACTAACCTTCGGCTTGAATTAATTAGGGTTCCTCTGATCTGTGTACTACCCGAAATAAATTGCTGTGTGAATTAATTATTAGGTGTCCCATACATGTCAAATAGAAATATTTCCTTTATTACACTTTCTCCTATTTGTGTATTTCTATTTATTTCCTGTTTGGATTATTAATTAGCTCAAAAATGGGTAAACGACCCCAATGACCCTACGTGCTGGAGAAACATTTATCTCTTACTTGTTCGATTGACTTGTAGCAATAGTAAAAGTATCATGAGTGTACAAGGTTTAGTGTATGATGATAAGTAGGGAAAAGAAAAGAGAATGTGATCAACTGGAAGACCCAGGAAACAATAGGAGAGGTCCATTAAAGAAAAATTATCAAACTAACTCCACTTTGTGTAATTGTGATGCACACATCAAAATAACCTTTCCATGAATATCTTTTTCAAAGTTTAAGAACTAAAGTTACAAAAAGAAAGCACCTGAGTTGATCCACTGACTTGAATATGAATCCAATACAGACCTCACATCAGCATCATTGCTCCTCCGTAAGCAACTGTTAGTGCTTGTCAAACCGAGGCCTGTGTTTGAGTGTTAAGCTAGCTATTCACTTGCATGTACTACTACATGTAGTCCGATCTGATGATAAGGAAGAGAGCAATAACAAAAGCGCTTAGATTTGGTAACAAACAATACATCATATAGCCAGAGAGACAGCTTTAGCGAACTGGATTGGTACCTTTTAGTGGACTGCATAATTAGCACCTCTTGACGGTCTTTTACCTTCCATGGCTTCTTTCTTCTCTTGGCAACTTAAGCAAAGGAAAGGGCCATCAAAAGGATGCAAATTCTGTGAATCAATTGATCCAGCATGTATTGAAACACCCTCCTTTGGTTTCATATTGACTTGGCAGACCGCACATGTGAACAGCTTAAACATGTTGGAGATTGGGTATCTTGTATCTAACCTGCAATTGCAAACCACCATCAATGGATATGAAATTAATGGTGACATTACAGTATATATGAATATTATTCACCCACAAACCTTTCTGAAAGCATAGCTGATCCTGCTTCAAACATTTGTTCGACCTCATATGGTTCGATATACTCGACATCTACATGAATGGTTGAATCCCAGCTCTTTTTTCTAAACACGGATTGACACACTCCTTTGCATTTGTTCTTTGAAGGTGGCAAAATTGGTTTCTCTTGTGGTAAGATATCAATAACAATACAAGTTGTGTCATCTCTAAGCCCCTTGTCCTGTACAGCCTCCTGCAAGAGAGAAGGAAAGAATCAATAAGTAACAAAAAGGACCAGGAGTGTTTATCATCAACCTAAGACTGTAAATCATACTTGACATATTTGAGATCCATACTTTAACTATTTGTGCTGCAGCAGCACCTGGTGCCAAGCCCCTGCAACAGTTGAAAGCTGCTTCAGCGCTCAACACATCCCAAACACCATCACTTGCCATGATAACCCTACCACCACCTGTAGACAGCTGCAGAAAAACGAATACTAAGATAGGTTCTTCGAACAGCACATAGTGTGACAGAACTTAATGTTGCTAACAAACAGATGATTGTAAAAGGATTTCTGAAAAATCAAAGTGGCTAAACTTCCCAATTTTAAACGGAGACTCAAAGTTGATTTCTCTCACAAGGATTGGCAGAAATCATCTCACTTTGCAGGAAGACAATCCCCATAAACTTTAAAGAGGTTTTGGTATAGTATAGCAGCATATTCAGTTGAAAGAATGAACTACAATAGCAAGCCAAGTTAGCAATTGATTTCCGTTTTCTGAACTACTATCAGACCTTTCCTTAAAATTTGCATGTCAATAACATGGATGTTTTGAAAAATATAGTATTAACAAAAATTCATGGCTTCCTCTTTGTAAGCTTCTTGCTATTCAAGCTGATGTTTCTAGTTATTTCGTTTTCAGGTATGTGAATCAAGGGACACCATCACAATTCCTATGGCCTAAAACGGATCAGCTCTACAGAAACCACTGTAAGGGTAACCATGGTGTTGAATATAATTTGATGTAAATGATTTCTTCAGACTCCCAGTGCAAAAGTGATAATGTGACTAACATACCTTCACTTGCTTTACATAAGGAACAGGAACAATGAATTCGCCAACATCCAAATCTCCTATGGACCGTGAAAGACACAAGCCACCAGGCCAACACCTCAAAGGACCAATCTACACAAGAATATTCATATGAATCAGAGAGCTTGCATTTGTTCACAAAAATTAATAACTATAAACACTTGGTGTAGGTATGGCACAGAAAACTCTCGAAGAAGAAATACCATTGAAAGAACATCAATCTGTCATCATACACGATGACTAATGGAAACAGTTTGAATACTTTCATCTCAGCACCATTTATATCATATTTTTAGAAATACAAACAACAAGACAAAACTGACAAATCAAATTGTAACCAAGATATTCCAATCCTTATAGAAGATTGCTCATGCTTTTATCCTAAACTAGGCGAACAGTTTTTCACATACAATTTTCCAAATTGTTAATTAGTTCCAGTTTATATGTTAAAAAAAAGTGAGATAAAAATACTTAAACTCTGAGAAGGAGATAGGTAACAAATATAAAAGCGTAAAGAAACTCAAGAACATGAAAACGACATAACATTTGTTACAAGAATAAACAATACCTCTGCATCACGACCAGTATAAACGCGCCTCACCACTCCTCCACTTGAAGTAATGCGCTCCTGCCTAGTAAGATACAAAAGAACCATTGCCTTTAATATAAATTGTTTATCTTTGGAGGCCTAGTGAACACATTATGTCTACTACTTACTCTTCTTCATTGCATTCAAGTCTATGATCTGCTGACAGATAAATAAGACTGCCATCAGCAGCTTCAAGTACGCAGCGAGAATCACCCACAGAGGCAACAGTCAAGACCCATCCTTCTATAATCATGAAGGTCACAGTTGAGCCTGATGTTTGTGCTGAACATGTAGAAATGTAAGAATACGTGAGAGACGTTTAATTAACCTGAAATGTAAGGAAGTTGTTCTGCTAGATGTATATGGGCGCCGCTGATAATGACCTATACTGAGACCAGGATGGCACATGTGAATTCTAATTTTAGTCTAAAGCAAGCAGCAATGGCTTCAAAACCACCACTACTACTACAACAGCAACGACCACATCTCCCAAATTAAGTTGGGTTGGCTATATGAATCCTTCAGCAAATCTCAGAGGAATATTTTGTTTGTATCCTCCTCATCTCTATCCCATCTAAAGCTATCTCCACCTTAAGTTCATCCACCATCATGCCTTTCCTTACCACTCCATCCCACTTTAACTTACACTAGCCCAAATCATTTTAATCCCTTCTACTTATCTTTCCTCACAGGATCACTAGCCCTCTTTTTACAATGCAAATGTTCAAATCACCTTAGGTGATCATCTTATCTTTTCAAGGCAACAAATTTTAAATTATTGTCAGGATAACTGAAGCTGCATCTCTTCGAGGAATCAGCATAGAGTTCATGCAGTGCCATCTCACAAAAGAAGTCAATAAATAGATGGTACAAGAAGCATGGATGTTTATTCATTTAAAAACAGAGTTTGACCACCTATCAAATAAACAATCAATATCCAAACTCAAATATTTTGGTCAAATCCAGTGTAACATAAATGCTTATTGTTTGTAAAGAGCCTGCAGCAAAAGAATTTTCCACGACAACATCATTTATATAGAAACTGATTTTACCTTCCTGCTCAAAATCTTTATCTGTTTTCACAAACCCTGAAACCAAAGCCCTTGGAAGGGCTGCTGCCCATTCATCTCCATTTAGATTTGAAGGAACAGCACTTAAAACATTCTTGAGAAGATTCTCCTTTGTGTATATAGCAGCACCAGGCCCGTTGTGCCCATCAAATACCTGCAAAACAAAGCTTGGTTATATTTAACTTCATGAGGATAAGCTCTACAACTAATGTGAGCAATCAATTATTCCATAGACAAGGTATGCAATGTGACTTTCCCTATGCACTCTTCCAAATTATTAGAGAAATAAGAAGCATAAGCAATGAATGAGGTAGGTTACAAATTTACCGCTCATCAAGTAGTGCATGTGCATTCATAATAAACAAAACCAATGTAACCGCTGCCTAGTTGATAACTTTTTAAAATATTTTCTTTTCACCACTATATCTCAACTATCAAGTGCTTGCTAAACTAAATCAAATCTTAACACTAGAAATCGTTATGGGAATATTTTCTGCTGTGTGCACACCAAGTTCTCTGCTCAGGCTGCAACCAAATCCGTCTTGTGAAGAAGATGGTGGAGTGTCCTTGCGTATGAGTCCAACCATGGATTAACGCAGATGTTTTTTCCATAATTAGCTATAGCCCATGAAATCATCCTACCTTTGCTTCCATGCTAATTTCTCCCCCAATACTTTGAGAATGTATATATAGTTATGCTAAATAGTTCAGTTGTATGTGTACTACATATTCAGTAACATATGCATATACATGAAACTGTTTTTTGTGTTTTATTTTATTATGTAAATAATTGAAGGTGGAAGACAGTTCATGGACTAGTTAGATGTTTTGAAAACACAGAATTAGGAATTATGTTGCAATTTCCTTAGTCGACATAATCTCATAACAATAGCCCTTGCTTCTCTTTTCTACCTATTTCCCTTATGTTTGCATGCCTCTTATATCCACATTGTACTCTATAGTTTCCCACATTTTATCAGCAACAAAAACGCAAAATATCTAAAGCCAAACTCTAAACCCCTTTCGAACGCAAACTGAAAGACCAATAAACCCAAAACAATAGACACATTTCACCGATCAGAAACCTCCAACACCGTAAAAATCAGCAAATCATGCAAACAAAACCAGAACAATTAGGTATTCATGAATAATCACTCGCTCTATACTGCCTACCTATCTCCAAACTCCTATGTTCTAATTACAAAAGCAAAAAATGACATCTACATTTTAACTATGCATCTGGTGGATTCAAAACACAATTTAATAACAAGATCAGCTAAGTTCAAGATTTAAGATATGACTCACCCCAAAAACCGAGTAAGTACTAACTCCATCTCCAGTACACCTCTGGCAATCTGACTTCACATAAGTAAAATCCTCACCCTTCCTAGATTTGTTAGCCTGTCCATGTGTAATATCTGGATTCCCAATCTTCTCATTAGCTAGTTCACGCTTCAGCAAGAACGCCAGCGGCGTTCTTCGACCTTTATTAGCATCCATCAACTCTCTTCTTCTTAATTTCACTGTCAACACTCCCAAACAAAGTTAATTCCAGCTCTTAATCAAGTAATGACAAAAAGAACTATAAGCACGCATAGAAATTACAGACGAAGAACAATCATATGATGCTAAATGCAACCAAGGGACGGCAACGACAGAAACAAAATCGTCGAGACCTTCAACAAAAACAATTTATGAACATAAAAACGAACGCGAATCAAGATTATGATAACAAATCGATCGCAGACTGTTCATCAATGCCAGAATCAAAACAGAAATGCAAAATCGAAGCAAGTGCAGTTCTGGAAAAGATCAATGAGCCGTGAATCGTGATCGGAGAAGCCACAGAATCGGAGAGAATTGAAGCGAAGAGCAGAAACATACCGGTAAAGAAGGAGGAGAGGTACGGAAGCGACGACGAGTACCTTTTTTTTGCCTCTTAATAGTGCACTGCTGACGTGGCAAAACGCATCGTTTTCACACGCTTTTGCTCTCGCTCACGCGGATCAGATATACCGAAGTGGGCCCTAAGAGGATTTATTTATTCTTTTACAATGAAATTTAGCCAATCAAATCTTAATTAATAATCAAATTTAATTATAACAATATGATTGAATCAAATTTAATTATCTTACTCGTTTTTTCAAAATTTAATTTCCTTTTATCGAGGAAATCGTAATTACATCCTACTTTCTTCAAAACCATAATTTTACCTCTTTGTTTCAAAAATAATAATAATTTACATTTTTCATGAGATAATATTGAGTTGAAATATTTTGATCTGAATCCGTGATACTCATGAGTCCATACAATCTTAATAAATTTTAAAATAAATTATATTTTTTAACTATGTATGAAAATATTATGTAATAGTCAATTTATTTTCAAAATAAGACATATAATAGTATTGAAATAAAATAAATTAAATTTGAATGTGTGGTATTTATAGTGATGAATAAATTCACGGGAGCGCAATACTTATCAGCGTGCATGCTGACGTGACAGACCAAAATATTATTTTTATTTTTTCAATCTCTCGTTACACTATTTTCTCGATGTGTAACATTTAATCTTTTAAATTATAAAAAAATATTCGTCTTCTTGTTACTTGGCGCTCCTACATTGATTTTCAGTGGAACTTCAGAAAATACATTTCTCATGACATGTGAAGATGCACAAGAGCTTAATTGATTAAGGTAAGTTTGAATTACAACTAAAGTTTTATTAGAGAATTATTAATTAATTTAATTCAATTTGTTAATATTATTGTATTGTTTATATGGCAAAAGGAACTCAGCATATGATCACGTGCATGATGATGTGACCCTTCTGTTTGTGGGCCTTGTTGGGCCATAATATTCACTTCACTACTTCAGATTCGAATTAATTTGTGCATGCGAGAACAGAGAACAAAGAGAACAAATATTCTCCTCAGTCCTCAATTAGATCATGCATTTTTTTATCAGGAAAATCTCTTATTTTGCGCCAATATAAAATCGTGTTATTTGTCTTTTAAGTTCTTTATCAGCCGCATTCGAAGGGAAATTTTGTGTTATAAATTATGCATTTGTTGTAAGTAAACCGAAACACATATTGTGAAACAGTATATTGTGCTGGTGGAGCACTGAGTGAAACAGTAAACACACACTCTTTCTCTATGAAATAGACATGGTGCTGGTGGAGCCACCTGTTTACAACATAGTTTCATACATGTAACACATATTGTGCTTCATTTATTATAGGGAAGATCGATGAAGAAAGTTGTGTAATTAATGATTTTAATGTATACACGTATATAGTATTTGTATTTCATTCATTACAACTATGTTTAGGGAAAATGAAGAGATTAATTTTGATTAGTTTTCGTAAACATGAAAACATGTACTATTTAATTAGTGATTAAAATTTCACACAAATATACATAGTCGGTTCTTTATTCATTAGAAATACCAACAATGTAGCGTTTATTGGTTTAGGTCAATTGGGTTGACATTAACTCTTTGAAACATGGGGCCAATAAAAGTATCGCTTGAAATAATTTTTAGTTCTGGTGTTAGTCAGTTAATTAATCATATATCACTAGGCGATGGAATGTTAGCAAGTGATTCAAAATCTCACACACCCATTTATGCGGGTTGAAAATTTTAGACTCGTGGTCTACTTAACACGTGAAATTATCTCAATAATTTACATGTGAGGATTAGGAGGAGTCAAATTTAAATCCATATTTTAGAAAAATATCTCCCGTTTTAATCATTTGACTCCTCGCCATTTACTATCCTAAGATTAATTCTTACAAAAAATTTATATTATTGATATTAGATTGTCAAAATGCAAAGAACGTTGACATGGATTTGGGTCACATCCAGTGGCGGATCCAAGAGGGGGCCGGGGGGGCACCCACCCCCCTTGGCCGAGAATTCGAAAAAAAAATCATATAAATTTTTTTCGAAAATTGGATATGTCCCCCCCCTTAAATTTTGATATCTATACAAAAACTGAGCAACTTAACAGTAAAAGTTGTTTGACTTAGTGGTAAAGGAGTAGTATTTTTGTAATGAGGTCATAGGTTCAAACTTTTTAATAGTTGCGTTCTTTTTAATGGTTTATGGGCCTAATTTTACAATGGAGCATATTTTATTCTCTCTTTATTTGTGGTTCATAGTTACAATTATATTGTTTTAGTTAAATTGTTTTTTCATTTTTAGTTAAATTGTTTTTTCATTTTTCATTAAATTTTTTGTTTGGTCTATTATATTTACTAATTATTAAAAATTGTCAATTTTCTAAGCAAATTTATGCAGATATTAAGTACGATAATGTATCGTTTGATAAACAAATCGAACTCGAGACCAAATTACTAGAGTTTGAAAAGCTCGCGAACTTTGTATTTATATATACATGAAAGTTAAATTCAAACTCAACTAAAAAATAAATAATCAAGCTCGAATTAAATTTTGTTATATGCATTTAGTAATTATTTTATTAATAAAATTATTATTTTAATTAAATATATTTATTATTAATTAATTAAATTTTTAGTGTAAAATTTAGCTCCCCTTAAAAAATTTTCTGAATCCGCCACCGGTCACATCTCACACCTTTAAGGGACCACTCACACAACACATCCTCTTGAGTTATTAATTTGCGGTCAAAATAATTTATTTGTTTTCTCATAACTAGTTACTATATATATGTGCATGCTTAATTTGTCTTCTTAAATTTCATTTTCATGTATGGAAAAAGATAAAAACTGAGCAATTGACGATTAATTGTTATGACTTCATGCCATCAAACTTCAATTTTGTTCAAGTAATGCCCTCATTTTTATACATTTTACATGAAAAACGGCTTTGAGGAACAGAAGCTTTGGCCACAAGGTAAGCAAAAAATGGCATTTACAGTCCATTTTTTGGAAACATCTCTTGTGCTTCTTCACATGACCCATTTATCATCATTCATTGAAATTTGAAACCCTCTTTCTGTGGGCATGTAATTGTAATTGGGTTTGTTTTGTTTTTAATTCCTCGACCTTTTGTGGTTGAAATTTGAGAGATGTGTTTTGGGATAAATGAGACACTTTACGAAAAGCTCTTTGCTTCTAACTTTAGTAATTTACTATGTGTGGTATTGTATTATAATTGTTATAAACTAATTTAATATATATGAAACAAACAAATGTAAATAGAAAAATGAGAGTACCGAGAAGAAGAGGTTTTGTGAAAGTAATAATAGTGTTTTCATTTTGTGTATTTACATGCTCTATTTATAGAGCTTGAGCAAGCTTGCAAATGAAGCTTGCTTCCACGGTAAGCTAAACAACACAATAAATAGGTGGGGGTCCACATTTTAACTTACAACACTCCCCCTTGGACACCACCTATTACAAATAATTACTTTTAAATTTACAAGAAAAAACTCAATGAGATAAAAACCGAGTAAATAAGTAATTTAAGTAATGTTGGACGTGCATAATGCTGCCTCGTTAAAAACCTTTTCAGGAAAACCCAATGGGACAAAACCTGAACAAGGGAAAAAGAGTGCAGCGCACAAATGTCCAAAGTGTGTTCAACTTTATAACTCCTACTCCCCTTTATAGATGCTCCAACTGATTGTTGCTATCCCTGATCGAAGCTCCCCCTGAGAACTAGTACAATCACTTTTAGTGCTTGCTAACTCGACGCATGCCCAGTCTGTATACGAGCTTCTCAAAAGTGGATGTCGGTAATGCTTTGGTGAATAAATCTGCAAGGTTCTCACTTGAGCGTATTTGTTTTACATCAATCTCGTGACTCTTCTGGAGTTCATGAGTGTAAAAGAATTTTGGTGAGATGTGTTTTATTCTATCTCCTTTGATGTATCCTCCTCTAATTTGAGCAATGCATGCTGCATTATCTTCATATATTATGGATGGAGAACTTGTTATTGAGGAGATCCCACATGATTCTCTTATATGCTGAATGATTGATCTCAAGAATACACATTCTCGACTTGCTTCATGCAGCGCCAAAATTTCTGAATGATTTGAAGACGTTGCAACCAAAGTCTGCTTTGTTGATTGCCAAGATATAGCAGTCTCATTGCAGGTGAAGACATATCCAGTCTGGGAGCGTGCTTTATGTGGATCTGAAAGATATCCCGCATCTGCATATCCTATCATACCTGCATTTTTTGTGGATTTCGCATATAATAATCCTAAATCTTTTGTTCCACTCAAATAACGGAATATATGTTTGATCCCATTCCAATGACGTCTAGTAGGCTCAGAACTGAATCTTGCCAACATATTTACTGCAAATGCAATATCCGGTCGTGTACATTGTGCCAAGTATAATAAGGCTCCAATTGCATTTAAATATGGCACTTCAGGACCAAGTATATTTTCATCTATTTCTTTCGGACGGAATGGATCTTTCTTAGGATCAAGCGACCGAACAACCATTGGAGTGCTGAGTGGATGGACATTTTCCACATTGAAACGCTTCAAGAGTTTCTCAATATATGTAGATTGATGGATTAGAATGCCATTAGTCACATGTTCGATCTGCAGGCCGAGACAATATTTAGTTTTTCCAAGATCTTTCATTTCAAATTCTTTCTTTAAATATGCCGCAGTCTTTAGGATCTCTCCAGGAGTCCCAATTAAGTTCATATCATCAACATATACTGCTACGATGACAAATCCAGAGCTTGATTTCTTGATGAATACACATGGACATATGACATTATTTTTATACCCTTCTTTGGTAAGGTATTCATTTAGACGATTATACCACATTCTTCCAGATTGTTTTAGTCCATATAATGATTTTCGCAATTTTATTGAATGTAAGTTCCTTGGACTATTTCTCATTGCTTCAGGCAATTTAACTCCTTCGGGGAGTTTTATATATATGTCAGTGTCTAATGTTCCATATAAATAAGCAGTAACAACGTCCATTAAATACATGTCTAGTCCTTCAGACATTGTCAAACTTATCAAATATCTAAAAGTGATCATATCCATCACGGGTGCATATGTTTCATCAAAGTCGACTCCAGGTCGCTGAGAAAAACCTTGGGCTACTAGTCTTGCTTTGTACCTGACAATTTCATTTTTCTCATTTCGTTTCTTTGTGAATACCCATTTATACCCAACTGGTTTAACATCTTCTGGTGTTCGAATTATAGTCCCGAATACTTGGCGTTTTGCCAATGAAGTCAATTCGGTTGTTATTGCTTCTTCCCACTTCAACCAATCATCTCTTTTGCGGCATTCATTAATAGTACGTGGCTCAAAATCAATATCATTTATCACTTCATTTGCTACTGCAAATACAAAAATTTCATCAATTATAAATGATTTTCGATCCCAAGATTCCTTTACGCATGAATAATTCATATTAATTTCTTTATTTGTTTGTTCATGGCGTTCCTCGGGATTTTTTGAACTTGATGGCTCTACTAGGGCTAATAATCTTTCAGAATTAGATGGTTCTTCAGGAATCATAAGTTTTTCTGGAACAGTCTCTGTACTCGATTGATTTTTTCGTTTTCGAGGAACAAGATCTTTAGCATCTACTGGTCTTCCACGCTTCTGGCGTGCATTAGAGGAATTTGCTGCTGCCTTAGAATTATCGTCATTTACTTTAATTCTCGCAGGCGTATTAACGGCATCAATATATGACCTTGTCATTTTAGCCGTATCTGTAAATGCATCAGGCATTTGATTTGCAATATTTTGCAAATGTATTATTCTATGTACTTCCTTTTCACATTGTGGCGTGCGTGGATCTAAGTGATATATGGAAGTCACTTTCCATGAAAGATCGTGCCTTACTTCAGGAGGCTTTTTATGATCAGTTAGAGAGGGGAATGTTGTTTCATCAAAATGACAGTCAGCACATCTTGCTGTAAATAAATCGCCCGTCAGGGGTTCAAGATATCTAATAATAGACGGTGAATCAAAACCAACATAAATTCCCAACTGCCTTTGAGGTCCCATTTTTGTGCGTTTAGGGGGTGCAACAGGCACTTGTACAGCACAACCGAAGGTTCGTAAGTGGGATATATCAGGCTGATGTCCACACACAAGTTGTATAGGAGAGTACTGATGATATGCACTAGGTCTTAGACGAATTAAAGATGCAGCGTGTAATACGGCATGTCCCCAAGCAGAAACAGATAAATTAGATTGCAATAATAATGTACGTGCAATTATTTGTATTTGTTTAATCAAAGATTCTGCTAACCCATTTTGGGTGTGAACGTGCGGGACAGGATGTTCAACATCGATACCTAATGCCATGCAGTAATCATCAAATATCTTAGACGTGAATTCCCCTGCATTATCAAGGCGGGTAGACTTTATTGGATGATCAGGGAAATGTGCTTTCAGCTTAATAATTTGTGCCATCAATTTAGCAAATGCAAGATTACGAGTTGATAATAAACAAACATGTGACCATCTACTGGATGCGTCAATTAAAACCATAAAATAACTAAATGGTCCACTAGCGGGATGGATAGGGCCACATATATCTCCCTGAATTCTCTGCAGGAGTGGTGGACATTCAATATTAACTTTGGCAGAAGACGGGCGGACCACTAATTTTCCTTGTGAGCAAGCGGTACAGGTGATATCATTTGACAGTAAAATCTTATGGTTTTTTAATGCATGACCATAAGAACTTTCAATGATCCTACGCATCATCGTTGATCCTGGATGACCAAGACGATTATGCCAAAGTATAAAAACATTTCGATTAGAGAACTTCGGGTTCAATATCGCGTAGGTCTCAACTGTTTTTATAATTGTATAATATAATCCTGATGATATGACATGTAATTTTTCAAGTACACGCTTTTTACCATAAGCATTTGAAGTGATATGGAGAAATTCATTCTCATTTTCACTTGTGGTCTCAATGTGATATCCATTACTGCGGATATCTTTAAAACTTAGTAGATTTCTGCTGGATCTACTTGCATATAAAGCGTTATTGATGCTTATTTTTGTTCCATTCTTTAGTAATAAAGTAGCTCTTCCAGAACCCTCTATTATGTTCGCAGAACCTGTAATTGTATTAACATTTGCCTCACCCAAAGTTAGATATGAGAAATACTTTCTATTCTTGAGAATTGTATGTGTAGTGGCACAATCAACAATGCATATTTCTTGGTCATTCCCGCAAGTAGATGATTCCTTTTCAAAATTCATCCTTTCATAAAAGTAGGAAACATTACATTAGATAGCAAAAAATAGAAAGGATTCAAAAAACAACAAAAACATACGGATTCAAAAAACAAAAAAACAAAAAAAACATACGACAAACATTAAATACATTATATAATAACGTCATATACTAGTCGTCAAAGGTTTCAGCAGTATCTTTTTCCTTTTGACCTATATCACCATCATCATCTCCAAAGAAATCAGAGACATTAAGTTTAGTAAGATCTTCATGATCGGTGATGTCCATATAATTTGTCTCTACAGTCTTTTCTTTGCCCTTGACTTTGACAGATGCTTGATAAAGATCAACCAGATGTTTCGGCGCACGACAGGTACGCGACCAATGCCCTATTCCACCACATCTATAACAAATGCTTTCATTGTTTCTGGGAGTTTGGATTCGTGGGCCATTTCCTCTTCTTCTGTCATGTACTTCTTGACTGTTCCACTGCTGGTGGAATGTTCGGTCATTTCTTCCACGAGGTTGAAAGTTGTTACGTCCTCGTCCGCGACCACGACCACGACTGGGGCCTCGGCCTCGTCCGAATCTTGAGAAATTATGACGATTAGTCATATTTGCTTCTGGAAATGGTGCACTGCCGACAGGGCGAATGTGGTGATTCTTTAACAGCAATTCGTTATTTTGCTCCGCAATGAGCAAGCATGCAATCAGGTCTGTAAATTTCTCAAATTTTCGCTCCCTGTATTGCTGCTGCAGGAGCATATTTGAAGGATGAAATGTAGAAAAAGTTTTTTCTAGCATTAAAACATCGGTTATTTTTTCACCGCACATCCTGAGCTTGGATACAATTCTGAATACGGCAGAATTGTACTCTTTGATGGATTTGAAATCTTGGAGTCTGAGATTGCTCCATTCATTCAGTGCTTGAGGAAGAGCAATTGATTTCATATGTTCAAATCTATCCTTCAACCTCTTCCAGAGGTCAAGAGGATCTTCAATATCAAGGTATTCTGCACGGAGGCCAGAACAAATATGGTGACGAATAAAAATAGTAGCCTTTGACTTGTCCTGCAGGGACGATGTATTTTTCTCCTTGATGACTTCCCCAAGATTTATGGATCTGAGATGAAGAGTTGTTTCTAAAGCCCATTCAAAATAATTGCTTCCATCCAAGCTGAGTGCTTCGTATTGGCATTTTACTAAGTTTGACATCTTGAAATGGTCAATAAATAGACTTATATGAAACTTCGGGTCATTTATATTACAAATCATACATTTCTGATTGATATAAATTATATATATAATAAATTTCTTTATGAACAATTTGAGAACTTCGGGTTCAAAATAATATAATTTAACAAGGTTAAGATTATGGGCATTGCATGTATATAATAGATAATATAAACGACATGTATAAATAAGTACAGGACCACGCATTGAGCACCAGTGGAGGAAAGAAAAAAAGAAAAAAAAACCATACCGTTGGTTAACTCACGGGGTTTAAATAACATATATAAATGATTAATGAAATAAATATACAATAACATTATAAGCATATTCATACGGTATAAATAAATAAATAAAAAATAAATATAAAACCACACTATAAGTATATCGGTGGGGACAATAACGCCGTTGGTATATTTCGGGGTCGAAATAACAAGAAAATAAATAAATTAACAAAACATACATAAATATTGAACTGTAAGCATGTACGTGAATAATAAACAACCAGTAAATAATCATAAACCGCACTTGCGAATATACCTGTGGGTATAAAACTCCGTTGGTATACTCACGGAGTTAAAAGAAAAACATATAATATTGTGATAACGTGTACGTGCTGATAACGTGTTATAAACTAATTTAATATATATAAAACAAACAAATGTAAATAGAAAAAGGAGAGTGCCGAGAAGAAGAGGTTTTGTGAAAGTAATAATAGTGTTTTCATTTTGTGTATTTACATGCTCTATTTATAGAGCTTGAGCAAGCTTGCAAATGAAGCTTGCTTCCACGGTAAGCTAAACAACACAATAAATAAGTGGGGGTCCACATTTTAACTTACAACAATAATATCAATTTTGTTAGATAAGGATGATTCTTACATTGTGTATGTTTCTCTTTAATATACTTTTATTTACGACAAAACTATATTCAAATACTTTATAGTTTGTAGATAAAAATAAATTTTACACGTGAGTCGTAATAAATAATATATTTATACCAACTTAAGCTGACTTTGTGGTTGACATTACTAACTCCCTGACTTTAGACTTTGTGGTTCTATATATATATAAATTGAAAACAACAAAAATTAAATATTGAAATTCATAACTGAAACTCCAATCATTAATTAATTTTATAATATCATGAAACAAAAATCTAATATATGATCCAGTATGATAGAATTCACATCTAAAACATTAATCTTGATTTTGGTAATTTTTTTAAGAACATTTAAATACCCAGAAAAGAAAAAAATATATCTGTAGAAAGGACAGATAAAACATCTTTGTTGAGAGTTGAAGCTCCAATAGTCAATGGTTGCAAGAAAATGATAATTAATAGTGAAGAAGATATTAGGAATTTAACATGTGAGATTAGGTCCCATAGACTAAATATGATAAACTATTATTTTAAGTTGAATATGAATTTTAATGTGTATATGTATCTTTTGGTGGTGTACCCTTTAATTTGGTCACTCGCTCCTAGCTCAACATGTCCCTTTTCGGAAGATTGTTTCTTTCAGCTTGTTTCTTTCTTTATTATTAATTTCTTTCTTTGTTCGGGCACTTAAGTCGTTCTCTCGTTCGCCCTCCTGGGCTCCTACTTGGTGAGACGAAGTTCTCTCCAACAAACACATATTCATATATATTATCTATGTTCCTTCATTTTTAGGTCATCACAATGTAAATTCGCACAAATGAATAGATATGATACATTTAATAGGAATTATACATCTTTGATTTGCTTGAATATATTTGTAGAATTGCGTGTAAGGTCGAGTGGTGATTTAAGATCTCCGGTCAAAGTTTGGACGACTATACCTTACTCACGTGCTTAATTAAGGCGGCATATAGGTATAAGAAATTTTATTTTCCTTATTTGGAATGAGGTCGAGGACAAAATAATATGACTACAGTCTATACATGTATACGAGAAATCTAATACTTACCTACCCACGTCATATAGAAAAAATAATAATATTGATTTCAGTTTAATTAAAAGAACAAAATAATAGGTGAAAATTTTAAAGTACTTCAAAGTCAATCCAGATATAGGTTTTACGTAAACTCAAATATTGAAGCAATGCCAATGCTTGATTACCTAAATAATTATTATAGTCTGTAATAATGCAACTTCAAAAGTTTCATTAGTTAAATCAATCTCAAGGAAAGAAGAGAGAATAACTAGATCAAAGAAAAAGAAAGGGCAGGGGAAGGTCAAAGGGATCCCAATTTGAATTATTATATTTCCCAAATGATTGATATGAATAGTTTCTTATAAAATAAGGTGGGAAATGAATTGAAATAGGCTAGTAATAGGTTTCTTTTTGTGTACCCAAGTCAACCTCTCTTTTGTACCTATACAACTATTTTAAAATAATATATATTTTTAAATGAATAATACACGATTTAAAAAAAATTAGATCATTAAACTTATGTCTACCTATATATAACTCTTCTACATTCTTTTAGCAATATGAAACTCTTGACTTCACCACAAATAATACATAATTAAAATTACTCTGATTGTTTAAATTTATTTATATATTTGTTTAATATATTAAATTCAGATATCCTTCCAACCAGTTATTTTAAAAATTGCTAATACATTTTGATTCATTTTTTTCATAAACATTGCAAGATTGAAGTGGAAATGCCTCTTTGCTAGTTGGTCAAATTTATTTTATGAATTTAATGGTGTCATTTCATATTTCTAATTCCTTTTTTTTAATAATATATTTCTAATCCTTGATTTCATTTAAAGAAAAAATGTAAGTACATTTATTGCAAAGAGTTATTTTTGCATTCATTAGAAAATATATGGTCTCGTCTTTTTGGTAGGATAGAGTGTCTACAAAAATTAGGTAGTATTTGGGATAATTCCGTCTTGATACACTTAAAAAATTTGAGCTATTAGATAAATCACCTAACAAATTCATTAAATTATTTAAAAGATTTGCGTTATTAAAGTGTTGCTCAAACCTCCAAACAAACT
Source organism: Geranium rotundifolium (assembly GCA_963920655.1). Lineage (NCBI taxonomy): Eukaryota > Viridiplantae > Streptophyta > Magnoliopsida > Geraniales > Geraniaceae > Geranium > Geranium rotundifolium. The sequence goes on from OY987313.1 coordinate 5,162,829, forward strand.
AATCTCATTACTATCCCGAACCAAATTATTTTTTCTATGCATTTAAACATTAGAGCATGGGAGTCTATCATATTTTGGTTTATCTTCTAACTACACTCTTGTGGAGTAATGTTCATCTTGTTGCTCGACGTCTAGAATTTTACATACAAAAGACGTGGATCATTCGCCAGCTCAAATTACCAGTCTGAATTTCCACCTATTAGAAAACTTTTAAATGGATCAGGTTTACATCATGAAATCACAGTATAGTTGTCTTCAACTTGAGCAGGTCAAGGCCTTGTTAGAGTATCACATTTAAAAGCGAATATGATTCGGCTGCTAATTTCAGCAATAACAGACCATTAGTTCTTCAGCATATTACTTTTTTAGCAAATCTGGTTATGTACACAGTTTCAGCATTAAAATGCAACAGCAGAGCTTTGAGGAGTAAGCCATTCTCAGTACCAGCTAAACTATTGATGTCCACAATGACAAACTAAAAACATACCCTTCAGCCGAACAGATGTAAATGTGCGGTACATTCAGTATTTTATAACTCCCAGGCTCTTCAGCCATGGCAGAACCTCTTCCAATCCTTCTTTCAAGCTTCTAGGGTTGTAACCCAGCTCTGCTTTGGCCTTGTCGCAAGAATATGCCCAATGGTGCCTTAGTACATACACCGTCTGCTCCAAGTTAAAACACAAACTGTTATAACGGAAAGCAGATTCCATAAACAAGTCCTGATAGTTCTCAAAAAATTGATACACTTGAAATTTTCCTCCTGAATCTAAAGCATTTGGAATTCATTTGATTACCAGAATATGCAGTCGTCAATACAGAATACTGAGGAACTCAGAGATACAATAAGTGAACAAATGAAGATTCGGATAAAAAGAAAAGGAAAGCATACCGGTGGACTAATCAAAGGAAGCTTTCCCGTGATTCTAGAGATAAGAACGGACACCCAACCATAAGCCAAAATAGCCCATAAGGGTATGTTAAACTTAGGTCTTTTTGTTTCGGTGATAATAGCAGCTATATCAAAAACGTGCACAAAGGATGCATTTTCTCCTGTAAGAAGATATCGTTCCCCGGTTTTCCCTTTCTTCATAGCTCCAATGTGTCCATCTACCACATCTTCAACATGGCTCAAGGAACACTTATCTTTCCCATAGCCTATATATCCAGGTAACCGTCCATTAAAGCGTTCAATCAACTGGAAAGCAAAAATGAACACCCGCTATCATAAAAATTCGGAGAAAACCGTACTAATCACCAACATGAAATATCAGCCAAAAATATTATTTTAGTATCAAATGATACACTGATGTTTTCAACATATTAGAATAAAAATCTATGAGAATTAACAGGAAAAACAAAAACATACATTCTTACAAATGGAATCATAAATAAATACATGACTGAAAATCTCGTTTCAAATTATCACTCTACCACACTCTAACAATCCCTTACGTGCAGGAGAATTGAGAAAATCCATATTATGTGGTATGTAGATCATAATCACCAAGCTCCGATACCATGTTAAAGCCTAATCCACCTACATTCAAGCTTATAGTTGGAGGGCTTAAGATACTTATCGAGTTGTGATATGATCCATAACTTATCGATGTGGGACAAGCAACCATTGTTTTACCTTTTCATTATGAATTAAAATGACCTATTAACAGATAGTACAGCTCAATCTGAAAGAAAATTCTCAGTGATACTGTGATAGGTTACTATTGAGTTCACATATTTAAATGCTTTAGAATTCCGATACATTTAGTCGCGTAAGACAGAAGGAAAAAAGTAAGCGATTAACCATACCAGCTGAGCAACGACATTCCCAGATGTGACCTTTCCGGGACCGTAAATAACACCAGGATAAACCAGCACTATGGGAACCCCATCCGCAGCAGCTTGCAGCGCAATCTTATCCGCAGCGGTTTTTGATCTCTCATACTCCGTGCAAAAGAACTTCTCGGGATGTACCTATCAGCACACTTCATTATGTAATTACAAACCAAATACCAGAAATAAATAGAAGATACTGATCAAGAACTCATTACTTGACTCTCATCAGCAACATATCCATCAGTCGATCCGAGAGCGAAGAACGAAGACGTGTATATCAGCTTCTCTATCGTATCCGTCTCTTTAACAGCCCGCAACACATTCTTCAATCCCCCAACATTGACCTAATTCCCAAGACACGCACACCATTTCAATCACACCAGGTGGAGCCAAAATCAAGTCAATTCATGTTGAGCAAATCGGAATGAACAGTGCTGAGATTCAAAATTCGATTTCCAAATCATGTATTTTCTCGGGAAGCAAACGGAACTTACGGTGAGGAATCTAGAAGGATCTGGAAGCCAGGGCTCGACGAGGGCGGCGACGTGGAAGATGACGTGGCAGCCGGAGCAGGCGTGGAGGAGGGACCGGTAGTCGGTGACGTCGCCGTGGACGAGCTCGAAGTGCGAGGCGTCGGTGGGTCGAGGAAGGGTGGAGACGTCGCTTGTTGGGCGGACCATGGCCCTCACGGCGTGGCCCTGGTTCAGGAGGGCGTGGCACAGCCGGCCTCCCAAGTAACCGGTAGCGCCGGTCACGAGTATCTTCTTCTCCATCAACATCTTCAGGTCAACGATCTGCTTCCTTTGGTTGGAGACCTTTCATTTTGTGGTTTTCACTGTTCATTTCCAGTAGGTCAACACGATTAAACTCGAGTTTTGTTCAAAAATAATTATTATATATTTTTTCATATGTATTCAATAAAATAATAAATATAATCCAACCAATTTGCAATTTTAATGAGTTTGAAATAATTAGGTTTAAGCTTAGCCCTCGTTTATTAAACGAATCCAATCAATATAAACGTTAAATTGTTTGATGTATGTGGAGAAAGCAAGGTCAACCTAATAATTACGGATTATCACGATGTGTGTTTCGAAAGAAATGATCAAGTCAGAAATGACCAAAGCAGTGAAAATTTTAAAAGTTTTCAAAACGAGTAAAAGCAAAGAAGTGTAAGTGAGTCAGTGTTATGAGAAATCCGACCTAAATTAATTTTAACAATACTGACTAAAGGTTTAAAAATAGCGAAGTCATGTCCAAATCGATTTTTTCAACAATGCTTAAAAGTAACTAAGTCTCGTCTAGTCGGCAACTTTGAAGATCTAGGTGGTTCAACTCGATTTCAGAAGAAAGGACATTGGAATCGGGAGTTGGTGGGATGTCAGAGACGCCGACATCGAGACACCGAAATCGATACACAATTACGTCGAAATGGGGACGATAAAGCTCGAAATCGGGAGGCAGGGACACCGAAATGGAGACGATGAAAACCAGTTCAGCCGACCTTACCAAAAAATGAGTCAAACCAGTGGTCCAATGCACAATCATCATTTTATTTTTTTATGCAAAAAGACTAACATTCCTTTAGCCTTTAACATAATTAGTTATTTAATTAAGAAGCGAAATCGTCATGACATAAAACTGTTACAAAGTGTAATTCAGTAATAATTAGTTTGGTTTCAGTGACCTACGAAATTAAAATAAAAACTTTAAACATGCCTATTTGATAGCAAGGTTTTGCTATGTATACCTATATGAAATTATCCAATAAATTAGTAAATAGAAAATGGTACTTAACTCCCCCTAAATTTAGTTAATTCTCACTTCCCTTCCTTTTGGTTAAACACTAACTTAACATAGAGAGGTTAAGTGAGACCTTTTGAAATCTAAATAACTGTATAAATAATGTTTAAACTTGAGTGAAGCTAAGAGAGAATCAGCTAAACTTAGGGTAGTCATGGGAGCCTTTTTTATTAATGAAATAAACTAGTTGAGCTAGTTTTTTTTATGAGAAACCTCTAAATATTATTAATCAACTAACCCAAAATCTCGATGGACTGTCATGCAATATTTGGTAGGACAGACTTCTCACAATAATCTCAGCTAATATTAGTTAAAGTGAGCCTGACTATTTCATGAACCACTACATTACAAGTTCGACGAACATAGAGCGGTAAACATATGACAACAGTCAAATATGATACTCCTAAACATGTTTGTAGCATGAATCTTGCGTCGGGTTAGCTACTTTAATTACATTAGTTAAAGATATAAAACAAGTAAACTATTAATTGAATCATTTATCATATTATACATGTGCCAAAAGTTATACATGTACCAATAGAGGTTTAACTTCTAGTTCTCCTAGAGAGCATTAGATTCCGATGAAATAAATACAGACCAAACATACATACACCTCCGTTTTAATTCCTTCATCTCTCGGACTCACACCAACCTCAAATAACTGCACTGCACCTTCCTCAATCACTGTTTAGCTCAAATCAGCGAACCGTAATTAATCACAAGTCCACGCCATCAACAAGCTTTACTTCTCTCCACTTCCTTTGGGGCAAAGCGGAATTTGTAGATCCTCCAGCACAGAGCAAAGCTTTGATTCTCTGGATCTGCTTTGCGCGTCGGTTGATCTGCCATACCCACAAGCAATCTCCCCAGATTTCTTCATAAATAAGCAAGCTTTTTGGTTCGTCTTCTCCGTAGAGTGTGTGGATATGGCGGAATGAAGGTGAGCTGGGGAGAGGGAGATGGCGAGAGGAGGAGATTGGGTCGGAGGGAGATGGAGGTGTTCTTCGTGCTCCTACAAGAAGACCACCATCGCTCTGTGCTCCATCAACATTGTTGTTGCTCTTTACGTTCTTCGCTCTCTCTATTCTTCTATCTATCTCTACAATAACGATACACAGATTGGTAAATCTTCTAAATTTTGCCTCCTATTCTTCGATTGCTGAAAACCCATTTGGATTTCTGTGTTTTTGTTGGGGATTTGATGTTTATGAATGAATACCCATTTGGATTTGTGTGTTGTTGTTGGTGATTTTTTGGGTTCTGATTTTTGTTTTCAGCTGTTAAGTACACCCCAGAACAGCTCAGGAAAATGGAAGAGTCCATTGGGATTAGAAAAGCATATAAACCAGTAAAGCTTATTCAATTGGTAAGAGCTCGTTGGGTTTTGTTATTGTTGACTCTAGAGCTTTGATAGGATTGTGGGCATTTGGTTTGGTTGAGCTATTAAGTTTAGTTTTGTTCTTTGTTGCTTTGTTTTGGACAAAAGGTGAAGGTGTTGAAGGAGGAGCTTTCGAGAGAACAATTTGAAATCAAATTGTCAGCGCACACGAAGCAGGTGATGACGGAAGAGATTTTGGAGAGGTTGAAAATCTTGAACTCTGCAAATGCAACTGAGCAGCGAGGTTGGTGCATCTTAGTTTATTGTTATGGTTGAATTTGAGTATATTCTTGTTCTGCATTTTCTTTCCTGAACCAGACACATACAAGTAGTTTTAAGTAGGATATTGCCATTTTATGACATGAAACTTACTATTGATTATAACCAAATATGATGTAGTACTTGTGAGGATTATTGGAATGTCACCAAGTAGGTTTAAATATAGACAAGTAATGTATTAGAGCTACGTATATCTTAATTCTTGACTGTTTATAGTTATAATGGAATCTCTTAGCTGCAAACTCATTTATAATGTAATCTCTTAGCTGCAAACTCATGTGTTACTCAGACTTCTTTAGCCTCAAACATAAATCCATTACTATGTGTGATAGATGAGAACATTATTGTAAAAGAAAACTGTAAATTGAAGTTTGGATTCTTATCTTGTAATTTATGTGAGGTTAGATGGTATAGTCTTTTGTCCCGTCAGAAATGAGAGTGTTATACTCAAAATGTTACGCTGCATTGAAGCATGAGGTATTAACAGATGATTCTTTCTTCTTTGTCAACGAATGATCAATAGGATTTAGTTATCTCATATCCCCAAATCAGGCCTTATTTAAAAAAAATTAATTTAAGCAGGACAAAGATTGCTAGTATCTTTCAAACCCCTTCAAGTTGGTATAAATTTGAAGGAGAATTACCTATGAGAAGATTCAACAATGATTACACATACCAATCTCTTCAGATATCATCCAACTATATACCATTTTGGATTGATGATTTATTTCTGATATCAGTGAATTATCATTTAAGTTAAGCCATCATTGTAATTAGGGGTGTAAACGAGCTAAGCCGAGCCTCATTTTGGCAGGGCTCGGCTCGGCTCGTGAAAAAAGTGTTCGGCTCGAGCTCGGCTCGGGCTCGAACGAGCTTATATAACTAAGCTCGAGTTCGGCTCGAAATAAAATAGACGAGCTCGAGCTCGGCTCGGCTCGACTCGATTTGGTTCCCTTAAATTTAAATATAAATATTAATTAAAAATTAAATAAATGATAAATAATTCATTAAATAATAAACGAGCCAACTTGAAATTGGTTCGACTTGTCTAATTATATTATAAGTATTTTATAAATATATTAATAAAAATATATAATTCAATAAATATTAAACGAGCCGGCTCGCGAACCTATCGAGCCTTAAAAGGTTAGGCTCGAGCTCGGCTCGTTTATTAAACGAGCCCAATCTCGAGCTCGAATTCGGCTCGAGCTCGATTATAACGAGCCCGAACCGAATATTTAACGAGCCGAGCTCGAGCAGCTCGTTAAAAGCTCGGCTCGTTTACAGCCCTAATTGTAATCAATAACTACTTCAATAATTAAACACACTCATTATCTTATATGGACCCAAACTCTAACTAACCTAGATGATTGTTCAAGCTGTTTACTGGCACTAAATACCCAGTATTTGCAGATATCACTTCAATGCCATCTTATGTTGGTTATATAGGGTCTTCACAGATGATTTAACTCAGTTCTCAATATAAAATGGAATTTGTTCCACTTATCTGGTTACTGCTGTTGGATAATTTGGATACTCAACTTTTTTGTGCGCACCAAATGAACAACGCCATATTTAGTTTTCAGCGTATTGTATTGTAAGTTATTATTGTTTATTTGGCTCATTTCGAGGTAGTTATTGTGCTACCATTTTGTCAATAAACAGAAGCAGTTGAAAGCTGGCGCGAAGATAAGTTAGCTGCACTGCGAACAGGGTTGTTAAACTCATCCATACCGGCCGAGGAATCTGGTATTTAAACAATTAGTAGAATAGAAAACTGAGATTGGACATCCATTGTACTTGGATCTGTAAGGCACATCCAAATGTTCTTGATTGCATCCTTGTTTTTTTTGGGGTATTCTGGATTATTTTTACAGGGTTGCTAAGAAAAGCCCTAGAGTCTAAATGGGAAGTGCTGATGGAAGAAATAGGTCTGTGGATACCTGATGTGGTCGAGAATGTTGAACACGATGATAAACCTGAAGATGAAGAAGAGATTGGTGCGCAATTTTTCTGTACATATATCTGTGCGTTCAATTTGTTTTTTAAAAAAAGCAGAACCAGTTATAAGGGACTCAAAGTTGTAACTGAATTAAAATTTTGGAATATCCAGAGGAGCCGCTAGCGGGCAGGCCAGTTCCTGGGGAGTGCAATGCTGAACTTCACACAGACTATGGCGGTGCAGCAGTGAGATGGGGTCTTACTCACCCTAAAGAGAGTGCAGCTGACTGCTGTCAAGCTTGCTTGGATCAAGCCAAAAACGCTAAACCGGGTCAAAAGAAATGCAACATATGGGTTTATTGTCCTTCTGAGTCGGGTTGCTATTCACCAGATATATATGAACACAAACTCAATGAGTGCTGGTTAAAATATGTAAGTGTTTCATCACTCCTTTTTCTTTCCAACTGTTTACGTAACATTGCTCACCAACTCAACATAACCTAATATGATGTTTTTGCCTTTTGGTATCAAAATGCAGTCAGAAGACCCGAAAGTGAATTTTAAGGACACCTACTCCGAATCGTATAGGAACTCCCATCCGAGAGCGCCTGTGGTTGTTCCATGGGTTTCAGGGGTTGTGAGAGCGTGATTGACCAAAAGAATGGGCAGTCACTCTCAGCTAGTACCGATGAATTGTAAACTTGGCGACACCGTTGATTTTTCCGAGGCACGCGAGATCATATTGCATCTTGCACTCCTTACATCTTGTAGAATTTTGTCCATTTTTTGTTTCCTTGTAGTTCAGAGGAAGTCCAAGGAGTAGAGCTTCTTGTTGTATTGGGTTTCAAGATAATATTGTATCATGTAACTGTAACAAAGGAGGTGCAGAAGCTTTGAAATGCTTCGATTTGTGGATTATAATGTGAGAAAATCAATTGGATGAAATGGGTTTGTGGATTCTTGATTACTTTCTATTGCTAATATGAGAGTGTTATTCTATGAGTAATGATCAATTGATATCTCTACATGTCTATGTTAATACTATTTGAGAATTTACTAATAGTTTGTAATTTATTAATGAAATCAAATCAATATTATGATAGTTTGTAATTTCATCCATTTTTTTAATATTACATCATTTTCTCTAATAACTGGTCTGAAGCCAATGAGCCAGCACTGCCCACCATTAAACCACGCTCAAGTCTGTGAATTTCATCCATTTTGTTATTCTTTTTGGTAATAGTTGATTGTTTTCAATAATTATTAATTTATTTGCAAGTAATTATTCATTTATAATTTAATGCATATTTGTTTTTTTTAATAAAAAGACGAGCTCAATTTATTACGAACCGTCTGCAATTACAATACGAACTAGAGTGTCTAGTATATTAACACTGCTAAACTCACAATCAGGACTCAATAAGGCATTAGTAGCTAAATAGTGAGCTACCTTATTACCTGATCTAGGAGTAAAAGTAAACTTTACATTGGTAAACAAAGTAGATAAATATATACAATCAGAAATTACAGAGCCAATCAAAGATGGAAAGGTACTGGTAGAGTTGAGAAGTCTCCAAAGAACCTTTTAGCCTGTCTCGAATTCGACTTTGATATCCCCAATTCTTCTAACACACTCCATGCCTTCTCTGAGAACCATAGCCTCCGCTAGGAGAGGCTCAAATTTTCCAATCAAGCTGAAATTCCTAGCTCCCATCAATCGATCGTCAGGATCTCTCCGAACAAGCCCTCCGCCAATACGATTCAGTTCTTGTCCCAGGACCGCATCTTTATAAAAAGTGTAGGGATATATTTTTTCACATGTTAATTTACATAGTCAGTGATAATATAAAAAACTAATTTTAGAGGTGTAAACTGTGATACATCAAAACTAAAGTGTAATTTCTTATTTTAATAATATGTAGGATAATTAGTTAATCAAATATACAGTTGATTGATGAATTGACCTAGAAAAAGAGCACGAAGCTTTTACATTCATTTGCATTTTAGGGTTTTGGCCAAAGGAGAAATCGCCTACCATCTTCGTTGCTGGAGCATCTTCGTATTCGAAAGTTACAGCAGCTAGCTATAACAGGTATGAGCATTTGACTTCTGTTGACAATCTTCCCAAATCCTAAATTTTGAGTTCGTCTCCTGATGAGATGATAGATTAGTGTATATTATTTGGGTGGTATTCGAATTTGAGTTTGTGGGTTTTTGCTGTAACAAATTGATCGATTTGTGTTTGGCCGCAAAAAGTTTGTTCCTTTATCCAGTTATGTACATTTTTTGGTCTATGATTTCAGCTATAGTTTTGTATCCAATTAGAAAATTTGCTGGGAAAAGGGGTTGGGAAGACATTGTTATGGGTATTTTTATTTTGGCAAATGCTAGACATTGATCCACCACAATTGTACGCAAGTACTTGTTCTGGTTGTTATTTATAAATTTGATTGTTTGAAGATGCTACTCTATTAGTTATTGAATTCTTGTTATTCATGCCAATCATTTGTTTCTTTTGTCGTAGTGTTTTTGACTCTAGAATGATTTGTTATGGAATCGACTGATTTACATTTGAAAGCTCTCTTCAAACAGTGAATTTTCCTATGTTCAGTGGGTATGAGAAATTGCTTTCATTTGGAGTCGATTGGCTCGTTCTGTTGAGAAGAGTTCAATACTTTTCAGAAGACTGCTGATGCATTTTCCTTCACATTAAAAATAATCAAACACAGGAAATGGGATACTTTGTCCGAGCCTAATGTTTCTGCTGTGCAGTGACTCAGTGTAGAAATCTGCCATTGGACATGTCATTAGCATTCTAAGTAAAACTGTATTGTCGTGAATTGAAACATAACAAATGTTCTCGCCTGAACAAGTTATCTTGCCTGAAGTTAAAAGCTTATTTTGAAAATTTTCATTTTGCTTTTGCAGTGAGGACCAATCTGATGATAAAAAGGTTGTAACCATGCTCCTTAGCAAGAACACCATTCAGGAAAGCCACTATGACGTTTTGTCTGTTAAGGAAGATGCAAGCTATGAAGATATTCGCACAAGCTACCGAGTTGCCGTCCTCAATTTCCATCCTGATAAGTTACGGGGCACGGGGACATCAAATTCTGACAATGAGTTAGGAGATAGGTTTCTGAAGGTACAGAAGGCTTGGGAAATCCTAAGCAATTCGAAGTCCCGAGCTGTGTATGACAATGTATTGCGAGCGTCAAGACAGGACACTGAAGTTGCCGAAGATGTCAGCTTAGAGGATATGACGATTGAAGATGTGGGAGAAGATGTAGAAGTCCTAGAGCTGTCTTACCAATGCAGATGTGGCGATGGCTTCTCTATCGACTCATTGGAATTGGAAGAATTGGGCTATCGATTTATGAGCAATGGTAAGGACATTTCCGTAACAACTCCAGATGCTTCCCCAGCATCAGTTGTTCTTCCATGTGGGTCTTGCTCTCTTAAAATACGCCTTCTAATCAATATGAATATGAAGGTGTCTACTGAGGACAACTTGTGATTGACAATATAATTTTGCCAGAATTATTTTTGTTTGATGAGCAGTTTATATTGGTTTCAATGGATTCCAAGTAGTTTATAATTGGTATTGCAGATAAATAATTGTTAAGGCTGCGCTTTGGAATGTGAATGTATGATTGTATGCATTAGGATACAAAATTAATGTATTGTCACTCTCCAGATTGTGAGTGTCCTACCATGTGATTATTGAATTGTAGAAATGTGAATGGCCTTCTTTTTGGATAGATTCTATGACTGAATGAGAATGAAATTTCATCTTATTCCAATTCATATGTTCAGTCTCATTTCTGTACATATTTTATTCATAATTTTTAAGGTAAGTTTCTAATGTCCTTCAGCAATTCACATCTCTAATCTAAAGATTTCTGTAAAGTTTGAATTATTGGGTTGTGTCCTATGAGGATTATCATATGCAAGATTTTGAGGTGTGAAACAGTAAAATACACAAAGTTATGGTAATTATTATTCTTAAAGAGACTCAAATCTATATATAAAATAGGGGTAATGACAGTTGACTACACCCAACTATGTCGCGTTTCAAATTTAATACTCAACTTCCAATTTTTCATTTGGGATACCCAAAGATTAAATAAGCGACACTTAGGCCAACGTCTGTTAAATCTAACTGATTTGGTCTGTCAAAAAGTCTAAAATGCCCTCAATGATTTTGGTCTGTTAAACCAGACTGATTGGTTCAATTGATATGATTATGAAATAACTATTTTACCCCTAATTGAATACTCAATTTAACTAATAAGTTGAGGGTAAATTTGACTTTTCACTTACCCAAATAATAATTATAATTTTTTAATAATTAAATATATATAATATTATTAATAATTAAATATTATTATTAATCTTAATCATTAATTAAACCTACTTAACCCTAATTAAACCTTCTTATTCTAATTAACCCTAATCCATGCTCCCGTCTCCGCCTCGCTCAGCCGCCGCCGCACTCAGCCACGACTCCGGCCGGCGAAGTGGAGGGTCGGGGTCGACGAGGTCGGGCTTCGCGTCGGGCTCGCAGTGGTGGGGGTCGGGGTCGAAGAAGGGGAGGGAGGCGGAGGGTCGGGGTCGAAGGAGGGGAGGGAGGCGGAGGGTCGGCGTCGAAGGAGGAAAGGGAGGCGGAGGGTCGAGGCGGCTCTGAGTCGGGCGTCGGGAGTCGGGCTCGCAGATCGTGGCGGCTCTGAGTCGGGCGTCGGGAGTCGGGCTCGCAGATCGTGGCGGCTCTGAGTCGGGCGTCGGGAGTCGGGCTCGCAGATCGTGGCGGCTCTGGGTCGAGCAGAGCACCTCCCCTCCGTCGCGATGCTCGCTGATCGTGGCGGCTCTGGTTCTAAGTCGACCAAACCCACATCCAGGCGAGCTCGGCGACAAAGCTTTCAGGCGAGTTCGGCGACGAAGCAGTGAGACGGGACCAACCGGAGACGCAGCGCTGGCGGAGACGGGCTCGCCTGGATCTGGGTTTGGTCGACTCAGAACCAGGCGAGCCCTCTGGAAGATCTGGGTTAACCCTAATCCCTCAAGGGCGCGACGGAGACCGCGACGGAGTTCGGCCTTGCCTGCGCCGAGCTTCGACCTCGCCTTCACGGCCTCCGTCGACGGCGAGGAGCCTCCGCCGCGCTGAACCAGATCTGGAAAGGGCTCTCCGTCGCGGCCTCCATCGACGACGAGGAGCCTCCGTCGGAGCGCGGCGGCTCCTCGCTCTCTCAATCCCTCCGTCGCGAACCAGAAGCGAAGCTCTCACCCCCGTCGCGTCGCCGGAGACGAGGCTTGTGGCCGGAGATGGGGCAGGTCGGAGTTGCGGCTGGAGACGGGGCTGGTCGGAGCCGGCGGCGGAGACGAGGAGGAAGCCGGAGACGGGGAGGTTGAATTAGGGTTAGGTTAATTAGGGTTTAGGTTTAATTAATGATGATTAATAATATAATTAATGATTAATAATCAATTAATATATATATATATATATTTATTTAATTATTAAAAAATTATAATTATTATTTGGATAAGTGAAAAGTCAAATTTGCCCTCAACTTATTAGTTAAATTGAATATTCAATGAGGGGCAAAATAGTCATTTCATAATCATATCAATTGAACCAATAAGACTGGTTTAACAGACCAAAACCATTGAGAGCATTTTAGACTTTTTGACAAACCAAATCAGTTAGATTTAACCGAGGTTGGGCACGCGACATAGTTGGGTGTAGTCAACTGTCATTACCTCTATAAAATACACAGTAAAATCTACTGATGCCACGCGGCGTCCTTCTTTGAAGAGAATTGCATGGTTTCTCAATTTTACTTCTTTTTTTCCCTTTAATTTGCACATATATAAAAGCAAAGTGCCACAATCAAATATGACTTGAACAGACAAAATTCCAGGGACAGGCTGCACAATATGACCATGGTGTCCCTATGGCAAGTCCTTAGGGTTTTTGCTATCTTGCGCTTGGGGCAAGGCCTTACCAAGTTTCTCTTTTTTTAACCTTTCTATGGATTATAGTGTTGGAGCTGAGAAGTCTATATTTTTTTTTTACTTTTTTGGGTCTGGTAAGGCTTTGCACATTGATTTTGATTTTCTGTTCAAAAGTTGAGAAATGTTGTGTTCAATTGCCTAGAAACCCTTTTTTTTATGGGTTTTAAGATTGGTTTGTGTTCTTTGTTCAGGTGAATCTTGTGTTTCAGTTCACCTCCATAGAAGACCAAAGAAGAAACAAGAAAGGCTTCAATGGAGGTTAGTGCTTGTTCCTTTTCCAAAGATCAATTTCACCATTTTTTTGAATGACCCATTCGAAAGAGAGAAAAAGAAGTCAGTATCTTTTATGTTGTTAGCAACAATGGTAGAGTTAAAATCATGAATCTTGAATTGTCACATATTGATTTTGGTGTTTTGTGTTTTGTAATCACCATTTCTATGTTTTTATTGGTTTCTTTTTGTGAGCATTGAAGCATGAGATTAGAAATTGCTGTTTAGGGTTCTTAGTTGAGAATTGAAAATGCAATCCTTGTATTTTACAAACATTACTTACACATACTCGTGAAAACACAATCCTTGTAATTTACAGCACCTGAAGATCGTGAAAGTTTAATAAGTGGTCTTAGCGTCCATACTTTGATTGTTTCCCATCAGAAGCTCGACAACCTTGCTCATACTCGGCCTTGTGCCAGGATCGTCTGCTACGCACATCATTGCCACTCTCACTAATCTTTCGACCTTCTCCTCATCGCCTTCCCGGTTCAGTTTCGGGTCAAGCACTTCTTCGAGCCCTTTGCGCTCTACATTTTGCTTCACCCATCGTACTAAGTTGTTGTCTGGAGCTCCAGCGGTCTGGAAAGCGTATGCACTCTTTCCGCTGACTAGCTCCAGGAGGACCATCCCGTAGCTGTAGACATCGACCTTAGCGTCGATTCTCGAGTTCATCATCCATTCAGGTGCCAAGTACCCCCTCGTGCCCCTCACCGTGGAAAACTCCTTGTGGTCGCTGTCCTTGAATAGCATGGACATCCCGAAATCCGCCACCTTAGGCTCGAGATCATCGTCTAGGAGTATGTTCTGAGGCTTCACGTCACAATGGAGCACCCATTCCAAACACTCCTCGTGTAAGTACGAGAGACCCTTTGCTGTCCCTAACGCGATGCTATAGCGCTGTTCCCATCCCAACCGCTCTGATGAGTTGGAGAACAAGATTTTATCCAGCGACCCGTTTTCTAAAAACTCGTATACCAACAGCTTGTGCTTGTTCTCGACGCAGAAGCCCCATAGTTTAACCAAGTTCCTATGGTTGATCTTCCCGATGGTGGTCACCTCCGCCCAGAACTCTGCCTCGCCTTGCAAGTTTCCTTCCAGTCGCTTCACTGCTACAACTATTCCATTCTCGAGAACCCCTTTGTAGACCGTCCCGAACCCCCCTCTCCCTACTTCGTGCTTGAATCTTTTCGTCGCCTTCTTCAATTCTTTGTAACTGAAGCGTTTGAAACCCATTGCGAGCGCCATGTAGCCCATATTGACCAATTCATCGTGGCTTTGCTTCCTGAACACAAACCACCACGACAAGGCAATGCACGCAACTTCAAAGATTGCTATAAAAACCACAACCCCTGTAAGGTACTTCACATACTGGTTTTTGCCAGTTATTTTCTGATCACCGAAGTTGAGAACGGTTGCCTCGCCTGAACAGGTTAGGTTATATGTTTGTTGAATTGCTGGTTCCGTATCAGGCTTCACGAAACTTTTTGGCACTTTTATATGCATGACGCTTGTTGAACCTGGCATGTGGAAACCGTTTAAGAGAGTGCCTTTCGTGTAGCATTGTCCTTGTCCATCGATCGCATATCCAAACCCTACGCATCTGCAATCGTTGAGGCAAGTGTTCTTGCAAAAGTCGTAGGAAATGCCTGTGCCATAGTTGGCTAATTCGTATCCTACAAAATCTGTGTTGTGAAGCTCAATGAACTCCAACTCTTCTGCATTACAAGTGAGGTTGAATAAGGGAACACAGCCTTTGGACCAATCTGAAGGGTCGTTGATTCTGAAACCATAGGGGCAGGCACAACTTGGTTCCGGGTTGTAAATGCACAGGCCGTTGACTCCGCACAATCCGTTGACCTGACAAGCAGCTCCACCCCCGAACCACGAAATCTCCCAAAGCCCCGTCGACTTGTCCAAGCTATAAGCCCTTATGATCCCGTCATAATCTAGAGTCAACCGCCTCTCCGGACCGACCCCGAAGTCGGATGCGTTGAACATCAGGCTGTCGCTCGATTGAAAATGTCCCTTCTCGTCTAGAACCGCTATTCTAGTGCTATTGTAAGGCGTCCTCCCGTTTACGAACACGGTCGTGTTTATATTCGGCCAGTAGATGCTCGAGAGCGAAGGGCCATTGTAAATGAGGTTGAGGACATTGTTGTCGTTGTATTCAAAGTTGTAGAATCCGGAAAAGTACGTACCTTTACTCCTGATGGAGACCAGGGTCGAGTTCTTGGTGAGAGACTGAGACGGGAGGAGAGTGTCAGTGGGGGAGTCGAAGCTCTGCCACTCGATCTTCTCTCCCTCGAGAACAAGATTTCCTGTCTCGAGGAGCTGTAACTCCACGTTTGCACTCGAGAACGTGTTGGTTGACCACACGATGGAGCCATCTCCATCGGTCAGGACCAGGTTCCCATTTCTCAGGAGGGCTAGCCTCGATCCCTCCCCGCTGATCGGCCTGTCTCTGTTGGCCATCCAAACAACTGTTTTGTCGGCGGAACCAGTGAACCAGATTGAATAACAATAGGCGTTGCCTCCCACCTTGTAGAATCCGCTAGAGAACGTCCCATTCGGGGAGACCAATGTGTCGTTTTGATTCTCAACAGCCAAGGAGCCTCCACCGCTCAATCCCCCTAGAGCCCAAGACACCGTAGGAGCAAACAACAGGAAGATGAAAATGAAAATATCAGAAACTCCCATTTTGTGTATTATGGAAATCAGAGAATATGCGAAACTGATTAAATATCAGAGAATGGAGATTATTTCAATATTCATTATCATGGTCAATGAAGTTGCAGCAATTGAAAATTGATCAACGTCTTCCTCAAATAGTCAAGTCTCCTGAGCTTGTTGTGGATGTTGAAGTCAACCCTACTCTCGTTTTCTGATTTTGTCGCTTTGGTATATTTAAACTGCTTGCTCGTTGTATATTCGGATTGAATATTAGAACAGAGAATGAAGAATATTATCTCTTTTGTCATTGTCTGTAAAGTCATAGCTGTTGAAATTCTTGCAATTCTTGAATTGAATGAATCTTGAGGTGGCTGCTACTAATTTTTTTATTTATTTCATTTTCATTTCAGACAAGATTTAACTCGAGGGAGAAGGTTTTTTGACCCACCTTCAGGTTCTCTTCACTTGCTATCTGTGTATTTATGAGGGAAAATTGCAAAATGGTGATGTATACTATCACACTTTTGCAGGAGGGTGTTCTGTACTTTGTTAATGATAAAAATGTGTTGACTTCAAAGTTAAGAATTATTCAATTTTATGAAATTCTTAATTCTTAATTTGATGGTTCATCTTTTTTGCCACTGAAAATTGAGCAATTCATGAATTGGAATGTAGTTTTCATTGAGGAGCTCAATCTTCATTATCCGCGTCTCCTGAACTTAATTTGTTTGAGTGACTTTGTTTTGGTCGTCGTGCTGAAGAGACATTCCCTTGACCAATTCCAAGAAGTTTTGGAGGATCAATGTTAAGGCGATGCTGAGAAAGTGAACCAAAGAGATGTTGTTTCTTGAATCTCAGCAAGATTTTGTTGAGTTGCAGGTTATGATCTTTCTGATAGCTTTCTTTGATTCAACTCCTGATCAAGAAAAGTAACTGTGTCAACTGAATTGAGGCTTTGATCATATATGTATAGAAGGTGTCATTTCTTGTTCTTTCTCATGTTGTGATTCATGGATCTCAGGAGTGTGTACATCAAATTCTGTAATAAATAAAAGGAAGCAATTTTCTTTTTTTATTGTCACGTGGAATGTGGAGTGATTCAAGCTCACCAACCATTCTTCTCTCTGGAACAACCATTCTACTTGTGATCTTCAAGTTCATAATTTACACATAAAAGCTCTAACATCTTTACCAGATCGCCACCGCCATTATTCACCAATTTTGGACCTTCCTTTACCAGATTTAAACTGTCTGTGGCCTCTGGAAGCTGAGCAGGTAAAGGTTTCTTTTTTTCTCAAAAAATTCTGAACCTTTGCTGATTCTGGAAATTATGTTGAACAAGCAACACTTTCTGTTTGGTGGGTTAGTTGAATTTTGGTAAAGTTAGTATTTTTTTTCACAAAGGGCTGTTTAGTTGATTTTGACTGTGCTCAACATTGAATTTTGCAGCATTGGTGATTGACCCAGAATCCTGATCCTTGGTCTTTAGGGTTTGCACTGTGCATTACTTGGGCCAATGTGAAGTTCTCAATTTACGGTTTGTCTGAGCTGTGAATGAATTTAGGGAAGATTGATTACAAGACCCTATAGCAGTGTCCTAAAAATTCCCAGATTAGTTCACAGAAGGCCCTCTCCACCGACAAGTGCCTAGTGTTTTTTAGAACATTGCCCCGTAGGAATTGAAATGGGCACTAGCGAAGGATGCAGATATTGGAGCGTGTTTGATGGCGCGAAGGACGTTCCTTCTACCCCTGAGGCTCTGATGTCTGAGATTAACACGGCTATTGCTAATCTTGAGTATGCGCGCGCCACCACTGCCCTGGACCCTCCTCCGTCTTCTTCGGTTGCTAATAATAAGAGCTCTGATGACATTGCGAGTCCTCAATACGATGCGCGCAAGGCGGATGAGGCTTATAAAGCTGGATGTCTGGCATTGGCTGAAGGAAAGCTCGATGAGGCTCTTCGGTCTTTGAGAGTATCTCTGTCCAACTGCCCGCCCGATAAGACCTCTGCGATCGCCAAGCTTCGGTCTCTCATTTCCCTCACAGCTGAGCAACTTCAGAAATCTACCAAATGATTTCATTGGTACCTTTCTTGATCTTAAATTGAGATAAAGTGTTCAAGCCTTGATGGTTTGTGTTTCTCTCTATTGATCTTGGCAATGTCGCAATGTTGATTAATTTCAAAGAATTTCTTGTTGGCACTGTATAGATTGATTATTAAAAGGTCAACCTTGCTGTATATTTTGTTTTATGTTCTTAGCAATCATGCTTTGTCAGCAAAACAATAGTGAGACTGAGCAATCATCTTCTAAAAATACAGTATTTATGTGAAAACAAGATTTACTACAAAAATGAAAAAAATAATGCCCTCACACGCAGGATCGAACTACGGACCTCCAGTTTACAAGACTGGCGCTCTACCACTGAGCTATAAGGGCTTTTGATATAACAAGCTTTGAATTTATTATTTATTATAAAAAATTACTAGTATATATTCACCTGGTATCTAGTGAAACCCAGCTTTACAACATTATCATGTGTTGGTGGATATATGAACATCCTCTGTATTAGCAGCATGTTACAAGTCCTTCATCAACCAATAAGACATGAAAAAAACCATGCTATTAAACCTCGATTCACGTAAAAGCTCATATTCATCATTTAAGCTAGTCTTGACAAGTTCAGGTTTTCACGTGTGAGAGCTTGAACTTTTTTGTGAGTAAGATTTTAACGTAGTTTCAGGTCAAAAACTTATGATCCACACGCAAGACCCAATATATTGCTTACTTTCCTTTCACGTGAAGAGAGGTGTTGTTTATTGAATTGTTTAAATATACAAGTCTGAACTGTCCGACTTAAGCTTTTAGATGGACCGAATTTAACATTTGCCATTTTTAGACTTTTTTTTTCCGTCAAAGGTAAAGTTTGGTACCATGTCCTGGTTCTGCATCATGACTTGTAACACAAGTTCTTTATATTTTCACCCTGGAAAAGATATTAATGATTCTCATGTTTTCCAAATGAAGATTTGAAAATGATGTTCATTGGTTAAAATGTCATTTGGGTCCCTAGCTTTGTCTTTACCTCAAAGATTGAGAAACAAGTGTATTTCCATCCCATAAGGTGCAAAGCCAACATCACCAAAGCAAAGTTCAGCTTCCCTACTTATAGCATAGAACAGCTCTTGTATGTGTATATATATATATGTTCATGTACCCTCCAACAATAAGCAAATAATTTAAATCCTCCCAAACAACAAAATGAGCATCTTCCACCATGAAGAGACACCAAACCCTTCTGCTAAGAGATGCAAATTCACTGCTGCAGCTCTCAAGGAAGCATTTTCGAATTGTCATCCTTGTGGCGCACGCCTCTCGACTTCAAGCCTCGAGGACTCTCAAGAGAGTGACTCCGACGATGACCAGGAAGTAATCAATTTATCGTCATTAGTTGTGTCTGTCACCTTTTTTTCTTCTCTTCATATCTTTATGCTTTCCTTGACTGCTTCTTTCTTGTCAGGATGTTGTTTCAGAGATTCGCAGTCGAGCAATGGAGAAGCTGAGGCGCAAGCCAGGGCTTGTCGCAGACAGCTTTTCGAGGGTCTTCTCTGCAGCAGCGGGAGAGTTGTGCATGACGCAAGAGGGACTTCAACGAAAATTGCTCGATCTTGATGATCACGAAAAAGAAGAAAATGATGAGTTTCTATCAGTCAAGAGTTGTTTCACTCGATCCTCGAGTGCTAGCAGGGAAGCGTTTTTCTCAGTGAAGACCAAGTTTTCGCGCTGCTCGAGCCTGAACGGGATTGATTTTAAACAGGTTGAGGGTCTCGAGTTTGAAGAATTTACGCGGAGACTGTCGATACTAAAGGAGTTGTGCCAATACAAGGGGTGGCCCTTTGGCCTCTGCAAGAAGGCATTGCTACTCCCACCTTTGCCTAAATCTCCATCTGAGTCTTGGTCATGGCATAGAGGCAAAACACCACTTAAAAAGACCCTTGTTTAGAACTTTCTATTTCATATGGTTTAACAATAAATAGCTCCTTTCATGATAGCAAAACGTAGTAAAGGTGCTCCCTTCTGTTTCATTGGATCAGAGTATAGTGACATTCTCTGTATCAATGTCAATGCGTCTCAGGCAATATTTATTTTCAACACTTGCCGGCCACCGATAAGTCTCTGCGGTCAAACCTCATTCTGAGGTCCTCAGATATCATAGCAATAGTAAAGTCAAAATTAAGATAAGAGCATAAATTGGGGTGCAGCGAGATAGATAAAACTTCTGAATCAGTTAAACAAATTGTCACGGTGGAACAATAGAGTAAGGTGCGGTGCATCTGAAGGATATTTTTCCATAGTAAAACAGGGTTCACAGAACAATCTAAAACACAACTGTGTCGAGCATTGTGCCCAAGGTCTGAACTATGTTTGAAGACATGAGGTTCGAGACGTGTTCCTCCAGATGCTTCTTGGCGTCCTGTCTTCCCACATTGGCAATTGCGAGCTTCTCCGGTGGCAGCTCATCTTCCTCCTGCACTGCCTTGTTGTATTTGACAGCTAAATTAAGCATCTCCTGCATTTCCCCAAAACAAGATACAATCACAAAATAGGACATCAAAATAAAATAAGGCTCACAATCAAAGGTCTGCCATCAATTGGTCAATCTGGAAAGTGAAATGGTAAAACTAATGGGTCATGTGGTGGTTGCGGATAGCAGGTTGGAGAATGTCAAGTCACTTGGCCAAATCATTCTCGGCGTCCAAGTTGTTTTGGAACTTCTAGGTAAGTGATCAAAGCCGTAGTCATGCCCTCACATCTTAATGATGAGAACCCATCCGACAAGAGACAAAAGTCATCAGCATGGGTTATCTATGGCAGTAAATTGTAAGATGTAACAAAGACTAATAGTTTGTTACACCACCCCACTAAATAAGAAGGTGCCAACTCATAAAGTTGTGTTGTATTTTCTACGCTGACAAGTGACAACTACCTAACATAAAACATTACAGCATGAGAATATTTAAAAACCATGTGCTCCTCTTAAATATAGCAGAAAGCAGTAATGTTGAGTTAAAACCCGAGTTCACAAAAACATTAGTGTGTTGCATATTATTCGCTATAAATATACAATTGTAAATACTCATATTAAGCCTTCGTAGTAAAGAAGCAGAGTTTCTTAATTATCATCATCATATATTAGGTGATATTGGTTCTCTTCCTAAATCCCAAGAACTTAAAATAAAGAAAATATTATTTAGAAACGAAGTTAATTCTTTCGTGTTTCAGACGAGTATGAGAATTTGTGTTTGTGTCAAATATTCAAATTCTATTCTGCGAAGACATCTACAGGCAAAATAATATTATTCAAGAGCTATTAATTGTTGATTAAACATCCCGTTACCTGAACAGTCTGCTCATTGGTTTTAGAATGGGTATCAAATCGTCTTAGTGTTAACCCATCAGTCCACTTCTTCTTGTGAAGGTTAAGTAGCATCTTCTCCTCAAGTTCATTCTTCCTATAGTTGATGGCTATTGAGTAATAATGTCGGTTCAGCCCATGGATCAATGCCTGAAACAAAGCAAATATAAGAAATAATAATGGTACAAAAGAATATCTTTAGAATAATAATAATAATTTAGCACTCACTTGAATGGAAGGCTTGTTAAGATGCCCAAGGTTGGATGTTGTCTGCCTAGGTTCTTGGCCAAGCATCATGGTTTGTGGGTTAATCAGACGGAAGGCATCAATAACCACCTTCCCTTTGACACTCTGAATTGGATCAACCACCACTGCTACAGCTCGCTGATTTAAAGCTTCAAAACTCTGTATAAAAGAAAATACCAGAAAACATTTCAGTTTGATTATGAGATATTAAATGTGCTTGCGTTAGACAAAAACGCCAGTTCATTATGCGTCCAGCATTTACCAAATTCTTGGAAATGAGAGAATAACAAATTTCAAGAATATTAGAAATTAGGAATCATCTCAGAAAAGTGCACTCAACTACGATCATTCTCAAATACATGCACTCGCCTTTAAAGTGCTCGTGTGAAGCCACTGAACTCATTTTTTCTCACTAAGCCCTACTCCGCTGACTATCTATTTTTAATTCATTGTGAAAAGATTAAAATTCCTTTTTTTGGTTTTTAAATTATCAAATTTATGCCACTTCAACAATGCCAAAGAATTTTACAATAGTTAAATATGTTGGCAGCAAAAGTTATATGAAAAATATACTATTGGCACACTCCAGACTAACCATTCAACAGTTAAAATATATTTCCCTAGAAATGAGTACCTTCCAATCCATATCTAAGCATTCACTAAACAAAGTTGTCAACACTCTATCATTTACATCTGATGCGCTAGAAGCACAATTCTATACTGACAGAGGAAGGAGGAATAAGATTGAAGTGCATATAATTATCTCCAACAAAATTAAAACACCCACTATTTTCTTCATGTTACTGCAAAAGAATGCTATTAGTCAAGAGAGAGAGAGATGATGAAAGTTTATCACGCCTTTCAGAAACCTTTAATGCATGCTCATAAATGCAAGGAACATGAAAAGGACAAAAATAAAGATTGAATCAAAACCTGTTGTGTGTTTATGTCCACACCAGAGAGCCAACATCCAAATCCTGGATGAGAGTGGTACCATCCTACAACCATCTCTGGCCTGCAAAACCAAGCAGAAAGATGAGATGATAAAGACCAAACTGAAAAGGAAAAGACACAAGATGA
The DNA here is from genome assembly GCA_963920655.1 of Geranium rotundifolium. Taxonomy (NCBI): domain Eukaryota; kingdom Viridiplantae; phylum Streptophyta; class Magnoliopsida; order Geraniales; family Geraniaceae; genus Geranium; species Geranium rotundifolium. The sequence continues at coordinate 5,185,761 of OY987313.1, forward strand.
ACAGTCTTCATAGCAAGAGAGATAAACATAACTACTTTGAAAAGTATAATTATTCAGTTGTTAGCTTCAGAAGATTAATAATCATTATAAGACATTAACTCCGAACAAACGCCTCTATTTGCAATTAATATTATAAATACAAATATGTTATTAAGTTGAGAATGAGATGTATCCTGATAGAGGATACAACTGGATCAGGTTAGCCTGAAGAACCACAGTTAGATTTAAGTTAGTTCTATCATCATATTGCGTGGGTTTACATTTTTTCATTCTGAAGCACAAACTAGATCAAAGGTATACATTAAGGTCCCAACTAAATCATCCCGCATCCAAGAACATCCTTAACACTTAAACCACATGTTTCAGTTTGATAGATTAAAGGATCCAGTGGAACAATATCCACTTAATGAAAACAAAAAAGAAACATCTAGTATCCAACCGAGCCTCCTAGAAAATTCCGCATTATATAGTGATATCAATAATTCACAAACACTCATTAACAACACAATAAAATGCTACAAGTGTGCCAAACAACCACTCAGACAAACAATCTTTTAGTGTACATTAGGAATGTAAACCACAAATTATAAGAAAACATTTGACTCACATACTACATTAGTTTTCCACATTTTCCCAACAACTCACAATTATTTGTAAATTCACGTGCCAAAAGAAGAAACCCAGACTCCCATACCTAACAACATAAATCTAATATATTAATAAGATCTGATTTTCAAATCTTAATATAAATAGCTTTTGAGCACAATGTGTAGCTAGTTCTTCAGATGACAGTTCCAGTACAAACTTTGCACATAAAATAGATCCGAACAAAAGAAGAATTACCTTCCAGTCTGCTTGAGCATGTCGAGCATGTTAGTCTGGAACACATGATCTACAGCTTCAACACTAACACCAGTACCGCTCTGAGGCATAGCAAACACATCAACAACACGCACAGTATATTCATCAACAAATTCTCCCAGCATCAGTCCCATCACCTCCATGGGAACCCCAGCTCGACCTACCATTCACATCCCCACCAAAAACAACAAATCAATTGTGAATTCCCAACAAAACCCTAGAACCATAAACACCGCAAAAAATACCCTTTAACCCTAAACAGGTAGCTCAACAGTTGTAACATAAAAAGCTAAAGCTTGCTCAAATCGAAGAACCCAGAAAGTAAATTACCGTGCTTGAGCATCTTGAGGAGGGCGAGTGAGGATATGTAGACCTGCTCCGACGAGTCCAAGGTCGGCGAGTCCGGCGGCGGGTGGCCCAACGCGCCTCCTGCTCCGGCGAACATCCTCTGTAGCCTCTCCATTACTGGATATTTTTTTTCTAGATTTTTCTCGCTCGCCGATCGGAACTTGGATTTCTTTCTGAACAAGATTTCAGAAGCTTTTGTTCTGCTTTTAACAAGAGAAAAAAGAATATGAAAAACAAGCCCATTTATCATATCTTCCGGGCCTATCTGGCCCCCGAGTCTTCTGGACCTACCATGGGCCTACTCGGCCTATTTAAGTATGGGCCTACTCGGCCTATTTAAGTTTGGGCCTACTGTAACAGCTCAATCCAAATGGGCCTGATTGGCCCAATCAAAACTAGCCTAAATCCACATAAATTATGGAGATTTCTCTAGATTCTTCTCGCCCGAATTGCCCAAAACTTGCCAAGCAATCAAGAGTTCAATCAAATTTAGCTCACATTTGATTTTTTTAGTCAAACCCGAACGTTGACTATAATACAATCTTTTCAAGACATGAGCAGTAATCAATATCTCAAAAAAAATAATTTTAGTTTTTAAATAAGTATATTTTATATTGCTCTAATTTGAAAAAATGCCCCAATTTTGTTTTCTTCCATTTTAAGCCTCAATGTAGGTTGGGCCAAACCTCTTTCGAGCGCAATCTACAAGCTAAATTTTAAAAACTTTAAGTTTGATTCGACCTTTACCAATAAATTGCAGCATCTATTATGAGTTCACTAGACAATGGATGGTATTGATTTTTTTTTTCCATGATTAGGTATCAACATGAGTAAACCCATGTGTAGGATTTGAACACCACATGCACGACAAATATTGAAAATATATACAACAATCTTAGGATTGTTCAATTTTTAAAGTGCGTCATATTTACACATAAAATTTTGACCTCTAACGTGACCAAGTGAGAGTTTAAGCCCATACCCTAACTTATAAATGACGTTGCAGGTAACAACAAGATGATATCACTTTGCAAGAGCAAGATGGTAGGTTCGATTTGACCATTTTGATTGAAAATATCACTGGATCAGAAATGGTTAACCCAATTAATACTCGATAGATTTGTAATTTATTCTCGAAGGCTCTGTCTGGTCGAATAACGCCTAACAACTTTTAAACGTTATGTTTTTTAATTTTTTGGGTATTTTTTATATTAGGGTATTTATGATATGTTTTGAAAATAGAAGTCGTGTGACTTGCACATGACCCTTAAAGTATGTCCTCCGTCTATTTTCATTTATTTTAATCGAATGCGATATTTAAAATATGTTCACTGAAGATGTCATTTACCATAGTTCCCCTAATTATAACTAAGCAAATAGAGAGTGTGAATGGACAATCCAATATTATTTTGTCTTCTTTAATTTTTGTTTCATTAGGAGGGATGATGCACTGAATTAATTGTATTAATCTGTAATGTAGCTACCATAATTTTATCATCGTACATTTTGGTGATAAAAAAGAATCTTTAAGTTCATTTTCTTAACCAAAAACTACTTGTGGACAAGGATTCATGGTTAAAAACTAAATATGTTACCATGTTGGTGTACAATGAACCCAATTTTCTGGTACATGGTTCATTAATGCCTCCTTGCCCATAATCAATGCTCAACAATTTATGGTCCCTATATGTATCATGATTCATCAATTCACACAAACACAAAAACCATTCAATCTCTATCTCAGTGCCCTCAAATTCTCAATACCAACATGTCATCTTCAAGTCTCGAATCGTACCCTCCCGAGTTTCGCCACCCTAGGATCACCGCTCCAATCGAGAAGAACCCGATCGAATCAGATGATTCCGAGGCTCTGCCTGTGCTAGACTTGCAGGGCATCGACCCGGAGAGGCTGAGGGGGGTTTGTGCCGATTGGGGAGCTTTTCGATTGGTGAACCATGGAATACCGAGTGAGTTCTTGAAGAAGCTTGAGGAGCACGCAAAGATGGTGTTTGAGTTACCGTTTGAGACCAAACAAGAGGTGTTGAAGAGCCCTATAACTTATTTTTGGGGTACTCCACTCCTTACTCAACACGGCGGAGCCGTTCAGAGAGGCCCCCAAAATGTTGACTGGATGGAAGGTTTTAATATCCCTCTGGCGAAATTGCCCGAGTTCCAACCCCAAGAACCTACCGCCAATTCTTTCAGGTATATACCCAGACTAGTAATTCGGGTTAAAGGGTCAAGACCCACATGTAATGTCTCATATACTGGATCTTTCGCATATGATCTGCACGCGAGTGGGTGTTAAAAATCTAACATTAGATTTAAATTTTAGGCGTACTTAATTCAGGCTAAAGACCCATGATTCACGTGTAGTGTCTAATTACATCATATAAAGCCCCACATAATTCGAATGTGGATTCACTCACCACTCAATATACAAGTCTGAGTCTCCACTTATTATTTTCAAACTTTTTAGGTAGATTTGATTTTTACCAGTTACTTTTCTCATTATCTTTTACTGCATGATTTGATTTAGAGCTGTGATGGAAGAATATGGGAACCACCTGGCTAGAATAGTGAGGACCATATTTGAAGCCATGGCAAAGGACCTGAAATTGGACCCTCAACTATCCAAGCTTCAGCTAGCAGAGTCCACCGGATTCGTCCGCGTCTACCGCTACCCTCCTTGCAATCAGAAAGAGGAGTCCTTTGGCCTCGGCGTCCATACAGACAGCACATTGCTCGCCATTTTGGTCCAAGACCTCGTCGGGGGCCTTGAAGTCCTCAAAGGCGACAAATGGATCAGAGTCAAACCCATACCCAACACTCTCATCGTCAACCTCGGAGATATGATGCAGGTTAGTAATTTCCTGTATACTCATTGAAACGCCCCGAAAACTTTCCCTTAACTTCTAACTGGTAAAGTGACAGATATCTTATATAATAAACACGAGGTTGTTGGTTTCAATTCTGATGTTAATTATCTGTTGTCCAAAAAAAAATTTCTTGCGGATCACTCCTAAATTTTATTTTATTTTGATTCAGGCTATAAGTGATGACGAGTACAAGAGCGTGGTGCACAGAGTGAGGGCCAACCCGAACGTGGAGCGAAACTCGATATGCTATTTTGTGTCACCTCAAGAAGACTTTGTGATTCAGAGCTCCAAATACAAGCCATTCTCTTACAACGAGTTCAGGGCGAAGGTCCATGACGATGTCAAGACTGTCGGGAATAAAGTTGGATTGCCTAGGTTTAAACTCGCCTAGCTTAATGCCCTTGTTTTTGTTTCGTTTTCGGGTCTTTTCGGTGTTCTTGAAGCTGGTCGGGAATAATACCGTAGTTTCTGTTTTGTACTCAAACTTAGACATGAATATAGAAGAAATAAGACATGCCCTAGTGGCTTGTGTTTCATTTTATTTGCATTTAGCTGAAATGTTTATAATTAAGTTCCAATTACATCATATACATATATATAAGTTGAAATGATTTTATGACATGACAATCAAATCTTTTGTGCCTCTGCATTCATGCTTGGCCTATACGGCTCCTCTTCTCCGATGAAAGTTCCTTGGCAATCCTTATGAGTGCCTCTGCGTTAGTCTCTTCATTATCCGGCGCCGCCTCCATCACACCGCTCTCCAGATTCATCCTGCTCACCCTTTTCTTCAACAATTCTTCCCCGACTTTCACTAGATCTTCCATATTTTTCCCCGTCGCCACATCCAGAGAAGAAATCGCGCCCCGTAACTTGTCATCCTATACAAAATTCAACACAATGTCAAAACTATTGTTTGGTACAAAATTTTATCATTGAGAATTTATACAAAATATTTACTTGGATGCGGAGATAGGTGTTGTCTTTGTGAGAGTTGAGAGCTTGAAAGATGGTAGCGATGTGAATGTCGACCATATCGCCGCTTGCTTGTTTAAATGAATCGACGAGCGGGTTGGATCCGCCTTTGGTTAACCAGCCTAACACTCCCCATTTGGCTGCTTCGCGGGCGTCGTATTTTTCGTCGTTGTTCCATCCGGTTCCTAATGATATGACCAGAAATTTTCCGCAGTCCTCGTCGGCTCGGATAGTATGCTTCGTCGCTTCTTCCAAAGCAATTAGAACCTGAACATATGTATGATCATCGGTGAGTAAATTTGAACCGCAAATTGCACAATGTTGAGGGTCACGAATTTGAAAATAAACGCCCGAAAAAATAGACGCCAGATATAAGAGGTAGGAGAGCAGAGAGTTGAGTGTACGAATTAAAAAATTTGAAAACAGAAAAGGACATTTTAATCTTTTTACACTGAGTGTACCTATTGAGGTGTAAAACATGCCACTATAACACGCGTCATTAAATTGTTTATACGTACGGGATTATTTGCAGCAATACCGCCGTCTATCAGATTGAACTTTGCGATCCCTTCGGGCGCAATAGGATCCTGATTTTCGAAATAATGAGCAGGAAAATAGGTCGGGGCAGCCGAGGTTCCAATACATATATCCGAAAGCTTGGCATTCAGTCCCGGTCTAGTCTTCGCCTATCAGCGTGACCTCAAATTAGTCAAAATTCATATTCTTGTTGCATAAACAAAATTGAAACTAACAATGTAACAAAATTCAAAGAAAAATAATAACCTGGTAAGTCGAGAAAATCGTAGGTTGGAGTTTCTTGATATCGAACGTCGGGATCACAACGTTAGTCACGGCCTCCTCCAACCTTATGTCTCCTAGATTTTCCCTAATAGTGTTAACCAAATACTTCCCGTCGTATTTCGGTCCCGACATGGCTTTCACTATGTTTCCGGCTTCGCCGAGTAAATGCCACCTACCATTTCACAAATCGAGACCGTTCCAAGTCAAGTTTATATTCTACTTATATATGTATCTTGATACCCAACTTGCTGAAAAATGTTACCGTGACTGTGGGAAGATCTTGGGACAATGTTCAGTGTAGAATTTGTTGATGTCGGTCGCTGCGAATTTGGGACGCTTGTTTTTGTTGGGAGCCGTCAGCATGGCGGTGACTATACCGCCGGTGCTCGTTCCTGCGATCACGTCGAAGTAGTCTGCGATCCTCGCTTCTTCCCCATCCAATTTCTGCACCGTTGCCAAATTTATAAATACCACAAGTAAATGTACATTTGAAAAAATTGTAATGCTCGAGGAACATTGTTGAAGCTGTATATGTAACTCAAACGATTGTTTTAGACCCACCTAAAAAATAATAAAATAAATATCCTAAATTATTAAAAAATATTTGAGAACTAATACCCATAATAATACTATATTAATTATTTTTGTTTTAACTCTTAAGAATCATTGAGTCGGCCCTACACGTGACTATGTATACCTGAAGGTGGGACTCGAGGAAAGCAAGGATAGTACCGGGAATAAGGCCTCTTATGCCACCACCATCAATGCTAAGAACTGTGATTAAGTTTCTATTACCCATAAGAGAGATTCTAATTATGAAATTGGTTGCTACAAGTGTGAAGTTTATATAAATAATCAATTAAGAGAAAGCTAGATGGAGAACATGAATTTATAATAGCAAGAGTCCGCGTAATTAAGGAACTGAAAGAAAATCCAGTAAAATTTGTAACAAGAACCATACACGAAAACACAAACTAGAATAATAATCAAAAGAATATGTGGATTATATGGGACGCAAAAAATGGGTTGTTCCTTTTGCTCGAATACGTTTTCTTGTTTTGGTCCATCAAATATTATCTACCTTTTTGAGCAGATAGAATTGAACTTAATTGGAAAACCTTTGCATTAAATAAGTACCCAACTACAAAAAAGGCTATGAGATGTGTAGTTCTCTTTGAGGAAGAAATGGTTATTTATAGCATCTCCACATTCTCTCCCACAATTTCAATGTTTGAGTTACTATTTTCTCTGTTTTAAGATAATTAGTCAGTATTTTTTTTTTGAAATGAGTGAATATGAATAACATGTTTATTTATATCATATGAGGCAGGAATAGAAACGGGCTGGGCTTGACTAAACCTGCACCCAAACTCGTTAGCTTTAAACGTACTCCCGACCCGCAAGAAACTCGTCAGGCACGAGTTTTCTTCAGAACCCGACCCGAAATTTGGAATATGCATTTAATCAACAAATTTTTGTGCAATACAACTTGGTAATGTCTCTTGTTGTAATTCTGTCATTATCTCAAACATAATTGTCTAAAAACCAAAGGAAACACCATATATTAGGGAGGTTTGAAACTTAACGACGAAATAACAAAGTATGTTTAAATAAAACAAAGGTGACGAATTGAGTGCCCGAATCTACATTCGGTACCGGTTCTTGATCTTGAATGTATTAAAATAATAGTATGGAATAATGACACTTTGATACACCTAACTATAACGAAATGACACTTTCATACCCTAACTCTTTTTTAGTACCTTAACAATTTTTTTTGTAACAACCTATCTTTAAAATGTCTAAAATACCTAAACAACCCTTGGTGTAAGAAACTATAAATTGAATTGGTTCAATTTTTTTTATCTCGGGTTCAATTTGATCTGTACTTAAGGTTCAAATACAATATGCCCGAAAATATAAAATTAAATTTGAATCATTTCAAATATAATTTGATAAATCATATTGGACTAGTTTTATTTTGATTTCTTAAATCAGGAGTATTTTAGTCATTCTAATATAGATTAGCACAAAATGTTTGTTAGGATACTAAAAAAGAGACAAAAATTGTTAGGGTATAAAAGTGTCATTTCACTATAGTTAAAGTGTAACAAAACATCAGAATTATTTATTGAGGAACAGAGGTAGGCCAACAAGGCATCGAGAGTGAGAAGGTATTGACGGACGATATCCAATTGGGAAGCTCTCGGATGAGCTCGAGTGTTCTTTTCCTTACATCGCACAGGATGACGACATAGCTTCGTATCACTCTTACGGACAGATACAAGATATTATCATCGTGTGGGTGCATTGCCAGGATTGAGATCGCCCACCAATAATAAAAATCCGATAAATCCACCGACGGTAGACCGTTTGTTTCCACCTCGAATTCAGTCAACTCAAACTCTCCCGCCACGTTCCACTCTCGACTCTGGCCATTCAGTTGCCAAATCTTCAATACCAGTTGTAATTCATCTTCTAATTCAAAACGTAATAACTTGGCTAATAGGAGACTTCCCCCCAACACTCCAATGGTTGCCGATTCGCTGTCCAGAGGAAGACGAGTACAGCACTTGACATTCACCTCATCATCCTGATGATCAGCGTTGAGTTCAAATTCAATAAGTCGTCGTTCCTTGCCTTGTACCAATGACGAGAGGATCATTATCCCGTTATAGACAACGGATGTGTTGTAGAAAACGGGAGTCATATCTTCTCTCAACTCTTTCGTGCCTTTGAATACACTACTCCACCCGCTGCCCATACTACTGCTGCTGCTACTGCTACTACGAGTGTCTTTCAAAGAGAACATCTCCACGTTCCAATCCCCACCTCGCATAGTAATGAGACGAAGCACTTTGAATTTTTCGTCATCGTCATTGTCATTGTCATTGTCATCATACACCACAAGCCCAACCTGAGCCAAATGACGACCCGCGGTGAGAGGAGGCGGCGGGGGAAGAGCCCTCCACTGCCTAGTGAGGGGATTGCATAAGTAGTAGTGAACCTGAACCCTATAATCATAGAAACCATCCTCGCTACGACGGCAGAGAATCAAGTCCTTGTGCGACGCCACGACCGCAATTTTCCTTTCGGGGAGGAAATCCAAGTCCAAGTCCAAAGATTTCAAGGCAAGCAATTCCGGCTCCTTGTTATGGGCGCAATGGTCGATGACTACTCTCTTCATTGCGCCAATTAGTATTTTTGGTGTGTATTGTGAAAAGATAACGACTGGTTCTTCGTTGATATCGCTCCATCTACGCTTGAAATATGAGTTCTTGTGAACCAGAGAGAACCAGCGCTTGGAGACGGACTTGCATCGAGCTGCGTACTTTGAACTGCCGAGTCTACACAAGATTTCTGTGACCAATTCGTCACTTAGACTTGAAATAGTACTCGATGATGAAGAAAGCTTGATTGTCCTAAATCTATCATCGACCATCATGGAATCAATTATAAAACTTGACAATATATATAGGGTTTAATTTGTTGATGGAACTTGATTATAAACTGTAATGTGTCTTTATATAGGGAACAATAAGTAACCCTAATATAACAATAAGAAACTATATCAAAATTCTAGTTATAATTATTTTAGGAAATCAATACAACGTTATAAGAACCACAGATTCAGGGTATTTCTGTTTTAATGTACTTTA